>CM053501.1:45500061-45871286 GCA_028627145.1 Eidolon dupreanum | reverse complement strand
AACAAAATTAGAGAATAAAGAAATCATACATAGAACCAAATATTAGATGGCATTTTCTCTAACACTTGAAAAGTGCACATCACTTCAGATATTTAGAGCTCTATCATGTAAGAAACAGAATTGTTTTTCATTTTTAATTTGAAATGTAATGTCATTAAAGAAATAAACAGTAATTTATGGGAAGCATAGTCATTTTGAGTAGTTAACATGAAAATATTTTGATGTTAAAACAGCAAGGGAATATGAGGTGACAGTTTTTCAAAGGAGCGGCTAATTAACTGCTTAATAAAAACTACATTATAATTTTTGTCATTTTTCCTCTTCCTTTTTTTCATTTGGAATGAGTAGATTCAGATTAACAAGCCTGTCTTTTGCTTTAATAACTTATTTAGAGGACTTACAGTTCAAGTAGCCTTCACTGAAATAATCCCATATCAGCTATTCAGCTATTATAAAACTACAAACATTTCTTTGATTATACTAAAATATACGGTAAGTTACAATGACACATGGAATATTTTCCTGGTAAGCATATTTTATACTTGATATGTTATAAAGAAATTCAGTACCTTGCTACCCAAAATAAACAGTCATTAATTAAAAGAATATCATCTTGTCAAAGTTTATAAAATGAACATTAATAAGTTTTCAAGGGAAGAATGTGCAGATGGCATATCATTTTAACAAAAATATGAGGCCATTCTTAGTAAATATTTTTAATGCTTAAATAGCCATTTTTTTTTTGCTTGTTTCTAATACTTTAAAACTTGGGAAAATACATATCTAAGAATTATAAAACAGGCTATGGTTACAACAGCATGATTAATCTAGTGTGATTAAAGAATCACTTTAATATATGTACCACTGACTATGAAAATCTGAACTTTTTGTATGTATTGTGTGGGGAAAAAAATCTAAGGGCAATGCAAACATTTATTAGCAGGAATATAATTCAAATACAGCCCTGCCACCTTCTGTTCCTAATGTTTCCAATTTGTTTTGAGGTTAAATCAGTGGAATTAAAGCACTAATTTAAAAACATCAAAGAATTAATATTTTAACCCAACACAAACAGCATGATTTCTAGAATATCACTAACCTTAATTTCCCTATGTTCATTAATGCAGATATGCAGAATAATTTTTTTCATTAGCCTATTTAAATTTTTTTCAAAAGTTCACATGTAGATTATACAGAATACTTTTTTGAGTTTTCATGGATATATTTATTATGCTATTGAATTTTTTGATTTTCTCCTTTTAAATTTTGCTTTTATAGTATAAGCAAGCTATTACTGGAAGTTTTTACTATATAGAATGAAATTTCAAGAAATTGAATTAGTAGAAGGTGCTGTGATTCTGAGTTCAATGACAAAAGGAGAATGAAAGATGAAAATTTTAGATCCCAAATACACCAAAGAAAAATTTGATGACACCAGGGGAACACTTTATGAGGCCTATTTTTAATTTAGTTAATTAAATGTCTTATTTCTAAAGACAACATTTCAAATCTTTTCTCACAGGCATATTATTAAGGGAAAAATATTACAAGAAGAGATTTCAGGTTACACATACAAAGTAAAACAAGATACAAACCCATCCTTTGAGGACATTTATATTGTTGTAAATTTTTGATGCCATGTAAAATATTCCAAAAAAGTCATTAAAAGCGATGTTGACACATGTATTAGAAACTGTTACCATTCTCATATCATTGGTAATACCATGAAACAGAAATTCAGATGTAGCACAGAAATTAGTTTGAAATTTTGTGACAGTTCATCTAGGACAAAGCAGTAAAATTCTTTAACTCTTGGTAAACCCTGTCAAACGTGAAATCTACTTTTTTCTTATATGAGCTTTTCCATTTTGTTTTATTTTTTCTTATTTAATGCTGCAAATGACACCCTTTGGAATACTGCTTTGTCACAGAGGCCAAATATTGCATATATAACTATCTGGCAAGCTTCTATTCTGAATATGTAGTAAAAATAGGCATATATTGACATCAGTTGTGTTTTTCTTAATGTCTATACCATAATTGTGACACGTATATTGTAATAACCTTCATAAATCTGTTTATATAGTGCTTTCTTATCTCTAGTCATTTAATATGAAATGTTTCAACGGACTTCTGAGAAATTGATGGTGAAAGAGGGAGAAGAGATCTTCGAAATGCCTGTTTGTATAGACCGACCTTCATAATCATTGCTACAGGACTCTTGCTATACACCCATGGATTGTTTCTTACATCTATTTTCATTTCCCAATATCAAAGTAATTTCTGAACATGTAAATTATTATCAATTCCTTCTGTGGGTCTAGATAAGTACCTCTGTCAAAATTTAAAAGCTAGGAGAAATTTTAGTTTCATGTATATAATCAAATACTTTCATTGTCTAGATGACATAATCGAGGATTATCAACACTTACTCAATATTTAAGTTTATATATATATACACACACACACACACACTACCAATTAGTTACGTAGAAAGGTATAGAACCAGGTATTCAGACTAAAACTGTGGTGTTCTTTCTATTTTGATCAATGTTTCATGTCCTACTACACTCTCACTTACTCCTTTCCATTCTTAGACCGCTAGACCTCCTATCTATTCCTCAGTATTCACAACTGGCTTCCAATTTAGAAATTTCCCTTTAACTGTTCCATATTCCTGATATTTATTTGTTCATTCATTTATTCATTCATTCATTCTTTTTCTCCATTTTTTTGGTTCTAGAAAAATATCCTTCAATCCACTACATACTAAAATAAAGTTTGTATTCTGTGCTTTTCCTTATCCAGAAACTACACTGTAGCATTCATTTTGAAAGAAAGTGGCCAGGAAATGTCAAAGCTATTTCAGATAAAAAGTAAAGCCTTTTAGTTACAGAAAAGGAATAGACTCCGGGTAAGATATAATAACAACAATAAGAAGAACATTCGCAACTGAAATCAGAGCTCAGATTACCGGGAAGTGGAATCAAAACTAATTTGTGAACACTGGATCAAGGACTTATACTATTCAGTTTTTCTTGGACTTTAGGTTCTATTTTAGGGGTTTTGATCTTGGTGTGCTTTAGAATCACCTAGGTAGTTACTCCAGATTGACTGAACTGAAACCTCTGAAGATGGTGCCCAAGCAGTTGTATTTGCCCAATAATTTGCCCAAGTGACATAAATGTCCCGGCTTTATTAAATGTATTTGACATTCCAATACATTTTTTTTTTATTTGACATTCTAAGACCAACAGAAGTCATTCAGAAACTTATAGGTAAATTTTTCACCCCTGAGAGAGGGCGGATGATATAAATATTTCAGTTATGTCACACCAGAATCAGATTGATAAATGTATTGAGATACCCAAATATCGACTTCTAATCAGTACCGCACTATGAAAACCAAACAATAAATGATACGAAGTGCCTCAATCTAACAGGGGAAATAAATCATCTAAAGATGAGTGAAGTTGAATGTTTACACACCATATGCCATGAGTTCAGTCAAATGTTATATGAATGCAAACGAGGAAGAAATTATTTCTGAATCAGATAATATGGGAAGTATTCATGACGAAAGTCTTAAGGAATGGAATGTCAGTTTTAGTGGATGAAGATGAAGGAGGGTCATTGTGCTTGGTTTATGGTTCAGAGTGTTCATATAAGAGCTGAAATTTTGAAATTGTAGGTATACGTTAATGTTATTATTATTATTATTTTTTTACTAAATTTAATGTTTTCAACCTTTATTTCTTCAAATATTTTTTCTAACTCATTCTCTCATCTCTTTCTGTGATCCAGTTATGAGGATATTGGCACATTTAATTCTATTTCATGGGTTTTTGAGATCCTGCTCATTCACTTTTCATTTTTTATCATTCTTATCCTTAGACTAGATAATCTTCATTGATCTATCTTTAAGTTTTCTGAATCTTTCACTGTCTGCCCAAAACTGTTGTTGATCTCGCTAATAAATTGTTGATTTCTGTTGTTATTCTTCTCAACTCCAAAATTTCTATTGATCTCATTTTTATAATATATCTTTATTAATATGAGTAAATCTGGAATTACGTGCATCGAGTTTAGGGGAGGGATACAGTTGTATGGTGATTAATGGAGAGGACATGAAGTAATTTTTCTGTTAATAAATAAATGTCATCACACTAAACTAGTTTAGAAGGGTTTTTTTTTTTTGGCTAAAGAAGTAGAGAAATTTATAAACATGGCTTAATAAACACCTATTTATTAGTCAAATTTAATAAAAGAATTTTAAAAATTGAATTATCTTTTCATGGATAAAACTTTAAGTAGAGAGTCTTAGAAGTGAATGAAAAAACTGTTTTAGGTTCAACCAATTTGGACTCACTTTGCTAATTTAAGTTTTCAGAAAATTTTTACATTTATCTCACAGCTATCTGTTAATAGCTGATCCAAGAATACTGTTCATTCCAACCCTGAAGTGTTTGTTGCCAACTAGCTGATTATTTGATAATTATGTTTTCCTAAATAGCAAAGGTATTTTCTCGGATGAACTAGTAAGAAAAATATTTTATTTCCTCCAAAAGGGCTTTCCTTCCTGTTAGTTATTTAACATAATAGCTGTGGATTTGGATGCCTGTTAATGGCAATGATAGTGATGATGATGACAGCAAAAGGTGAGATTAAAGAGTTACCAGGTAAAGAAACAGTTTTGTTATTAAATAGTATCAATGAACACATTCATATAGTGTTTGCCATTGTATTTACAGGTTTTTGAATATCACAGGGTTTATAAATAACGCAGCAAAAAGAAAAATAGAAGTGATGGAAAAAGAAAAAAAGTTTGGTTTAAAAAAGACAAACTTCCAGCTGGTCTTTTGATCTTCTGCACAAAGCTCTTGATATCAGTAAACTCGAGTGCAAAGTCTCACTTTTCCACTAATATCTTAACTCTGAGTCTGAAATAATTACTTTATAATACTCTCCTCTGTAGGAGAAAGACAACGATAGATATAGTTAAAGACAAATGAACATATTGTATATAAATGTTCAAATACTTTGACAGATAGTCGAATTGTATCTTGACAAGAACTATTACCCAAATAACAATAAACAAACTTTGGTGATTCACAGGGTTCAATTACAAGATAAAGTGCATAAAGTGCACATACCACTGTGCTCTTGTGTATTTATTTTCCTTGCAACTAAGAAGTCTGCAGCCCTCTGGGGTCTTGTCTCCATAGGCAACCCAGCAGGTGAGCAGAGAAAGTTACGCTAAAAAACCACTTTACCTCGGTCACTGTTGCTTCATGATCTTCTGAATTACAGCAAAAGATTTCTAAAGCTGCTGTTTTCGTATCTACAAATTTCCAGAATAATCATGACCCATTTTTGTGGTGGCAATTACAAGGACATCAGAGCCCTCCTACACAATCTGAATCAGTCCTGCATGTCAAATAGTACAGATGGAAAAAGAACAGTATCTAAACTTTCAGGCAGTTTTACAATGCAGAATACTGTGGATGATCCAATTGCAAAAATGACACAGTACATGATAAGGATAGAGATGACCTTATTCCTAGTCTTGAGTTTGTCATTAATTAACTGTGACCGTGGGCAAGGTGTTTTTCATCTCTATGCTTCTGAAGTGTAAACTGGATAGATGAAATGACATCTAAGTCCTTTCCAGATTTTAAAAATTCAACTAGTTGCCACAGACTAGTTCTTCTTTAAGATATTTATTACACAAACTGGGAAAATATACTCTCCATTGCTGCCAGTAGTGCGCATACTACCTACCATCTTCTTTCCAAATGATTACCTGGAAAGAATATCGGTATCTCTTTGTAGCCTTAAACCCCAAACCTGTAGACACACCTTAACTTGTGTGCCTGTTTTCTAATACTTCTCCCACAGTTGCTAGCCATCACATTTTTAGTAATGTCAAATTAGCCATCTTCCAAATCCTAGGTGCAAATATGGTATCTAAAACGTTCATGAAGAGGAGTGTGGCCCATTCCATATATTCAGACAACATGTACCAAAGATTCTTCTTCCAATTTTTTTTGTGTGTGTATGTGATTTTGTCTTTCCTTTTGTCTTCTCCGAGGACTAATGTCTCAATTTTATCTCTGAAGCTGTTTGAATAGTTCTCTATCTCAATTTCTGACTTAATAACTTAAAACCTGTATGACCAGGGAGATGATACTTAATCTTTTAAATCTTAGACTCCTCAACATAGAGCTTTTGTCAGGAGTAAATGTATAATGTATATGAAAGTGGTTCACTTGATGATCTAATTTGGTGTGGTACAAGAAAGCAACTTTATTTTTTCTCATTGATGTACCTTGAAATCCCTCTAAAAAATATTTCTTTCTTTCCTATGGATGAATTCTTAGTTTGAATCCACACTTTTCTTATAATATTCAGGAATATTAACAAATAATTTCATTTTTTACAGATATCAATATTCAAATACAATCTAATATTTTGTTTCCATTGTATTTTTAAAATCATCTGTCTCTCTCTAGATTTTAACCTCTTTGTAAACAAAAATTATATCTCATTATTAATGATAATTTCTAACATTTCTATCATTTCTGTTACTTCTAGGTAGTGACAGAGGAAATAAAAGTCATGGAGGAGTAGACACAAGAGTGGAGAGGCATGTGATATAATGGTTGAGGTATAGAGCCAAAGCTTGATTTAAGATTCCAGTTCTAATGTGTATTAGCTGTGTGAACTTCAACAGTGATCTAGTGAATCTGTACTTTAGATCTCACATCTGCATTTTGGAGATGATAATAGCACTGGCCTCAGAAAGTCATAGTTAGAATATAACAAATCGTTATAAGTTAAGCACAGAGAATGACAAATGAAACGTTGAAAATATTAAATATGTATTTATTTTTTATCATAATTACTAATACTGATTAAGTTCTGAGTGTGTACTATGCATAGTCTGTAGTCAGGGATGCAATTTCAGGTTGAAAATAAAGAAAGAGTTGTTCCAATGCATTCTTGTTTGGGACTACAAAAGCAGTATTAAAGCTCGGCTTCCCCAAATATTTTCAAAGTGTAAAAATGGAAATGCTTACTAGAGAATATTGTTGTAACGATGTTGATATTATGATTCGTGCATGTGCATACATGTGTGTGTATACTTTTAATATTTTTATAGGCACATTTCCCCAAGGTCTGTATGTGAGCATCACTTCTCTCTTTCACCAATAAGATTGTCTCTTTGAGGCTAAAAAAGAAAAATAAAAACAAACAAAAAACTCTTGAAGTCATTATTAGTATGAAGACACAGCAGATAAATTGTTTAGAATTTACTGGATGGGACAGCATTCTCTATTGTTTACTGCACCAAGCTTCTTCCACTAATCTGGCCAGGTACTCCCAGAGCACAGTTTCCACCATTAAACATCTTCTGATAGATTGCCTAAGTTAAACTTACAAGGACAAAATGAAAAATGAATTCTCCTAGAAACATCCATGTCTGGGAATTGGGCCAATTATCAATGTAGTTTCTGTATTTTCACCTAAACATTTGAGTTAATATTCTGTGCCTTATGAAGGGACTGATTTCTTTACCAAAGATATATTTAAATCTTATTAAAGTCATCAAAGAAGATATCTCTTTTCTTAGCTCAGTACCTCAGACTGGTTGTTGATATTTAATAGTTGATGACAATGCCATATAGGTTTTGACATCTGGAGTAACATATTCTTTTTCTGATATAAATAAAATTTCTCTCACCACGGTACTGCTATTTCCCTTGAA
Source organism: Eidolon dupreanum (assembly GCA_028627145.1). Lineage (NCBI taxonomy): Eukaryota > Metazoa > Chordata > Mammalia > Chiroptera > Pteropodidae > Eidolon > Eidolon dupreanum. The sequence goes on along the minus strand of CM053501.1, from coordinate 45,863,518 downwards.
ATATCTCAGTAATGTGCTACTTTTATATATAAAAATCAGCACTATGTATCTGATATTATAATAGAGTACTTTAAAATCAAGTTTCTATACTTTTTATCTGTGTCTTATTCTACATAAGGAAATTTTGGGGGGGATTTTTTTTTAGGTTAATTTATAAGCGTCTAAAATTTGACACTTGAAATATTCAGAGCAACCACATTAATGGAGATTTTTGTACAAACACAAATACATTAATACAGTAGGAAAGCAGAGTTTGAGTTAGTTGTTGCATGAAAGACATCATTTTGAAAACAAACAGTGTGCTAAGTCCAACTGCCATCACAGTAACAGTGCAACAGCTAAAAGGATTCTTGCTAAGATTTCTACTTACTTGTTAATGATTGAAAGGAAATTCATTATAACACCAGAAAGAAATGTAGGTTTTTAGAATTTTATTTTCCTAAAAGAAACAGCTACATAAAACAGAAATGTGTCCTCATATTCTTCTCAGTTGTATTTATTTTAATAGGTAGAAAAATAAGTTGCATCAATTTAAATATAATTTGTATTTCACTTTATTCCTAAGTCTTTCATTTGGGAAAAATCCTCTTCTGAAAATACAAAAGTCAAATATTTGCAGTTTTTATTTCTCAGCTATACAATTGAAGAAAAGCTAAAAAAATCATTTTCCTACTCATATACTGTTTTGTTCTCTATACAATTAGAAGCAAAATGTCTTTGAAGAAAAAAAGATGTCAAAAATGTGCCAGGGTTGAGGAAATTTATAGAGAGTGGTTTTCTCCGATTTTTTCTGAACACGATGTTCAATGTATAAAAGTTAGTATGTTTACGTTATCCTTTCTTATTTTTAGCCCAGAAGACTTGAAATAAAATAATTTTCAAGTTTGTCTCTTGCTATTGTTATATTAAAATGAAATATTTCTAAATTTATTCAGGTTATTTTGTCCCAGTTTTTTATTCTGTGTAATCAAAATCCCTGAACCTTGATATTTACAAAAATGTTAGTGTGTAAATATTTATAATAATGCACTTACATGTACACACACATGCACAGAGTAAACTGAGTTAAGGAAAATGGTATTCAGCCATCTTGTAGGGCCATAGTGTGGAGGTTACTGTAATAGAAACTTTCAAAGGTTAAACTACACTTCAGGTAATATAGATTAACTTTATAGTTATTTAAAATTCAGGAGAGAAACCTGGAACAAATGAACTTTTGCCTGCCTCCAACATATCACAACAAGATAGATGATGATAGGTAGATAGATGATAGATAGATAGATAGATAAACTAATAGGAACAGAAACACACACACACACATACACACACAGAGTTATGTTACATTTTTCCATATATCACTTTCAAATGGTACAAATTTGAAATGAACTCTGTGGTCAAATATATGTAGGAAAATAGGGAAAGTTAAATGGTTCTTTTTATTTCATATAAGAATACTCCTCATTATTACCAAGATAAAGAAGATATTGAATTTAGAATATGCCTAACACCCACCAATTGCCTATCAACACACTCAAATGTTTATCAGGGTTTTTATCAGTTCTATGGCTACTAGTAATGCAATCTTCCCTGTTCTCTACTGAGGAAAAATTTACCTAATCACAAATTCCAATTGTTTTCACCAGCCACAAAACTTTAGGTGCTTAGATAAAGCGCCATTAACCTGTCAGGGCATTATATTAAATGTTCTGAGAGATATAATGGGAAGCATTTAATCCATCCATGACTCAAGAATATTTCTAGTTAGCTGTAGTGTTGTAAGTGTGCTAAGTATATGTATTAAGCAATTTCAGTAAATATAAATTTTCAACATATATAACATCTGGTATTTAGGCATAAACAGATGGCTCAAGTGCAGATGTTTTCAGATATTGGCTACTGTTGTATTGTAGATCATAAATCATGGTTATATCCAAAAGCTCTTGAAATAAAGAAGATGGATGCAAAACTTTCTTTCCAATAAGGGAGGGCTTTAATGGTAGGTAAGAAAAAAATATACCAAATCTCTATTGATTTAACTAGCTAGTTTTCTCATGCTGTTTTAATTATACTCAAAAGGGATATAAAGGACAAATTAGAAAATCAAATGCATCCCTAAAAATGATGAGTATACTCATAATAAACATAACTAATATTTTTCTGACCTTCCTATGTGCCAGTCACATCTGTAAGTTATAGATATATATATATATATATATTTCAGAGATCGCTGTGTTATAAAGAGACTGTGTAATGCGACTTCCAAAAAGAGCTTATAAGTATAATTTGCATGACTGTCCTTGTAAAGCCCAAAATTAAGGGATGGATGGACAGCAGAGATGTTCTGACTGTAGACAAGCAGTAACAGAGAAATGTCTTAAATTTCAATTAAGACCTTTGGTTTTATAAGCAACTCACACATAATATATATAATGAGACATTATTTTTCAAATTTCATCGTATTTTGATGATCTCAGTGTTGTTCCCATCTCACATTTCTAACCATTAAAACTCAGATATCTTAATGATAGTTTAAAGATCTGGTCACATCAAATCTTCGGCATTCATAAGAGATATTTCTAAAAACTTTTATAAACACAAAGTCAGACAGCACTTTAGGACTCTCGCAGAAATCATGTTTGCTGGACACATGACTACATTTCTCTGTGGTTTGAAATAAGTAAACTTTGCCCTCTTTAGAATGAAGTTTATTCTTCTATCACCCATTTTCTCCACCTGATAATGCAATACCTGACCCAGGTCAGTCATTTAAGTGACTGGCATGTCTCTGTAGATGTTTAAGAATAGTAACTAACTGTATTATTATTACTGCATTAGGTTCAATTCCACCCTCAGGTCTGCCCTCCTGAGTCTTCGACCACTATGTGTGACATTCTCATTATCAACTCTCTTTCTCTCCCTTCCCCCAGTTATTGTCTCATGCTGTACCATTCTATAACCATAATTTAATAGAAGCCACACATTACTTTAGATGATATAGTGCAACCAACAATAGCCATAATACTTTCTCATGATTTTTCACAGTTGTGTATTTTACAATACTTTTTCATAATTACGATTGAACTGTGTGCTCCTCTTTTCTCATTGCTCATGCCATTGATAAATTCCATTAAGGAGGAACTAACAGAATACAGAGTATTATCCCAACAGGCTATTTGCATTTATTTCGCTTTAGTTAATAGAAATCTTGTGTTTTCATCAGCAAGGAATCTCAATATGAAGATGCAGTTTCACTGATGCAAATATTTAAAAAAATAAATGGAAAAGTGGCAACTAGCTGAGTAGACTGGCTCCAACATGAAACATATCAGGCTGCCCATTATGATATGTAATACCAGAAAAGAAATTAATTGAGTCATCAGCACAAAGGCTAGAAGAAAACCCATTGTGTTAATCAACCTCATAAATGAAAATACCTTGTTATTCCCTACCATATCCTTTTGCCCATGATCTTCACATTGAATAACTTAACATACATTGCCTCACATTGTGCACACAGCAACACTTTTATTCCAATACCTCTAACACAGAATCCTTCCTGCGTTGCTGATCTTGAAAGCCATCTTTCTGATAAACAAAAAAGAAAAACCTGACATTTCAAGAAAATAATGGGGAGACTGAATTTCAACCACAGATTTCAGTCATTCTGTTAGAACTTGATGGCATTGTTTCTTTACATCCTCTTTTCCTTGATCTAGAGCAATGTCTTTAAGCAGCTACTTTACATGCACTTTCATACTTATTTTATTACCTAGATACAGATCTCTGGCAGGCAAAGTAGCAACAGGGCAAAGTAAACTATGAGAAATTCATTTTTCTTAAGTAATGCTGAGACATCCCATATAGGTAACTATGTGGGTACAGCTAGTCCTCAGCAACTATATTCAGGAGGTGATCAACAATCTACCTATTGTCTGTCTGTCTATCTGTCTATCTATCTATCTATCTATCTATCTATCTATCTATCTATCTATCATATCTATCTATCTATCATCTATCTATCTATGAATATATACACACTGATTGGCTATACTTCTTGGGGAAAATGCATGGCTGGTCTTCAGCAAATGTTTTAAAGAGGTATATGGCTAACCATATATCTTTCCCCCAGAGGTACAGCACAATCCAGGGGGCACTGGTTCTGGAGTCAGAAGACCTGGTCTCACTGTTTATTTACCATAGGCCATTTTAATTTTAATAGAGGAAAACATTGATAACATTTCACAGAGTTTTAATAAGAGTTTTAATAATCAAATAAGGATATACAAATAAATGCCTCCATAAATTTCTAAATAATTATATAGATGATAGTAATTATTACTTAGCTAATACCTGACCATTCGAGACTTTAGATTTTTTATAGCACTTGATCCCCACACCTACCTGACTGTTGGTACACCCAAATGGAATCAGACTATGTTTCTTTACTGAACGTTTCACACTGACCTGTATACCATGGTAGAAATGCATATTTCAGATTTTATTGTGCTAGGTAAACCTGTAGGCTAAAAGTAAATGAGTTGGTGCTAAGAAGATGTTGGCTTCCTGCTTTACTCTAAGTAAGCTGTTAGAGTGAAAATAAGAGTAAGAATGAGAATAAATAAAAATAAAAATTATGAGTTCAGAGTGCCTGCCCTCTGACAGAAATTTTATATATCTATTATCTCTAACCTTCAAAAATTTTGTCAAATAAGATTTATATGTTTGGCCAAAAACATATCAAAACTAATAACTGGAGCAGAGCACAAGGTCAAATTTGTCATTCTCCAATGCCTGTCTAAGGACCTTCTGCTACATAACTGCCTCTCTAGTTTTGTAGACACAATGACTTAATTCAAAAGGGAATATTGAAGAAGATTTCATGATAAGTGGCTGTTAGCAGAAGGCATTTAAGAATGCTCTCATGGTCCAGCACTGAGTAATCATCTGCTTGGACAATACAAAGGGCTGGGATAATATTAGCAGTGGTTACTAATATGCATACTATAGAGAATATTTGAAAGGATTTGAATAATTTTAGAATGAAACAAAAAGCATCACTTTTTTTTCTTAGTAGAATAATTTGTACTAGCTTCTCCTAGCTGCATTAATAAAGATTTATTTCTTGCTTATATCAAGTCTGAAGCAATTCAACAGTTTTTATTTTCTTTTGTTTTGTGATAACTGTGCCTTCTGGATCAAATGGCCTTTTGTAGGGAAAGTTAGGAGAGAGGATGCATACTAGTTTTTAGTTGCATAAGCCCAGAAGTAATACAAATCACTCCCTCTCATAGTCTATCAGCTAGATCTAGTTAAATAGGCTAACCTAATTGCAAAGGAGACTAGAAAATTTTGATCTGCATATAGATATTTTGTGTATTATATGCTTCAACTACACTTTGGTTTCTGTTTAGGTTTATATTTCATGAGGCAATGTCTTTATACCAAATTATGTGAATAACTGGACCACCTATTATTTCAAAGCCAAAATCTATTTATTGTCACTATAGATGCTAAAGTTTGTGCCATCTTCTTACACATGAGAAACATTGGACCCTAGGTCTCACTTTTTTCCTCTAAGTCATCACACCATCAAAATGCAATGCAGATCAATACTGCAGCTATAGTGAGGCATTATTAATGTAACTATATTATCAAGACCCTTCGTTCTACCACATAGTTTTTTTCTAATAAGATACCTTAGTATTGAAATCTGAGACCTGAATGTCCAAAGCTGTCAGTGATTAAAAATTCTTATCAGAATTGAATTCAGGTTATAACAAATAAATTCAGCTTTATTATGCATACATGATATAATCTCACCCAAGAGAGTGTAGAAAAAGTACTTAAGCAATTTTCAGGTAACAGAGTTTGTCTCAGATACTATAAGGAAAAAGACTTAAAGAACAATTAACATCACACTATAATCTAGTTGGTAAATTTGTTTCCCTCAGGACATGGGTTAACAATTAAAAATGATGTCTATGTAGAAAACAGTAGCCAAGTTTCTCACTGTCAGAGAAAGAAGTATAAATAAACAAACAAATAAATAAATAAATAAATAAATAAATAAATAAATAAATAAATGTAAGTGAACAGGAGGAAGCCTAGAGTGAGCACTGTGGGGCTAGACAATATCAATTTGAACTCTTGTTTTCTTTTTTTTATAATATACAATATGCCTAGAGGTAGAGCAGAGATAAAATAAATATGCGCATATATACAGGTTACTGTACACAGATACATGACCTAGCATTGTCTCACTCGGATCTAGAAGATGTGAAACTCCAGTAGCAACAAACACACCTAAGGCCTAGGTCTTGGTTCCTAGATATAATCCACAATAGAATAAACCAGTGCTCCTTGGAGAATTGGTTCACAGTAAGGTCAAAGATTGAATCTAGCGCCAGAATATATCCAAGAAGAGCATGAGGCATCTTCTTGTACCAGAGAGTAGAGATGTACTTCATTAAAAAAAAAAAAAAAGGGGGATAGAGGCATTTTAAAACGAGACAAGACCAACCTGAAAGAATTCCTAGTGGTCAAAGATAAAACAAGTTGAGCAACAAAATAAATAATATATTTTATTGCAATCCTCAGTATAGAAAAAATATCCTGTGACCATACTGGTATAAATAAACACTTGAATGAATAAATGAGGAATAAAGGACAACTCTATCTCACAGAATTCCAATTAGTTAGTGTGAAAATAATGAAGGAAATTGAAAATCATCATTAGAAAACCATAGTAGTAATTGTTGCAGGTAAGACCTATAGAAAAATGCTAAAATCAGTCTGGGACACTTTAAGGAGAAGCAGAAATTTGCATAACCACAAATACTTTGATATCTCTGTAGGAGCTGGAGCTTAATCTCCTCCCTTTGAGTGGGGGCTGAACTTCTTGACTCAATTATAATAAATACAGTACGGAAAAGAAAAAATAGTTGCTTTACAGCGGAGAAACCTGGAATGTACAACTTTCACCAAATGATCAAGGTAACAAGACCAGAAATAAAGCATGTTGACATGATGTTCCTTGAAAAAATGCAGTGAGATGGGAGCATCACCTCCATGGTAGTCTTCTACCAAATTTATAACCCAGGTCTATTCATGAAAAAAAATTCAGACAAATACAAATTGAGGGGTATTTTACAAAATACCTAACCACTATGCTTCATGTTATTCTTGACCTTCAAAATTTCCAAGAAACTTTAACTACAAATGAGAAATTATGCTATTATCTTGACAAAAGACCCAATATCATACTGAATTTATAAAATACCTTTTCATTGAAGTTAATAAGTAATTCTTTAAGTTGATCTATTAAGAGTAATCTGACTTGCAGTTTGGGGATGTGGATTTTAATTTTTTGCTTTCCCCATGTCTATTTCACATAAGGGGCCAAGCTATAGCTTTAAATTCTAGGTTCCCATCCTTAATTATATGTACTAACTTCCATATCTATTAATAAAAATTCAAAGACTGCTTCAATTAAATGTTTTATTTGTTAGTAGGCCAGGTAAAAGGTATAAATTGGTAGTCTAAATTGTATTTACAAATAATTTATTTCGTACCACCTCTTCTTATCCAGCTTTGTTGAGATATAACTGACATACAGCATTATGCAAGTATATGGTGGCCAACCTGGTAATTTGATACATGTATCTATGGTGAAATGATTACCACAATAGGATTACTTAACAGTTCTATCATCTCACACAGTTACCTTTTGTGTACGTATAATGAGAATACTTAAGATCTACTGTCTTAGCAATTTTCAAGTATATAATACAGTATTATAACTCTAGTAACCATGTTGTACATTAGATCCCCAGAACTTATTCATCTTATCACTGGAAGTTTGTACCCTTTAACTAACATCTCCCTATTTTCCCACACCCTAGTCTGTTTGCAACCACCATACTACTCTGTTTCTATAAGTTTGGCTTTTTTAGATTCCATATATATTTGAGATTATGCAGTATTTGTCTTTCTGTGTCTGACTTATTTCACATAGCATAATGTCCCCAAGGTTTATTATTGTTGCTGCAAAAGGCAAGATTTCTTTCTTTCTTCTGGTCAAATAACATTCCATTGCATATATATCATCTCTTCATCCATTCATTCATAGATAAATACTTAAGTTGTTTTTATTTCTCAGCTATTGTAAGTAATGGTACAATAAACATGGAGTACAGATATCTCTTTGAGAACCTGATATCATTTCCTTTGGATAAATACCCAGAAGTAGAATTGTTGGATCAAATTGGTAGTTCTATTTTTAATTTTTTTTTGAAACATTTACATTTCCACCAACAGCATACAAGTGTTTCTTTTCCTCTAAATCCTCACTGACACTTGTTATATCTTGCCTTTTTGATAATGACCATTCTAACAGATGTGATGTGATATTTCATTGTGTTTTTGATTGGAATTTCCCTGATGAATAGTGATGTTGAGCATCTATCTTTTAATGTATCTGTTGGCCATTTGTATGTCTTCTTTAGAAAAATTTATTTATTTTATTTTTTTTAAGTGAGTCAACCCTTGGTTGACCTCACAGATTGCAAAGACCTTGTCAGTTTGCAATCTCTTATTTTTTATTTATTTTTTTATTTTTATGCCTACAGCACCTGGTCTTCCTAGGTGGTCTCCCATTCAAGTACTAACCAGGCCCGACCTTGCTTAGCTTCCAAGATCAGACAGGATCTGGCTTTCTCAGGGTGGCATGGCCATAGACACCTTTGCCCATTTTTGATAGATTTTTTTTTGCTATTGAATTGTATGTATTGGTTTTTAACCCTTATCAGATATACGGTTTGCAAATATTTTCTCCAATTTAGTAGGTCGTGTTTTCATTTGCTGACTGTTCTTTTTTGCAGAAGCTTCTTAGTTTGATTAAGTCTTATTTGTTTATTTTTGCTTTTGTTGCATGTGCTTTTGGTGTCATATCCAAAAAAATTATTGCCCAGACCAATGTCAAGAAGGCTTTTTCCTATGTTTTTTCTAGCAGTTTAAAATTTTAGATCTTACATTTAAGTCTTTCACCGATTTTGTTTTAAAATTTGAGTAAGGTAAGATGGGAGTCTAATTCTGTATGTGATTACCCAGTTTTCTTAATATCATTTATTAAAAAGACTATTCTTTCCCCATTGAGTATTTCTGGCTCTCTCTTCAAACATTAATGAACCCCATATGTGTGGGTTTAATTTAGCTCCTTTGTTACACTACTCACATTTCAATTGCTCAATAGCCACATATTGCTAGTAGTCACCATACTGGGAAGCATAGAAAAGAGTATTTCTATCATTGCAGAAAGTTCTATTAGTCTGATTTAGATCAAAATCATATTAATGTAACAATGACAATAATACTTTGCCATTATTCAACAGTTCTTAATGGTGAACAAGACATAAGTGTATAAAAAAGTAACTTGTTCTTTCAACATACCTGATAAAAACATTCTTATTGTTTAAGTTAAAAACAAATAGAGAAAAACAGAGACTTAGAGTTTATTTCAGCAGGTCAGTAAGCTCACTAAGCATTCAGTACCCTGCACATCTGATAATGATGAAATTACATTGTAGTCCTGCCAAAAAAACCTCCAGAAAGGTCTTTGATAATGGCTATGTCTAATTTGCAAGGTGTATCTAAGAAGTTCAGTCTTCCCTCACTTAAATTTGAACTTACATATGGTGAATTATGCATAATTTAAAATTATTTATTTTCATCTATATCTAGCAAAATTATTAGCATTTTATATCTAATATTATGTTCCAATAAGTTGACTTTGTTTTCATTGCCAGTATGCTAAAACACATGTTTATATATAACAGTAGAAATTTCAGAAAATGATTTTTTGAGGCTGTTCAACACAAAAGAAATTAAACCCTAAAATGTGTTTTTGTAAGATATGTAATTAATAATATAAAATTCTCTCCTTACATGTAATGAAATGGAATAGTAGAAAATCTATTTGTAAAGAAATAACTAAAAACACAGGAACATTAAAAAATTTATTTTTCAAGGAATTACTTTCAGTCTTATGAATCACAAAGTATATTATTACAGCACTCGGGATTTTAACTTTAAAATGAAACTTTTGAACAGGTAATAATACTTTTATAATTGTATGTAAAATGACCTATTATTGAATTATAATCACCTAGAACTTGAGAAAAGTTTGTAATTTTTCTTATATATTGATACCAGCTACAAGGTGGCATTATTTCCAAGTGATGCTGTATTCGTTTCCTAAGATGATTGTAACAAAGTACCACAGGCTGGGTGGCTTAAGCAATAGAAATTTGTTATCTCACAGTTCTGGAGTTTAGAATTCCCAAATCAAGGTATTGTCAGGACTGGTTCCTTCTAAGGGTTGTGAGGAAAGAACCTGGCTTCTCTCTTTGACTTATAGATGGCTGTCTTCTTCTCACTATGTCTTTTTACATTATCTTTTCTGTATGTATGTCAGTGTTGAAATTTCTTATAAGGACACCAGCCATATTGGGTTTAGGGCTCTGTGATATTGTCAGTTACAAAAAGAAATATATAGTTTGTCTTTGTCCCGTTTCTAGCCCAGAGCTCCTAAAACCTTTGGAGCTCCCTAAGTGGTAAGAGCAACAGTGTTGTCTTTCATTATATTAATGAGGTGACTTCTGGAGTTCACCAAAGGATGGGGGCTGGTTGCCAGTGGAGCCAACCATGTGATTAGAGGGTTGGAATTTCGGTCCCACCCTTCTACCTCAAGGAGAGAAAAGCTAGAAATTGAATCTAGTCACCAATGGTCAATGATTTAATCAAATGTGGCTATGTAATGAAACCTCCATAAAACCCCAAAAGGAGAGGGTTAGAGAGCTTCTAGGTTGGTGAACACGTGGAGATTTGGGGAGGTGGAGTGTTCAGAGAGCGCATGAAAGTTCTATACCCTTTTCTCATACCTTGCCCTATAGATCTCTTCCATTTAACTGTTCCAGAGTTGTATCCTTTTATAATAAATCAGTGATCTAATAAGTAAAATGTTTCTCTAAGTTCTGTGAGCTGCTATAGCAAATTACTTGAACCCAAGGAAGAAGGGAGTTGTGGAAACCTCTAATTTAGAGCCGGTCAGTCATTGGTATAGGTAACCTGGACATGTGATCAGTATCTGAAGTCCACAGAGGGGGTCGTGGGAACCTCCTTCTATATCCAGTCAGAAGCACAGGTGACAACGTGGGTTTGTGACTGGAGTCTGAAGTAGGGAGGAGGGAGTCCCTTAGGACTGAACTCTTTGCCTGTGAGAGTGGATGGTATCTCTGAGTAAAAAATGTCATAATTTAGTTGAATTATAGGACACCCAGATTGTGTCCAGAGACTTGCTTGTTGGTGGGAAGAACCACCCCACTCCACCCCTGTTAGAATTGTGTGTGTGTGTATATGTGTGTGTGTGTGTTTGTGTGTGTACACACACACAAGTAGGCTATTTCACACTATTTAGTCTATTTCAAGAGAGGATAAGTGAGCACAAAGTCAAACCAATACAGAAAATGTATTGTCTTCACATATTCTCCTACTAAACAGTTTTTTTTAAGAAACCATCAACCTAAAAAGTTGGTTAAAAGAAATCTCTGAAAACTTACAAAATGCATTAGACCAGAAGGCAACATAAGTCTCTGTCTATGAGAGCATAATTCTGTTTGATTATAACATTAAATTTTACCAAAGACAGACTTAGCAACAAAAATCTCCCATTTTCCATTCTGGCAGTGACTCAGCATACTATCATTTATAATAAAGGCAAACTTCCTACTAATTCTATATATTATACATGTTCATACAGATCCAAAAGCAAAGTTTGTCTTCTTGTTTCCTGGTAATAAAAATTCATTTCCATCTGTGCCTCAGCAAGGCAGAGTTTTCACTGTTTTTATTCTAATTTTTGACAGCAGTTACACTAGGAATCAATAGATAAAATAACACAGTACCATATGATTATCACATATTTCACAGATAGAAATATCCATTTCAGTGCAATGGAAAGAAAGAACACCTGAAAACAAATGCAGAAAATGAAATACACATATGCAAAAACATATTGGACATTACTGTATTTAAAGTATTCTGCACATATGTTATCAATATCCCTCTGTTATGTAAAAAAATAATTATATTAGTTAGTAAAAATCAGGAGGACATAGAGTTAGAATTCAGAGGGATGCTGTAATATTCTATAAATATTCTGGCCATCTAGACCAGTTCCTTGGGGAAGGCAAAACGTTACAGTAATGTCTACAGCGCTTTCGGTGCTGTTCGCCTGAGAAGTGACCTATTAGTGGAGTGAGTTAAATAAAAATGCACACGACAGAGCATATAATCCATTTGTAATCCAAAGGCCAGGGCTTCTACATGCTAATACTTCCAAGAAACTTGGCAAAGAATCAATAATATAATAGCTCTGTGCTCCCAAAGTGTCTCAGCTATTATAGAAGACAGATGTCAGATTCATGGAAGTGCCTTTAGTGAAGTTTTTACTAGAGGTAAATGTTTAATGTTAAGAAAAATAAACTATATTCTGGTTAAAAATAAAACTCCAAAAGAAATTTTGATGTTTTTTTTTTTCAATTTTGGAGTACAAGTATGCTGAGAGAAATAACTGGTAGAAAGCTTACCAAAGAAAACAAAATGCACACAGCACTTTTCCAGATCCCAGAACTCCGAGTCAGATTTTTATGCCTTTCAAGACAGTTAGAATATTAATGATAATATCTTTAAAACTTAAAATTACTTAGATGTGTAACCTGCTCCTTTGTACACACAGAATGACATGCTGAACATGTTTTGCAGTTTGCAATTTTGCAGGTGCAAGTTCATTGGGAATTTTTGCTAGCAAAACAAAAATCACAAAATCATGGTGCTACAAATATCCTCAAATTTAAAATTGCTCAATTTGGACTTTTCTTTTAAAGCAGCTTTTTGATTCTGGGAAGATTATACACCTCATGGATGCCATTTGTAACGAAGCTTCATAATTATATATGCCTTCCTTTCTTTTTCTTGTGACAAAAATTTTATCCTTGACCAAATTCTATTCAGGTTCTGAACTCTTTTGCAACAAGGTCTTAACTTTTGGACTTCTCTATTTTCCTCTGTATTGTCCAATTTCAGCAAGAATCTTGCTAAGTCAATTTAGCCAGAATCTCTCACTCTGAATAACTGATTATCCTTGATATCTGATCAGATTTCTCATCTTCCACCATCCTCCAGGTGATATCTGATCATCCTGGCCTGCCTTCAGCGAGAATTCTGCTGGATCTGTTTAGCCAGAATTCTCCCATTACACCTAATATTTCCTCTTAACTAATTTTCTATTTGATGCACACCTTAACTCCACCCCAGATCCTTAGCTATAAATTCCCTCTTCTGTATTCAGAGCTGAGTGCAATCTCTCTTCCCTACTGCAAAATCCCATTACAGTGGTCTCTACACCTATCCTGATGGTCCCCCTGAATAAAGTCTGCCTTATCATCTTTAACGTGTCACTAATAAATTCTCTTTTTTAACACTTTCTTCTCTCCTTCCTTCCTTTCTCCTTTAAATCTAGCCTTCAATCTTTCCTTCCTTCTTACCTTTTCTCTTCCTTTCTCTTTCTTCTTTACTTCCTTGTCATTAAAAGATGTTTATTAAAGACTAATTTTCCAGGCACTATGTGTTACTATGTGAGACATGTATTTTGTTTTTTGTGGGGTAACACATTTCTAAGCTGATGTAGTAGGTTTATCACATCATGGAACTACAGGTAGAGGAAGTTATGTTAGGGAGATAAATTGCACTAATAGTATGGGGCCAGAATCTGATTAACATGATCTAAATACATACTATTTCAGATAAAAAGACATCTGTAGATTCACAAATTGATCCCAAGCTATTCATTCAATATGACAACAAATACAAAATTCATGGTTTGTGTACAATTTATTCTAATTTCAAGGTTAACTGCTTCTCCAGAAAATTAGAATAATTAACATGTATCAAAACCTACAAATATTCTCCTGTGAAGTTATAGTAAAATTAAAGAGGGAAAGGACTTCAGGAGTCATCTATCTTGCCAAAACTTCAGTTGAAAGAAAAAGGAAATCAATTATTTTATATATTCATAAAGCAATTACTATTCGATGTGTAAAATATTAAGGTACAGGTATGGTATAAATATGAAACCATGTGATTACACAGAGGTGATACATCACATTGTATAAGTAGGGACAATGAAACAAAAATCCAATGAAGGTCATTTCTAGCATAAGATAGTATATACTGATTATCAAATAATGATAAGGACAGTAAATACTGAAGAATTCAAAGAAAAATGTCTCCATGGGTCAAGTTGTCTGGGAAGCAGAGGTAGAGCTTGAGTTAGAATTTAAAGAATTTATAAGATTTTGTTCATAATTCAAGTTTAAATATATTTTAGGCAAATTAAGAGTATTCTTACATTCTACTGTAAGCTATAAAACATCAGATTACTTGTCCTCTCCATCACTACCATCAGTACATTAATATGTACATAATGGCATATGTGAAAAATATATATGTCTTTGCTCCCCTCTCCCCACCCCCACGTCTACCTGACAAGGTTCCTGAAATCTTTGTAAATTCCTAAGTGATAAGAGCACTAGAAGCATGATTTATTCCAAAGAAGTGACTCTGGGTGGGCTCCTGAATGGCTCCTGGATGGGGGCTGGTCACCAGAAAGATCAAGTCATAATTAGAAGCTTGGAATTTTTGGCCCCCACATCTCTAGAGAATGGAGATGGGCTGGAAATGGAGTTAATGATCAATCATACCTACATAATGAAGTCTCCATGAAAATTCCAATATTATGAGGCTCAGAGAGCTTCCAGGTTGGTGAACACGCCTACATACCTGGGAAAGATAGCTTCTCCTATTATTCAGTATTCCGCCCCCCCCAACCCCACCGCAGAGCCAAACAAACTAAAACAAGATATTTTGTCTTCGTATGTCCATCATCTCTATCACCTTTCCATCTTGATAAATCACTCTCTTAAAACAATCTACAGTGTTTAGGCTTTGTCACATTTTTCTGTGACAAATGTGTACTATAGTCATACAAAGTTTATTATTATGCTTTAGCATAATACAATGAACTTCAATGGTACTAAAAATATGCTTACTTATTTTTATAGAATATATATATATATATATATTATTTCATTAATTTGAGAGAAATCTTCCACCCATGATGTTTTTATTTCTTTAAATACTCTTCAAAGCATTGAGTGTGATTTTCTGTAAGATACTCTTTTTTCACGATGTCTTTAAGAATAGAATTTATTCACTTGACAAAAATGTATTTCCATATAACAGACTAGTATGTTTTTTTATATGGACTGGATGATTATCATTTCCTGTCACACAAAAAATTTATATTGAACAAGTATTAAGTATTTAATAAACAGCTGATGAACAAAACTGAACATGCCTCAAAAAGACTCATCAAGAAAATGAAAAAAGTTGCTCTTTTCCAGTAACTGTTTATTTCTCTGTTGAGTATTCCACATGAATCCCAAACAATCATTCTGCTAACATAAAGTAAAAGAGATTCACAAAATATATTAAGGAGGAGACAGTTGGAGTCACAATTTGAAGGTCATATTTGCTAAGTGGCACTGTCTACCTGGAGGTAGTGTCAGATGCCACAATTTTTGTTGTTCTACGCTTTGATTTTTTTCAATTCTGTAACTGGAGATCCAACTTTCATCTCCAACCTCTCATTCACTCGTATTTACTGCACCACATTTTATCTTGAAGCCAAATTTAATAACTGAGCTTTAAAACCTGAAACCTGGGACAGGCCTTATCTTTAGTAACATGAATGATGTCATAACTCTCAAAAAATGCCTTCAATTCATAGGCCAAGATTAAATTATATATTTACTCCAGGTTCTGGGTGCAGAAAAAGTCAATGGCTGTTTCAAATCATCTCTATTATCCACTCTATAAAGATGTATTTCAGTACTATGTATTGTTGATATCTTTATTGTTTTCTTTTCAAACTGTGATAAAAAACAGTAGCGTGAAATTTTCTTCCAGTTACTTGGTCATCTGGTACCCCTATGAAATGACAAAGAAAACTCAAGATTTCCAATTGAAACAGTATATACAGGAATGTATCCTTTAGACCTTGAGTTAATACATACTCTTCTTGATTTATTAATGAGATAAAATCAGTGGAAAAGTAATAGCAAATATGCACTCAGAGTATATTTCCATACTTTTCCTTTTCCCTTAGCTCATCATTTTATTACTGAATTAGATGGGGAAAAAATAGCCTTTGAGCTTGCATTAGCAATTCTATAGCTACTCAAAATACAAGTTGTCCTATTATTTTATTTTAGATCATAACCTTTTTTAGTATCTGAAATAAATCTGAGGTTCTCTCACAGTTGATGATTCAAACTAGCTGAACCTTCCTGAAAGAAGAGAGTGCCCTAGAAACCTGGAGGTCAAATCACAGAGCACACAGATAAGCAAAACTCTGGCCAGTTGTAATTTATTCCTTTGAAAAGCACTATATCTTATTACAACTCTTTTGATTAAATATTAGAGAAACATATAGAAGCTTATTTAAACAAAAACCATAATAGTTACCAGATGGACAGAGAGCTATCTCCTGGAATACAAGCATGGGGAGAGTCGTTCCTCAAGATACACTTAAGCTAGATAGAAAGTCATTAGAATATCAGATGTACTTTCTTTCTGCTTTTTGGCTTTTTTTTTTTCAGTCTACAAATTATTTTTGCATATTGGCTTTTCTTGCTTCCTGGTGATCTTAGCAAAACATTGCCATAACACCTCTCCTGAGTTTACAAACCTTAGTTCCAAACACCCATAAAGACTAACTAGTTGAGTCTGAATCCTATTTTTAAATGTGGCAATGTAAATGTTCTCTATTATGAATATATTTGTCTTTTCAAAATAATCAAGTTTAATTTATCTGAAGGCAACTTATTTAGAGTTATGATATTCAGGGATTCAGCATTTTGATTCATATAATTTTAAAATAATAAAACAATTATGAAGAAAATTCTACTGAAATATTTAAATTGGTTTTAGTTGATGAGCAAAGTACTTGAATAGTGTGTATATATAATATACAGTAAGTCCTCACATAATATCATCTATAGGTCCTTGAAAACTTTGACTTTAAGGGAAATAAAGTATTTTTACCACAGGCTAATTGATATAAACAAAAATTAAGTTCCTATGGTATATCTCTGGTCACAAAAACATCTCCAAACTTCAAAATAAAATCCCAAAACACTTCTAGTATTAAGCACTGAAATACACATGAGCTATACATACTAAGAAAGATTAATAAAGACAAATCAGATCATTATTTTCCAACCTGCTTTATTTAGTCACAGGTGGCTGAAACCCATCCCGGCAGCTCAGGGCACCTGGCAGAAACTAACCCTGCACAGGATGCCCTTCTGTCCCTGAGAACACTCACATGTATATCCACATTCACTCAGTCTGGGACAATTTAGACACGCCAGTTCACCTATCGCTTGAAAACAAGCACTGCAATACCACAACTGTTGATAGGATAGTTGTGATGGCTACTAAGTGACTAATGAGTGGGTAGCATGTACAGTGTGGATACATTGGACAAAGAAAAGGATGATTCATTTCCCAGGCAGGACATATAGCAGGATGGCTCGAGATTTCATCATACTACTCAGAATCACGAGCAATTTAAAAATTATGAATTGTTTATTTCTGGAATTTTCCATTTAATATTTTCTTACTACAGTTGACCACAGGTAACTGAGATGGAAGAAAACAGTACATGTGTTAGAAATGTTGAGAAGACCCTAAGCTGATCTCTAGACTCAATGCAAGCAGAAAATGAAGACTAAGGCAGAATTTTAATGGGCTTGGCTAAAGGCATATCCCAACACAGAGCCAATTTGCAAAAGCTGGGAGAGTATTTTCTTATCCTTCCTTTCAATTTTGCTACAGGTATTTAAGTTCTGTCAAACTTTTTTGTGTACATTATTCTCTCTCTCTTTTCTCCTCCATTTTGCTCTCTTTTTCTTTATACCTTTTCTCTTCTCCACAACTCTCTCACCCTTATTTTATCTCTTTCACTCTCTCAACTTTTGGAATCCAATAAAAAAGCTGGAAAATACTAGTTGAAAAAGGACAAAGGAACAGCTACTTCAGAGACCACACATGGAAAAGAATATAGACTTTACAAAAATGCCTTATGAAAATTAGTTAAAGATACAGCCACAGCCTATAGCAACCAACAAAAACAAACACTGAATAGAGGAGAATATGATTTCTAAAGTTACCATATAATATTCAGATGTCTAATTTTAAACAAAAATAAGTATGAATCATGCAAAGAATAAAGAATATATGGCCCATTCATGGGACAAAGTAACAGAAAATGTTCCTTTAGAAGGACAGATATTAAAATTACTAGATAAAGCCTTTAAATCAACTGTCTTAAATATGTTCAAAGAACTAAGGAGACCCTAGATAAAGATATATCGAAAACCAGGACAAAAATATATAAAAAAAATAGAGCATAAAGAGAAATAAATTATAACAGAGAACCAGAGTCCAGGGGCTAAATAGTTTGATAACTGAAATGAAATCACTAGAAGATTTCAGTAGCAGATATGAGCACACAGAAGAAAAAAAAAGTGACTTCAAAATAGGTCAGTTGAAATTATTGAGTCTTAGAAACAGAAATAAAAAATGAAAATCATGAACAGATAGTCAAAAGTAACAACCAAAATTCCAGAAGGAGAGAAATGAGGAAGAATATTTGATGAAAAGATGACTAAAAAATCCCAAATTTGATTGAAGACATGTATCTATTATTTGAGGAAGCTAAATGAACTCCAAGAAGGATAAATACAAATAAATCTATACCAAGGCACGTTATAATCAAAACACTGGAAGTCAAGGATGAAGGGAGAATCTTGAAAGCACTATGAGAATAATGAGTCATCACATACGAAGAATCCTAAATAATATTAACAGTAGATTTATTGGAAGCCACAGAGACCAGAAGACAATGGAATAGCATTTTTAAAGTGTTGAAAGAAAAAGGGAGAAAAACTGTCGAGCAAGAATTCTGTATATGGCTAAACTATTCTTCAAAAATGAAGGAGAAATTAACTCCCCACCACCAAAAAAAAAACGCTAAAGGAGTTCTTTGCAAGTAGACTTACCTTACAGGAAATGCTAAAAAGAGTCCTTCAGGCTGAGATGAAAGACTGCAACCTGAAACCATGTGAATAAATAAAGAATTCCAGTAAAAGTAACTACATAGTAAATTTAAAGTGTGGTTTTAGTTTGTAACTCTTCTTTTTATCTTTGGTATGATTTAAAAGACATACATAAACCAATAGTTATAAATTTGTGATAATCTAAAAATAATGTATAGAGTTATAACTTGTGACAGCAACAAAATAAGAATGTGTGTATGAAAGAACATGGATAAACCTTAAATGCATATTTTTAAGTGAAAGAAGATAATCTGAAAAAAGGCTTCTGTATGATTCAAAATATATGACGTCTTGCAAAACGATTGCGTCAGTAAAAGAATTACTTTTACTGTGGTTACCAGGTGTTAGAGAGAAGGGAGAGATAAATGAGTGGCACACAGAACATTTTTTTGAGGCAGAACTATTCTGCGTAATACTATACTGGTGGATGCAAGTCATCATACATTTGTCGAAACTCAGACTATACAACACAAAGAGAGAAATCTAAGTAAACTATGGATTTGGGGTGATAGTGATATGTTAATATACGTTGATAAATTGTAACAAGCGTACCACTCTGGTGGGGACTTTGACGTGGAAAAGCCTGTGCACATGTGGGGGTAGGGAATATTATAGAAAATCTCTATACCTTCTGCTTAATTTTGCTGTGAACCTAACACTACTATAAAATACAAGATGTATTCAAAAATATACTACATAAAGCCAAAACAATGTTTTATGCAGTTAAACTAAAACTATAGAGACAAATAGCCATTATATTTTATTTAGAGTTTTTGTCACTTTTTTTTTTTTTTTTTTTTTTTTTAGTAACAAAAGTGAGGAATTTCATGCAGGCTAAGGCTAGAACAGGAGGAGAAACAATGCAGAAGCTCTCTCACGGAAATAGATGATGGTTTATATTCACCCAGGGCAACAAAGCGAAAGGGTTATAATGCAGCTCCCTAGTTTTAACTCTGAAAGCCAAACGTAGGTACCCTATTGTGAGAGAAATAAAACAATCTTGTCTCTAACCACTGTGAACCTTCTTTTTGTCAAATCAACAACAAGTTGAAAATAGAGGCATGTTAAGTTGGAAGATTTTGAGAACACGGCCCTCTTTCACAGCAAGACAAAAAGCGTTGTCTCCACTGAGTTATCCCTGGAAACAGCATATTCTCAATAAGAACCACAATGATATGCACCCTGTCCTTTGTTTTCAAGAAATCAAGTAATTTCAAGAGGCTAACCAGTAGATAAATTCTTTTGTCAAACATCAAGTCAGAGTGGTAGGATTTGAAGATACAACCTTTGGTATTTACCCAGTGATTCCTTTTCAAGCTACGAGTGCATACTGGGTCATTATAACAGCAGTAAGCTTAAGAAAATGTAGAAATACATAATTAAGGAAAAAGCTGACAGTTATCTTTCTCTGAGATTTACACAGCTGGTTTCTGGAGCAGCACAGGACCTTTTGCATCAATTTGAAGTTGATTTCAATCAACATTGATTGCCCAGCCTGGACCATTAAGTGCATAAGCTGATTTCAGAGAAATGAAATATGATGGATGTAGAAATCAGTGTAAAGAAACTAAAGAACAACAGGAAGAAATCAAGGGTCCTGAAGTAAATAAACCCATTTACAACTGTTCGCTAATTAGTTGTTTTTTTTTTTTTTAAGTTCAGCAGTTTTCTTGATTGTTCTTTTCTTTTTTACAGTCTGAATTTAGAGATTACGAAATGCAATGCATCCTAAGGACTATATAATGGTAAAAAAAAAAAAAAAAAAAAAAAAAAACTCATCCTTGTAGCCTTCCTCAAGTTAATGAAAGTTCCACATACACAGGGAAGTAAGAAGAATAAGTACAGGGAAGTTGAAATATCTCAAGCACACAGAGGGGTGCTCAGAGATTTGGAAGCCAATAAAACTGTTCACTTCAGCATAATACTTTCCTTTTCCTCACAATCTAAAATCTGAGTGTGCATTTTAAAGCAAGCCAAGTTTCCTTCCTCCTTATACACTTACTTTCTTCTTTAAACAATAAAGTACAACTGTTTAGCTATTCCTGAAACTCATCACCCTCTTATAAATTTTATTATTAATGGAAGGCATTAGGAGTTTAGAATTTCTTAAGTGAATATAATATGAAATTATTTGTACACAAGTTATTCTGGTTAACCTATATACTTTGCCCTATTTAAAAACAAGCTTAAAACAGTAATAGAAGAAGACAATGATGGTCCACAAATTAGGTAAAAGGCAGGAGCGAAAGGGAGAAAGGCAGATATTAAGAAAAGAGAGACTGTGTAGATGGTAATCTTTATACTTCCAATTCAACAGGAAATAAGTATTTTAACTTATATAAGAAATAGGAGATCAATTCCTTTTCCTTCTTTTTTCTTCCATCAAAGAACTTTAAAACTATTTAGGAATTCACAAGAAGCCCTTTTCAATATTTTTATTTCTATGTGTTATGGACTATTATATTCTTATGGATATTTCCCACACTTCATTAGAAGAGATAGTGATTATTTATTTCCATGAGAATATGCAGTTCTTGATATACTGTTTATATTTCTCAGATCAGTAAATGTCCTTAGCCTTTGATTTCTTAATTATGTAATATGGAGCATATGTATTTCTCTAAAGCCATACTTTAATCTTTATGTTGCATAATTACAACACAGTAATGACTTAATTAACCATAAAATCTTGACTATCATAAGGTATAGGCATATTTTTGCAAAATACATTTATTAATCTTCACTGAACAAAGTATGAATTCAAAAATTGCAGTGGGATTGCAGCTCTACTGAAATGAACTCAGATATGTGCAAAAAAAGAACCTTTTCTCCAGAGCTCAGTTTATCTCTTTTGTGAGATATCACAGAGCTCTGTATTGGAGAAATATGCCCCTGTCATTTTAAATACCTTTTGATTGAAATAGTCTTCGTTCACTATAAATAATTCTTTTAGATAACTGAATATGTAGTCAATTTTTCAGAATTCCATCCCTTCCATTTCTCTAAAATGGCACTTAGGTATATGAAGTGAGTCACATGATTGGTGATTAGTAGTGGCTGTTGCCTGGGAATTTAAATGAAGGGTTATCAGTCAAAACGCTTCCACCTGGCTTCTCCACATAGCTTTAGCTTTCTTAAATCTTCATGGCTGGGTACAAAGCCATGACTAAAGGGAGCTAGAGTTGGGTAGTTTCCTTCCCTCATGCAGAAGGCTATACAGTAGGCTAAATTTGGGCATTTTCCTTCTCCCAAATCCTAATAGGGTGTGCTCTGGTAAAATAGTTTCTCCTGAGGGCAGGTCTTGTTAAGAACAGAATGCTCTGGCATATTTCGTAATGGTTCTTTCTCCACTCCCCGTTAGAAACATGAGTGAATTTTTCTTTGATAGTCACTTTGAGAAACTTGTAGGAGTCCTGGAGGTAAATAAAAGTGGGTGAGACCCCTATGAGTGAGTCCCCAGAATCTTTAATCCTTTAATTTATCCACATGAAGCCTTCAGTAATTTGTCAAGCGCTGTTCAGGGTTCTTGCTCCAGCACTAGTTCCCATGGAGGTTTCTGCTCTTGGGTTTCTGCTCCAGTAGGGTGTAATTCTCTGTATTTGATTATCTGTTCAATTTTGGGGGCAGTGGTTTTCTCTGTGACCTCACTTCTTTGATGGATCTAAGGGCTGTCGATTTTTTAGTTTGTTCCGTTTTTTACCTAAGATAGGATGACAACTTCCAAGCTCTTTACAAGCCAGGTCAGAAACCCTTATTTTTTTCTTAGGTTGCATTTTTACTGCTGCTTTTAAAACACACACACACACACACACACACACACACACACACACACACAGCTCTTGTACTTTCTTCTCTTCTTACATAGTGAACAATTGCTATTTAGTTTCAAATGTCCCAGGTATTTTTTTTTTAATTTGTGAAGATTGGTTTATTTCTTCTGACTGAAACCACTAAGTTATCTATATCATGATGATCAAAGCCTGTGTTTATAACAATAAAAAAGTATGTATCACAACAAAATAAGTGTAATAGAATGTAAAGTATCAAAATTTAACTTTCATAAAATTATTAATAGTAATTTCAGTTTACATTCTGGCAAATAATAATATACTAGTAGGTCATAAATTCATGCAACTCTTTTAAAAATCCCATCGCTATTTTCCTTTTAGATAATCTTCTTGTACAGTTTGTTACACACAATCTCCAAGTACACATTCTGGCCTATCTGTGTCATCCCAACCCTCTGCACCACCTCTTGGCCCTGTATGCTCTTGTTCCTTAGTAGAGTCTGTTTTTTTTTCTCTCCTTAGCATCCATCTGGAATCACCTCTTCTCGCCTAGGCTGTCCCTAGGACAGGCCTTGGCAAAATTCTACTGCTCACAAGGAGGTTATAACTGCTCATCATTCGAAGCACACTTTTTCTAAGATTATATCTTTGTCCAGTCAAAAGATAAAATAGTCTCTCTGCCTATATGCCTTTACATAATGTTCTTAAATTTTTATATATGCTGTAATTTATTATCAAATATTATAATAACTCATTTGTATAGGACTGTAGATTTTATATAGTGCTTTCAATGCATTTTCTCATGTATTTTACAGAATAAATCTACAGTTTGTTTTGAAATTTCCACTTCAATAGATGAGGAAACTAAAGATCTGAAAGGTAAATTAACCTTTTTTGGGGTAACAGAACTAAAATTTAGAGATAAAACACAATCTCAATATTCTGATGATTTGACTTCTGCAGATCTTTCTTTCCTTTGTCATCTTTCTTCTTTCTCCAGTTTGAGAAATAATTGACATATATCACTGTTTAAGTTCAAGGTGTACAGCAAGATGATTTGATTTACATATGTAGGCCTACCTCGAAGATATTGCAGGCTCAGTTCCAGAACACTGCAATAAAGCAAGTATCATACTAAAGTAAGTCATAATCTTTTTTGTTGATAGAAGGTCTTGCCCTCAACTTCTAAAAAAAGAAAATGAAACATCTGTAAAGCACAATAAAGGACAGCACAATAAAACAAGGTATACTTGTATCATGAAAAGAGTATTTCTATAAGTTAAGCTAATGTCCATCATCTTATATGCATATGATAAAAAGAAAAAAAAATTCTCGTGATGACAAGTCCTGGAACTTATTCCTTTAATAACTTTCTTATATGTATCATACAGCAGTGTTAGCTACAGTCATCATGTTGTACATCACATCTCTAGTTCTTATTTATCTTATAACTGGTGGTTTGTGACTTTTGACCACCTTCCTCCAATCCCTACTCCTCACACCCTCTGTGTCATCTAAATGTAACTTACATTAGGACTCACTTTCTGTTTAGTTAGATTGATGGATATTTCCATGGAATCTAAGAGGAAATCCATGAAAAGGCTGACATGTTAAGTGTTTTCTACCACCTGTCACTAGGGCTCATTTCATCACTGGCAAATATACAATTGAATAAATTAATTGTTTATTTTAGAAATCCCTTGTTAAATCACTTGGCAGAGAATCCTCATCAACATAATTGTTATATTTAGTTGATAAGAATTAGTTACTAATTTAGCAGTGACTTGGATTGGACTGTATATGTTATGGTAGAGGGGAAGTCAGGTCCAGTTTGAGGACCTGAGGCACACCAAAGTGAAGTTTTGTGAGAGTGGCACCTGGCAAACATCAAGTTCTGGTTAGTAAGAGAAAAATGAATGAAAGGCATAAGAAAAAATAAGGATGAGTCTATGGCCATGCCACCCTGAACAAGTCCGATTCCATCTGATATCAGAAGCTAAGTAGGATTGGGCCTGGTTAGTACTTGGATAGGAGACCACCTAGGAAAATCAGGTACTGTAGAAGTTAAAAATAAAAAATAAGGGATTGTAAGCTGACAAGTTCCTTGCAATCTGTGAGGTCAACTAAGGGTTGCCTCATCTAAAAAGAAAAAAAGAAAAAGAAAAAGAAAAAGAAAAAATAAGGATGGTATATCAGATCTTAAAATTCTGCCTAAGATTAGCCTATGGTTGATATGCATACACGTACACAATGTTTTAATTATACATCTAACATATTTTCAATATGATTAGTACACAATTAATAGATATATTTTATCTAAATTTATGTATAATTATGTATTAAATATAGTATGTATTTTTATAAGAATAAAGTGTACAATTTTTAGCTTGTGGTAGAAATTTTAGCAAATATTTGAAATTAATAAGATCATGAAAAATTGGAGCTGAAAGAAAGTTTAAAGGGTTTATTTATCCTCATCATTTTCCAGAGAAGGACATGAGTATGACAAATAAAGCTAAGTATTTTTTTCAAAGTCAGAAACAGGATAAAAACGAAGGATTATTTTACTACCATTTATACTCTATATGCTAGCCATGTTGAACAACTTGCTTATCAGTGCTTTATGCTTTTCACATTTCTCTATGATTGTACTTGCCTCACACTCTAGTATATGGTCCTCATGTGGTCCCTATTTATCCTTCAAAACTTAGCTCAAGTATCACTTGAAAGAGCCTTTCTGAGCCTGTTCTCTCTGTCTGAATGGAAGAGTCCCTTCAATTTCTCCTTTTGACAATAAATATGTATTTACTTCTATTATCCATCATCTATCTATCTATCATCTATCTATCATCTATCATCTAATCTATCTCTCTACCAACTATCTACCTACATCTACCTATATTTATCTTATATCTACTTATTTATCTGCCTTTTCACTTTTCTGTTCATTCTAACCCACTTGAATTCTATGAGAAATAGAACTGTATCTTAGTCATTTTTGTATCCTTAGCGCCTCCTTCAGTGGCTCACAGTGGGTGCTTAATATTTGAAAAAAATAATTGAATGAATACCTTCTAGATCTCTCATTTTATACATTATAATTTTCTCATATTATTTCTTTTAAATGACAAAGAGAATTCCTCTTCATAAATAATAGAATTTAAAAGACTGTCATTTTTTCCTCTACCTGCTATATTCTAAATATCATAATAGATATTACTATTTCTCATATTGGGTTCAATAATCTTTCTCTTGACCATTTGCTATTGAATTAATTTTATAACTATAGTTTCCTTTTTCTTTTTCACAGTTACTGTCGTGTTTCCATTTTCATGCCCAGTAATGTCTCCAAAAAGCGGCAGATCTATTTAGAAAGTTATTATACTTTTCAATTGTCATACTCCCTCCCTTTATTCCAACAGCCAAATAGCCTCCAACCCTGTATTTTGATGTCTTCAAATCCACAGAATATTTCTGGCTTCATTCATTATTTCTTTAGAAGTTTCTGTAAATTCAGAGCACATTAAGAGGATTAGGCATTTAGGTTATTTCAGCTATTTTGCATGGAACAAAAACTAGTTCATCAAATTAAATGGACATTGTCAGAGTTGTAATGGAGCAATAGGAGGCTATACAGAAAAAAAAAAGACTAACTGAAACCTCATATGGAAAAATATTCTTTATAAAAGTTTGTTCTCATTTACGACATGGAAAGAAGATGCAGATATTTTATCCAAGTGTATAACAACTATTTTAACTTTTTAATATCTGAACTGCTTTTTACTACCAATTTTATCTGGCTATTCTACATTTATTTCTGGTACTTAAATAATATTCAACATTTTTATTGTTGGAAAATGCTATAAATCTGCTTGGATATTGAGAAAACTTGTGGTATAGAAATAGCCTTCTCCCATTCTCTTTATAATGTATTATATCTTATGAGATTATTATCTATTTCAGATTAGATTTATGTTTTTTCATCCATTCAGAGACACAATTTCTATTTCTATGTATCCATTATTTCTTAAGAAAATGTATTTATTAAGGGTCTATAATTGTACACATGTACTTGGATTCAATGATATAAAATATATAGTGTGTATGAATATCACTTTTGTCTTTCACATAAGCACATCTTCCCCTGAGATTAGATAATGTTCAGAGGGTCCCTCTTTATTACTAATTCAAAGGACCAAGTTGACCTAATTGAAATAAAATTGTTATGCAATAGTCAGTACAGACTGAGTATATAGGAGTTATAGGATTGGAATTGCTAGGAATATGTCTGGAATCAGAATGTTAACAGATGAAACAGGGAAATTTTATGTATATTAATTTGAAATTTTGAGGGCCACTGATGTAAAGGCTAGGGCATGTAAAGTAGGAAACATGATGATAGTAGAGGCCATAACAAGCACTAGATAAGGAAAATTCTTGAAGTAAAGAGGAAAATCAATATGGACATAAAACTAAATCAGAAAAATTATAGAAAAAAAGTATTATAAATGCAAAACTCTAATTTATCCAGTTGCTTTTTAACACCTTCTCTGTGTTATAAGTCAGCCTGGCATGAAGGTAGCCTTAGGTAGCAAGTAGCCTTATTCCAGCAATGCTTATTTAAATAGTTTTCTTCACAAGTCCTTTAAGGACCTCAGCCAGAGGACAGAATGAAGAAGAGATATATGAAGGAAAATTGTAAGTAATAAAAACTAAAAGTTAATCTGAGGTGTGTAAGGGAGGCATCTGATAGCAGCGGAGAGAAATCTGAGCACTGCTGAATAAAAAAAGATATATTTCTATCTCTATTTCTATCTCCATCTCTATTTGTCTGCATCATATATATGAAGTGGTAGAAAGCAAACAGCAGAAGAAATGAAAAGGGTAAATGAGAGGAGTGCTCTTTATGGGGCTCTGAATATGTATTTTTACAATCAGTGAGACACTACACAGTCGGGAAAATAACTCAAACAGTGAAAATTGCTTCAAGTATTATGTCATTTTTTGAAAAATAGAGTTTTCTACTGTATTAAACTGCAGTGCAAGGTCTCTTTAGGTTCACTGAGTGTTTATTGAGTTTTCATTAGATCTGAATTTTCTAATCAATTAGGCAACAAGGACAAGCACGTGTAACAGCAGTGAGATGGTTCCTTCCCTAGCATTTGACATTGTATCCTTTCAAGATACATTTGTTCTTTCTTTTACTTTCTTTTTAGGTAGAATGTACTCCTCATACATTGCTGAACTGTTATCTATATTCGGTTAAAATAATGGATTAGGGCAGCCATGTTAGTACAATGATTCTGCAATATGTTGGCAAAACAAAACAAAACAAAACAGAAAAAAAACTTTCATTGGTCAGTTAACTTTTCAATGTGTTCAATAATTAATTGAAGGCAGGAGACCCAGAACAAATCATACATCATTACTGTATACAACACTCTAAATCTTTTCCTAGGTTGTAATAGTTTAACAACATCACCTTTGGGTTACGCAGTTAATATATCACTTGACCAAAACTAAAATAATTTAATGTGCTTAAAGATGAACATATTACTATAATAAACCACCTGTACACATACAACATAACACATTCCAGCCTTCTCGAACTTTTATTATAAATGTACCTTAAGAAATAAGTAACTGAGAAAGTATTTAATTTTATTAATTGTGTATTTTTATATTTTTATGTATAACTTTACTTATAATTCCTTTTCATCATCTGGGTATGCCTAAGAAAGTGAGGAATAACACAAAGTAACAGTATTCATCAGAACTTCCCGAATTCATTAGAATTTAAACACTGAACATGTTGATTCACTTTAAATTTGGAAAATTATTTAAAAACAAAATTCCATACAAAGTATCATGTACATTTAGGTTACCTTACTTAAAACTACAAAATATTGCATCTAACATTTCCTATTCTGACTATTTTTTAAAAAATATTCATAGCTGACAAATGCACATTTTAAGATTCAACATTATTCTGTAACTAAAATGAGAAAATATACATAACGACTTCATTTTTAATTTTGAGTAAAAAATGTAACTAGGTGGTTATGAACTAACATCTCCCATTAAATCAATGGCCTTTACCTAGTTCTTATGTCTGTAGAATGCAGCTCATTAAGCTTTAAGCTCTTTTATATTCATTACAGTAGCACCTTGTGAATTTTGTGTTAATTTTCTTTATGATCCTTCTATAAATCATTTGATAGGTGAGGAGGCTTAACCTACTTTCCCAAAGATAAAAATCTCTTCAAATCAGTGGTCCAATATAACTTTCAAAATACTATCTGCTAAAACCTAGAAGATTTTCATGAACATAAGGGAATGTCTTCGTCAGTTTGGGCTGCCATAACAAAATAACCATATACTGGGTGACTTTAACAACAGAAACTTATTTTCTCACAATTCTGAATCCTTGAAGTCTGAGATCAGGGTGCCAGCATGGTTGAGTTCTGGTGAGAATTCTGTTCCTGGCTTATAGATGGCTGCCTTCTTGCTGTTTGCTAACGTGGACTTTCCCCAACATGTGTGCAGGGAGGCATGGAGGGAACAAACTCTGATGTCTCTCTTATAAGAAAGGTAATTGTATCAGATGACAGCTTCACCCTTAGGACCTTATTTAACCTTAATCATCTCTTTAAAAGCCCTACCTCTGATATAGTCACATGGAGAGGAAGGTGGTTACATATGAATTTTGCAGACACAATGCAGTCCATAGCAAGTAACCATCCTAGCATGCATCATAGAATGACTGATATCACTGAGAAATTTGGATGTGCCTTTCTAGCAGTCCATTCTATTATTAGTGACCCCTTTCTATCAATTCAACAAATAATTACTGTTCCAGGTACTGTTTAGGGGGTCAGGTATAAAGTGATGAATAAAGGAAAAGTTCCCGAAATGAAAAGATTATGGGATGAGGGAAGGTTTCTCTGAGAACATTAAAGGCGAGACAGGATGGACTTAAGAATACTTGCAACGCCCTGCTGGACATCCGGTCAGGCGGCCAGGCCAAGGAATTTCCTAGCCAGTGTCTGCTGCTGTACAGCTGCAGAAGCCAAGCAGGAGTAGAAGATGGACCGCCACCGGCAAGTGCCCTTCCACCTGCACATCAGTGTGGAGCAGCTGGAGTGTGCTTGTTTATGCGATGTCTGCAATGTTCCTGGAGATCCTGTACATGGCTGTTATGAATTTTTGGTGAATGTGAGCATTTAATCTATAGCAGCTATCCATTTGAAACTCCATCTAACCTATATAGGAAAGCAATACTGGATTTGATGCAATTTAAATTTTCTATTTTCCGGAGTTTAATCCATAATATTTGAGTAAATGATAAATATCAAATTTACAGCTGTTTAAGCTAGATTACTGTGTGAAAAAAACTGTAAAAGTGTCAAAGCCTTACAATATTTACCCATGATCCTTAACTAAAACAATTATAAAATGTATACAGAATATTGATGTTTGATGTCTTATTTTCTTTTTTATAACCATATTACAGAACAAACTGGAATTCCAAAGCACCTATCATGAAGAACTTCAGTGTTTCCTGAATTTAGTCATTGTGAACAATGAAGGGTGTTGACAGTATATATTCCTAATCTATCTTTAAATTATGTCAAGAAGCGACAATTGTGAATAGAAGAAAATGAGTTCCATAAAATCTGTTATATTTAACAACATTTACCTACTTGTTCAAAAGAATTGATGAAAATAATTGGTTTACTGTTCACCTTTTACCTTTTAAAGAATAGTGAGTAAGTATAAAGTAGATGCAGTAAATGATCAAGACCTCCTTTAATTTCCTCTTTCCACCCATTGGACAGTGAAGAATTGACATCTGCCAATTTTCAGCCTGAAGGACTCTTTATTTTATGTACTAAGTTTCAAACACCACAGATCTGCTATTCAGCGAATAAGAAGATTGGGACAATAATTACGGTTGCTACCTGGAGATAAATACACTAAAGCAGGTTAGCCAAGGAAACCTTTAGGATTCTGTGGTTCTTATTTGCACAAGAAGTGATAGGGCACTAGACCATGAGTTCCAACAATAACCTCTTATTAAATATATATTTGTTTGTATTGTCCATTTCTAAGCTTTGCTCTCTAGAAGAGAAATGAAAATTATATAATCTGAAAACAGTCTGAAATAGCAGGACAGTTGTCTTTTAGTAACTTTCCATTAATTGAAAGAAAAGGTACATATTGGACTTATAATCAAGGCTTCTTAAATGCAGATTCTGAAGCTCGACATTGAAAATAATAGTTCAAAATGTTACGAACTCCAAAGAAATGAGAAAATTTTTGTCCCAACTCAATAAATGAATTAATAGAATGGGTTTCAAAACATAAGTAATTCAATATATAATCAGTTCTGCTATAATACTTGTTTTGAAAACAGAATTTGTTCCATTGTAATTGATATATTGAGAACAATTTAATTGAATAAATTTTATTTTTACTTATGTGTAATTTTTTTCATGAGAAACATGAGTTGAACATGGAAAACTGCAACAGGCTAAATCCAACGGCATAGTAATCCACAAAAATACAGGCGCCTACCAGCTACTTCAGTTTACCATGTGTGTTATGAGTTCCACCCATCCACATCTGGTGTTACAACTTTTAGTCCAGTTTCAGATAACCCTACTTCCACTACTTCATAATAGTTCAAGAACTTTATCCCTTCTGATGTTCAATTCCACAACTAAACTTCATGGGTTTTCAAGGCAAAGTGACATATTTATTGTAGTATTTATGTAGAGCTTAATGACTTAACATATATGAAACTGTGTTATCATTTTTATTAAGTTCCTATCTTCCTACTCCCATAAAACCAGAGATTTTGCTACTTGATTTTTCATAGCCAGTATGTATTTTTAGGAATAGGAATACATATGAGAGGTTATAGGAAAAGTAACTCTGCTATATTGAATATATTAAACCAACATCAATTATGTTTTCTAAAAAAAGCATAAACAAGAATAAATATAGTTTGTATTTATTGCAAGGTCTCTTGAGAACGAATGATTAATTAGCATCATTAAAATAATTATACGTATTAAGTTCTTGAGCTGTACAGTTTTCTGTGAGTGGGATATGCTTTTGTACTTTTATTTATGAAAATGTATTTAAAAATATGTAATAGATCCAATTATCTGATATTTATCAATTCTTTCTGTTTTTGAATTAAATTTTAAATAAATAAAATTTAATCTATATTAATAAAAATTGGATTAAAAATATTTTATTTTCCTAAACTTCTTCATCCCTTAATACCCAACTAAATCTTCATGTATAAATACATATGTAACTCCATTAGTTTCACAACTGTCAGTGCTTCTTTTAGGTTTGTGTGATATTTGTGTTTAATATTTCTGTTTCAGATATCAGCAGCTGCATAATAAACCATTAAAATTAGTGGCTTAAGATAACAAAAATGTATTATTTCTTATGATTCTGAGGATTAGTTGGATGATTCCTCTCCTGTTTTGCCTGCATTTATCAGAGAGTCAGCTGTGCTAGAAGGTTTCTGTTGGCCTCACCTGTCTGGCAATTGTTGCCGGTCATCAATGATTGGGGCTTGGTTCTCTTCCATGTACCTAATATTATCTAGTAGGCTAGCCAGTTTCCTTACACAACACTCTCAGTGCAGCATTCCAAGAGATCAAATACAGAAGCTACAAGTCATAAGATGGCCTAGGCCCAGAAAGTATGACTTTACTTCCGCTATATTCAATTAGCCAAAGTAAGTTAGAAGACCATTCCACATTAAAAAGAAGGTTGAGTTGACTCAACTTCTTGATGTAAATGTGGCAAAGTTGCACTGTAAAAGACCACAAGAGGAACTTTTGCAACCATCTTGAAAACAATCTACCATGAAATGTATTTTGAAATGTGTGACTGAAGAAAATTGTATGAACCTTTCAAAAACAGAACCAGAAGGAAAGATTGCTAAGTTAAAAAGGACGCATGACTTGATTTGTTAATGTAAACAAAACAAAAATAAGTAGCTGATCCAAATCGGAATTTGTACAAACTATGATGTCAAAGAATTATACACCAGGTGACAAAACAGATTCAAGCAGAATATCTTCTTACAAAAATACGTGGCATTAAGGGAGGCATGCAAAAAAAAATGTATATCTAGCAATAATAAAATCTTCTGTTGAGTTATATGGAAGGGAAATTAGAAATTCCTTAAGGAAAGTATGACAATTCCCATTAAAAAGAATCTATAAAAGTCAACCACCATGATAAAAAAAGATCCTTGGAAGTTCCCATGTAGTGGGATATCTGAATAAATACAAGATGGTGTAAACAAATTGATGACAGAGTTTTACTAGAGAGATGGAACACCCTCAGCTAGGAGAGTATGAAAGGATTTTCACAAAATTTCAATGATCTTAAACAATATGTGAATTTATTGACTTTTGACAGAAAATCTAACAGTGTACAAATTTCAGGCAGTTTCAATCAGAACTTTTGTGCTTTTTTCTCAGTTACTTCAATTTTCCCTCTTTTGAATATTAGTCTTACTATCAGACTGGCTTTCCTATGGTCATAAATGGGTGCTCATAACAATCGGAGCTATATGCTCCTTGCACACATTTAGTAAACTCCTTAGTCAACTCAGGTCGCTATCATAAAATATCATACACTGGGTGGCTTAAACAACAAATATTTATTTAGCACAGTTCTGGAGTCTGGTGAGGGCCAGACCAAGGTGCTGGCAGAACTGGTACTTGTGAAGGCCCTCTTTGCAGATGGCAGCCATCTCACTGCATGTTCATATAATCTCTTTGTGTGTGCACGGAGAGAGAGACTTATTCTGTCTCTTCTTCTTCTTACCATGAAGGCATCACACTCATGACCCCAAATAAATTCTGGGAAGAGCCCCTACCTTCAAATACCATCATATTGGGGATTAGACTGACAACATTATTAAACTTTACAAATATCATGAAGCTCAAATACAGACTTTTAAAATATCCATAAATTTTCTAATCCACTGTATAATTATATTTACTGTAATACTTCTATAAACACACATGTTTACCTAAATAATTACTATAAAATTTATTTTCTTTTTCTTTCTTGGGCCAATAAACTTGAATATAGAACAAAAGAAGCAGTTATTTAAAGTTAATTTTATCTTTAGCAATAATAAAGCATTTTTAAAATTTACTGTAATTTTTGGTAATTCATATTGAGCTTAATGTCTTTCAGACCTCTCCTATTTCCTTATGTTGAATTATAAAGCATTTAGTGACTCTGGTCTTTACTAGTGATTGATACAGGTCTTTGGTAGGCATGCTGTAGTCCAGTGTCAGTTTCAACTATGTTAGAGGAGATATATGCTAGATATTTAATCATTAAACTATTCACAGGTGATCAAGTTCTTAGTAATTGATTTAGAATGAACCAATCTTAAAAAATAATAATGTTAATTTTATTCTCAATTTTTTGAGGAAGCTCCATACTGTTTTCCATAGTGGCTGTGACAATTTACATTCCCACCAGCAGTGTATGAGGATTTCTTTTTTTCTACAACCTCCCCAACACTATTATTACATGTCACGTTGATGATACCTATTCTGACAGGTGTGGGGTGGTAGCTCATTGTGGTTTTGATTTCCATTTCCCTAATAACTAGTGAAGTTGAGCATTTTTCATATGTCTGTTGGCCATTTATATGTCTTCTTTAGAGAAGTGTCTGTTCAGGTCTTCTGCTTATTTTTTAATTTGATTGTTTTTTATTATTGTTGAGTTGTATGCATTCTTTCTATATTTTGGATATTAGCCCCTCATCAGAAGTGCTGTTTGAAAATAGCTTTTCCCATTCAATTGGTTGCCTCTTCATTTTATTGATGATTTCTTTCGCTGTGTAGAAGGTTTTTAGTTTGACATAGTCCCATTTATTTAGTTTTATTTCTAATTCCCTGGCCTATGATTACCCAGCAATCCCTCTTCTGGGTAATTTCCCCCAAAATTTGAAAACATTTATTCATAAAGATATATGCACCTTGATATTCATTGTAGCTTTATTCACAGTGCCCAAGACATGGAAACAACCTGAAATGCCCTTTGATGACTGGATAAAGAAGACATGGTACAAATGGCCAACGGAATATTACTCAGCCATAAGAAAAGATGAAATACTACCACTTCAACAACACGGAGACCCTGTGATTACCATGCTAAGTGAAATAAGTCAGAAAGAAAAAGTTGAGAAACATGTGATTTCACTCATATATGGGATGTAAAACTGAAAGCAACAAACAAACAAGATAAACAAATAGAAACTCATGGACACAGATAACAGTTTAGTGATTAATAAAGGGAAAGAGCAGGGGGTAGGTTAATGAGGATAAAAGGGGCAAATACAAGGTAATGAGAAGAAACTTAACTTTGATTGTGAACACACAAAGCGATATACAGACGCCATATTATTGAACTGTACACTTGAAACCTATATGATTTTATTAACAAATGTCACCCCAATAAATTTAATAAAAATTAATTGATTAAAAATAGTAATGTAATGTAAAAGAAAAAATGAAATGCCTATTTTTGCATTTTAATGAAAGATAATTTTTTTTTTTAATACAGGCAACAGATATGTTCCCTTTTCCAATGATCAGTTCCCTTTTCCATTTGCTCTGCACAGGATAATCTGTATGGAGTTTGCTTGCTTTAATGGATATTTGTTATATAACTTCTGTGAAGCATGAACTGCTTTTATTTTTCATAATAATGTTTTAGATCCTTGGGAATACCCTACCATTTCTTACTCAATGATTATAAGAGTAACAATCTCCTTCTCCATATTTTGACCTACAGGCTTCAACAATAATTTAGAAAATTTTTCATCCCTTATGAAAATATTTATCAAATGCCTATAATGTGACAAGCAATGTTTTACGATGCTGGGAATAAGTAATATAACAAGACATATAAGGCCACTGATCGCATGAAGTTTACATTGCATTATAGTTCACATATATTTTACTCTTCTCTCCACCTCCAACTCTAGCCATAGGGTTCAAGGGTGATATGTGATTAAGGCTAGGTAAATGAGATGAGCTCTTGAATTTCTGATGGAAATTTGAAAAAAAATGACCGTATCCATCACATAAAGTGTTTATATGACAGAATATAAGCTAGTGTTCTTGTTGTGACATAGTATGAGGCTGCTGGAATGGAAGAATTTAATTTTAATTTAATTTAATGGAAGAATTTAATTTTTTAGTTAAAGAAGAGTCAACTGAATCCAGTTGTTCCCGAAGCCTAAAATTCAGATTTTGTTATCTGAAACAATCAGTACCCCCTCCTTTTTTTAACCAAAAAATGTTTGAATTGAATTTCCTTTATTTACAACTGACAGTGTGTTGATCATAGGATCAGAACAAAAGGATTTAGTGGAGTAACTTCAATGTAGAGTGACAGCAAGATACAGCAACCAAATGTCCCCAGTTAAAGTCTTATTTACTGCAGAAAACTGTGCACAGCCTCCCTTCTGCACAGCGCTGGAAGCACTGACTCAGCCTCTTTTATGCTTCTTTCCCTGACCAAACCCTTACAGTTTCTCAATAACTTAATCTTCTTTAGATATGTGAGTCATGTCCTTTTAAATTAAAAGTTATTTAAAGTCTTATATTTTAAAGTGATCTTGTAATTTATGTTCTAGTTCATGCTATACTTATTTTTTAGTTTAACTTTCATAAAATAAACCTTATAAATTTGTTTCCAGAATTTTCAAGCCCTTCCAAGGAAAAGCATTTCCTGTAGCCCTTATACCTTAGCCTCTTTTTTTATTTGACTGAGAGATCCTTATTTAAAACAAATGTTTTAAAGAAATGAGCAGCAATTCATACATGAAGTTACTAAGAAGCATTGAGAAAGTAATTTCTAATAAAGACTATCCATATGATATCTGAAAAATTAGAATAATAATAAAGAAATCTTAAGAAGTATTTTGAGTAGTTTTCTTATATTATTGGCTGTGGGAGAGAAAGAAAGAAAAGCCCTTTCCATTCTATATACGTCTTCAAGAACAGAACTCTACCAATGATTGTTCTTTTTTCTTTATTGGGTCCTGAAAATATATTCCTCCAAGTGCAAAGATGCTTCTAAATTCAGTTACTAAGTTAGGTGTGGGTTTTTTTTTTTTTTCATATAATAATATCAAGACCTGAATAAGTAAGATAATTTTCCTTTTCTTTTATAAAGTGGCCAAATTCACTAGTCTGAGGGAAAAAAAGTATTTTATGCAGTGAAGAATAAAAGCAATTTTGTTATACAGAGTGTGGAATTTAATTATACTGGAAACAGTGATAATTTAATTAAGTAACAGGTTTTCATTATTAATTTTAATTAAATGTGAAAATTGAAATACTATATGTCATTAGTAGAGAAAAATGAACAAAAATTATTAAAATTCATTTTACTAAATTTATAGCCTTCCAAAACACAGTGAACTCTGGTCGTCTATGCTATAGCAATATGGCTGTAGATTAACATGCAGGGGTAGTCTTTCTCTTGAACACAAAAAACTGAGTATTGGGAGGTCTATATCTTGCTGATATATGACATATATTGTTTCAAATATGCATGTGAAAATATTTTTTTAAATATAAATTATAGTATTTTAAAGGTCTAGAGCATTTTTAAAAAACAGGTCTGTATGTGCAGATTTTCATTTTGATTTAAAGGCAATCATGTTAACAGTTTTGCTAATCCTTCTAGTAGGTAGAAAATATTTCAGCACTTCTTTTTGGTAATTACCCTTGAAAAATAGATCCACATCAAAAATTCTCATATCATTTAAATAGTGAAAACTATTTTTTGTCTTTTGGTAGAATCTATATTATTTTGACAAATTTCTTCTTTATTTTATTTGTCTAACTCCAATCACTGAAACATCTTTACTACTTGACGAAGTGCAGGAATAAGTGTCTCTGCTTAGAAGTAAGTTACTTTATATTTATAATTTGATTTAAAAATAAGTATTTTTGCTAAACTTAATTTGTGTATATCCTTTCCATTCCTCTACCTTATTTTTCACATCTATTTTCTTCTGCTGTTTATACTTTTCCTCATAATATTTTATTTGAATATTCAAGTCTGTACTTGAAGTTGATGGAATGAATACTATTTCCAATATCATAGAGTTGATAACAGTAAATATTAAAGGATGGAAAGCAGAAGAATTACTTGTAACTAACTAGAAAGGGTGAAACAGCATCAATTTCCTAGGAGACAACACAAAACTTTGAAGGTGGCCTTGTCAGACCAAAGGAATGAAATTAAAGCAAAACATGTGTTAAATGCTCAAGCCCCACTTCCACCACAGCCAACAGCATCCGGCAGTCTGACATATCATTTGGGCAGGAAACCTGTGGATTCTTCTATGGGGGCTGTAACCACTAAGACGAAGGACACTAACATTAGAAATTTCCCTATATTTTGGCCTCTCACATAAGTACATTGTTCTCCGCACTACCTCTTATGCACCTCTTTATTGTGCATGGAGAATCCAAGACAGCATTTGAGTATAACAACCTTAAATATGAGCACAAATCCAGGGTAACCAAATATTTGAGAAAGATCCCTAACAGACTGAAACAGTAAAAAATAAAATAAAATGTGGAGCTATTATAGACTATATAAGAATTTTAAAAAATCAAGAAACTATTAGATATTTTCTAAAGAAGATAAGGCATTGCATCCATTAAACAAAAATTAGTTGTTATGCAGGGGAAAAAAAGGACAATATGAGAATACAATTAATATAAAATTATATAAATTAATGTGAAAATAACTCAAAAGAAAGGTTGAAAAAAGCTCTCATAAAATAAAGAGAATGAGGAAACTGAAAACAATATAGAAATAGTAATAAAAGAGTTATTCAAGAAGTCAAATATCCTACTAATGGAAATTCTATACAGGCAAAATGGAAAGGAAATATTAAAAAAAAAAATCCAAGAAAGTTTTCTAGACTTGAAGAACCTGCATTTCTAGATTGAAAGAATCCAGTTAATCCATTATATGTGAAAACAGATTACTATCAAGTCATGTCACTGACATTCATAAACACAAAAGGATATCCTAAAATTTTCCAGCAAAAGTGAGGGAAAAAGTCACATATACATTATTTTGAACTTCTTAAGCACACATTTGGGAACACAGAGAATATATGTTCTATGTTTATCAAATTCTACTAAAATTATTTCACCTTTCCCAAGGTTACACATATTTTTCCTATGTTTCCTTTTAGATGTATTATTTTAGTTGTACATTTAGAATAGTGATCTATTTCAAGTTGATCTTTGCATATAGCATGAGGTAAGGATAGACGTTTTGTTTTGGATGCTGTGTTTTATCTTCTGTCATATTACTAATCTATTTTCTTTAAGGAATTTGTCCATTTGTTTATGTTTTTACTTTATTTACATAAAGCTGTTCATAATATTCCTTTATTATTGTGATCAGAAAGGTTGTTCTGTATTCTCACCAGTAATTGGTATTGTCAGTTTTTTACTTTTAGCCATTAGGTGTGTAGTGATATCTCACTGTTGTTTTAACTTGTAATTTCCTAATAGTGAATATGTTTAGCATTTTTTCATATGATTATTTACTGTTTTGTTTGGTAAAATCTTTTATTCATTTTTAAGTGATTTGTTTGCTTTCTTATTGTAGAGCTTTAAATGTTGTCTTTTTCATATTTTGGCTAAAGTCCTTTATCAGATATATGTTTTTCAAATACCTTCTCCCATTCTTTGGCTTGTCTTTTCATTCTATCAACAGTGTCTATCACAGAGCATAAGTTTTTAATTTTAATAAAGTCTAACTTATTTTTTCCCTCATAGATGACGCTTTTGATGTATTTATAAATGCACTCATTACCAAACTAACATCACCTGAATTTTCTCCAACACTTCTACAGGCAAAAAATAAAACAGATTAAGAAATATGGGTCATTTCTTTCAGAAAATGAAGGATAACTCAGGGATTAGAACTGGAAATCTTGAAGAACAATTTCCAGGCAATAGAACTGGGCCTGAATCAAAAACTGATGACTGGCTGCTTTTCAGAATTATTATGGACCAGTAATTGCTGCATATCTCCTATTATCTACCATTTTGAGTGAAAATATATATTTTGTTGTTCTTGTCAACTGACTCAGCAGTATATATTTGGGTTTCTAGTAGGTATTTACTTGTCTAAGTTTACAATTCTTGGGGCCAGAGAATCTGTACCTGAGGAGATTCATCTGTATACCCAGATCTGATCTACAATGAGATCACAGGTGGCAAGGTTGAACGGATGCCAGAATGGAATGGTACTCTGGTGATACTGGGAAGAAGGTAAGTGAAACAGGAATCATTAGGGGCTGTATCTCAGCCTACAAAAACTATTGTCTTGTTTGATCCCTAAGGAGAAGTGCTTCCTGGTCTTCACACAACGGTGTTAATCATCCCCTTGAATACGGACTGGCCTTGTGACTTGTTTAACAAACAGTAAGTAGCACAAGCAACATTGTACAAATTTCCTATCTAAGCCTTAAGATGGTCTGGCAGCTTTGGCTTTTGCTTAGTGGGAGAAGCCAGCAAACATGTAATAAATAGCTCTAATCACCCTGGGAATCCCATGCTGTTAAAGGTTTATTTAGCCACATTATTATGCCTTAAGCAAAAGAACCGAGGCCCAGACCAAGCCCCAGGTGAGGTCTCACCCATCAACCAGAACCAACTGCCAACCATATGAATAAACTCATTTTGAGAATGGATCTTCCAGCTCTATCTGAGCCACCCCTGTTATTGCAAAGTGCAACAGAGATCAGATATTCCCATGGAACCCTGACAAATTTACATAATTGTGAGCAAACAAAATGGTTTTTTAACCATAGAGCATTGAGATAGTTTATTACACAACAAGAGAGAACCAAAACACTCTTTTTAATTCTTTTTCTTTTCTATATCCATTCATCTATTTGGTGGTCAATAGAAAAGATTTCAGAATAAATATTTCTCATTAAAACATCACAAACAATTGGTAGATATCCTATCCCCTATCACTCATTTATGACTAAAAGATTATCTTACTCTGACAGACACATACACTAACACAGATAAAGATATGTATGCATACATATTTTTTCTGACAACTAAATAACTAATATTTAAAAATAAAATTATGTGATTCAGTAGCAAATATGTAGTAATATGGTTAGAATCCTAGAATGTGATTTTTTAGGAAAAAATGACATTCAGAAGACTATAAAGTGACAAATATAATCGATGTTGCTATTTAACAGTCAACACTTGTATTTATGCATAGTGTTTTGTTGGGTATAATTTTTCACCACTATTTTCCACAACAAAACATCACATTACAGATTCACAGAGTTGACAGAGGTCTTGGAGAGTCTTCATACATATCTACGCATTTTTGAAGAACTATATATAACCTCTCCAGGCTCTGCCAACCTAAACAATTAAAATCCTTCAATAATCTCATTATGTGTAAGTTTACTGAATGTTAATTTATAATGATCTTGTAGATTAATGGAGATTTGGGTATATATATTATTTTATGTAATTATGCAGCTGTGAACTTGTCAATATATATTTTTTCATAGCAAGACTTACTAAAACAAAGGATTTAATTCTGTGTTTTCTTTTTATTTGCTCAGTTCTTATCTTAAATCATTACTTACTAGGTTCTTTAGGCTTATTTGTTATGAAATGATAGAATCATTCTCTAAATTGAATACATGTGGTGAATATTGGTTGAAAATATCTTTATAGAGTATAATGAGAAAAAAAATCAACTCCTATGTACCCAATAAATGAATCCTTGGGTGATGTCTCATTTAAACTGCAGCTCTAGATATTTCAGAAGCAAACAATTTCCTATGGTAATGTCTATAGAAAATTCTTTTAACATCACTCAACAAATCTGTGCCTATATCTGTTTCCAAATACATTATTTTGTATTTTATTTACATACCAGAAAGTGAACATCTCATAACATACAAATCGGCAAACTTTTAAAAAGAAAAAAGAGCTATGTAGACACCACTGAAATTGAGAACAATGTAAACTACTTAAATCATCTGTTGAATCCCCTTCTAAACATTACCAGCCCCTCAGTATTCCCCTGGAGGTATCACTTCTAATTTCTAACACTATTATGTAATGTGAAATGTACCAAAGCAGAATCATCAATTAAGTATTCTTTTCTGTCTTTTCTTTGCTCAACACTATGTTTATGAGATTCATTGATATTTTATGTACCTGTAATTTATTCTTTTTATTGCTGCATAGCATTTCATTTGTGAATACAACAAAATGTGTTTCCTTTCTATTCTTGATAGACATTGAATAATTTATATTTTAGCACTTATTAATAGTGCTGCTATTAGTAATTTGGCATATGATATTTTGTGATAATAAGCATGCTTTCTTCTTGGACATATACTAAGGAATGAAATTACTAGTTTAATAATATGATACCTTAGTAGTGTAACTCTCTTTATGATAGGTTTTGATATTTTGTAGTATAAGTACTCCAACTTTGTTGTCCTTTCCCAGACTGCCTTGATAATTTTTTACCTTTTATATTTCCATATATACTTTAACTTTTCAATTTCCATAAAAATATATACTGAGATCTAGGTTAGAATTTTATTGATATTCTGGAAAGAATTAATATCATTGTATTACTAAATCTTCCAGTTTATAAGTTTGGTATATTCCTTCATTTATTTATTACTTTTTCTCTGACTTTTTTCTCAATATTTTATAGTTTTTAAGTATAAATATTACATTTTTGCTAAACTTATTCAGAGGAATTCAATATTGTTGATATAATGGTACAATGCATTATTTCAACTTTATTTTTCTTGTACATATATAAAAGTAATAATTGATTCTCCAACTTTGCTAAATTAATTCTTAATTTTATTACTGTATAGATATTTTTGTATTTACTATGTTCAAGATTTCCTCAGAAAATAATAAGCCTTCTCTTTTTCTAATCATAATGCCTTTTTTTTGTCTGTTATTTTACTTCCTAGTCAAGAGATGTCTTAGTAGGACCACCAGTATAATATAAACATTTTTGTCTCATTTTCAGTATCAACTTTTATTACTTCACTATTAAAGAAATATAAAATATCTTCAGGTTTTGTTGTTACTCTGTCAAATTAAGAAAATTTCCTTATATTACTGATTTGTAAAATTTTTACTATACATATGTTTGAAGCTTTAAATGCTACTTGTTAATCTATCATTTTGATTATACATATTTTTTCCTCTCTTGCATTAATCTGTTGAGTTATATTTTTAAATTCTTTATGTTTAACATCCTTTGCATTTTTAGAATAAGTCCAAATTAGTCTTGGTGTAATAAATTTGTTTATTTATCATCAAGATTGATTTGATAATATTTTCTATAGTATAACCGTGCAAATCTTCATTTCTTTAAAATGACTTTTTCTCAGAAGATAACTGTAGAGGAAATATGGCATCAGAATGGAAAAATAATTTAAGTAGG
Organism: Eidolon dupreanum; assembly: GCA_028627145.1. Taxonomy (NCBI): domain Eukaryota; kingdom Metazoa; phylum Chordata; class Mammalia; order Chiroptera; family Pteropodidae; genus Eidolon; species Eidolon dupreanum. Next base: position 45,819,855 of record CM053501.1, on the reverse strand, counting down.
TTGAAAATTATGGAAAGTATTAAAATAGTTTACATGTGATTTGAAAGAAGGGAATCAAGGCAGTAGGGATAAATTCAAGAAGCAAGAACTGATTTAAGTGGCATTATAAGGACAATATTTGCAAATCTATTTTATGCGCAGAAAATGGTTCAAAGGTAGCTAATTGCACTAATAAAACTTTGTTAAAGTTTACCGAATGACAGGCCTTGTTCTAAGATTCAGCCAATTAATCCTCATAAAACCTCAAGAGGAATGTATTATTATCCATTATACAGGTGAAAAAACTGAGGCAAAGAACAGCTAAATATTTTGCTCTAAGTCCTCCAGCTAGCAGGAGTTAGATTTCAACAAATTAGTGTGTTTCATTAGAAAGTTTTATTAGAAAGGTTTTATTAGAAGGATTGTAATGAATTCAACTAATATTTGCAAAACAGGACAAGTAATATGTTGTTATGAGTACAATTCAAAATGAAAAAAATAAAATAGAGTAAAATAACTTTTTCTATTTTCTTTTTCCTTGATTCAAATTGGCCTTGGGCTCACTTGCTTCTTTTCTTTCCTTATCCTTTTGCGTACTGCATGACAGTCTCAGGAACAAAGCCTCAGCTCTGTTGACGTCAGAAACAGAATTTCAGTCAAACTAAAAGTAACATCTTGACCTAGTTGTGTTCAGCTCCAGACCCTTGAAGGCAGGAAGACCCTATTGGCATGTCTTTGAAACCAGACAGAACAATGCTATAACCAACATCAGGATCTGATGCAATGATCAACAACTTCCTACCCTAGTCCTGACCAAACAGTAGAGCCTGGCTACCATGACTAATGAGTTTTCCCCTATAAAACATAGCCCCTAGAGGGTATCGAAAGCCAGGTCTTTGATCAATAGCTCACCTGTCTCTGGACTTGGTGCCATTTCCTTAAAAAAACTTTTACTTTCTTTGCTGAAAATCCCTGCTTGTTTCTCGTTTGACTTTGAGGCATGCAGACAAAACAAATCCCCTCTATTTTTATAACAATGGAATTATGTTACAGAGGATTTTCTTTGTTATAGATTTGTTCTGTTTAAATATCAAGATTACAAAGGATTCATTAAGTTGTTTGGGAAATATTCACTTTATTTAAATTCCCGTAAGAATTTTTAGTAATCTTGATACAGTTTTCTTTAAACATTTGGAAGAACTATGAGTAAAACCATCAAGGCCAAATATTTTTTTCTGAGGAAATATTTTTTATGAATAGATTTAATTTTTAAGAGATTAAAATACTTCTTCTAGATCAAATTTGTTATATAATAGTTTTCCTGTATTTTACACATTTTATCTAAGTTGTCAATATTATTAAAGGATATCCTTGATATCCTTTTTTAAAAATACATTCGTTATAGTATCCGTAGTGTATTTTATCTTGGTCCTAATATTGGTAATTTATTTTTTCTTCTTTTAACCAAAAGAAGTTTTAATATAACAGGTCATTTTTGCTAGATGTTTGTCAATTTTACTTTTGTGACTGCTTATTTTTCTTTTGCCTTTCCCCCAGGATTATAAATCACACATTATATTAGTGTAGTAGGGCTAGCATAACAAAATACCAAAGATTGGGGGGCTTAAACAACAAAAAATTGTTTTCTTTCACTTCTGGACTCTAGAAGTCTAGGATCAAGGTCAATTTGTTTTCTGCTGAGGTCTCTCTCTTTGGTTTCAGATGACCATCTTTCTGATTTTTCCTCACATGGCCTTTTCTACATACATGTATATCCCTCTCATTTCTTTCTGTATATTCTAATGGCCTTTTTTTAAGTTGGGACATTTATCAGATTGGATCAGAGCCCACCCTAATGGCTTAATTTTAACTTAATGACCTATTTAAAGGCCTTACACCTCTAAACACACTTATATTCTAAAATACTGAAGATTAGGGTTTCTACATATAAATTGAGGGATGAGAGGTGAGGACACAATTCAGTCCTTGACGCATATGTTAAAAATTCAGACTCAGTCCCAAATACCTCTTATGCCTTTTTCTTTAGTTTCCATTCATCTTCCATCATGTGTATCTATCTAAATATTTTCCGTTTTTTTCCCCAGTTAACAAATCCTTTATGCCTTTGTATTTAATATGCATTTGTAAATAACTTTATTAAGATGTAATTCACAATATATTTATTTTAAGAGCACAAACTGATGAGTTCAGAAAAATATATAAACCTGTGAAATTACCACCTCAATCAAGATATATAACATTTCCATTACCACAAAAGCTTTCAGTGTCCTCCTGCATATTTATTCACAAATATATTTCTCTCTTTCATGCAAAATACTCCTTTGTCAAGTTACCACTAAAATCTCACGCAATCATTCCTCAGGATCAACACTCAGAAATTGTAACGTATGTCAAGTATATTATAATCTGTTCTTGGTCTAGGATGTATAAACCAAAAAGATGCTAATGGCTCCCACACTTCTAGTTTATATTGGTAACAGAGTGATAAGACAAACACAACAGACACTCTCAATAAAAATGTGAGAAACAGAGGTACATGAGAACCACAGCTTCATAGAAATACTGAAATTCTGTTAAATAGAGATAACCCTTTACTTCATCTCATGGAAGTAGCTCCCAAATCCATTATTTTTCACAACTCTTGCTTCTGCCCTCTGGGAGATATCTCTTTTTTTTTTTTTAATTGGACCACATTTGAAGACCGTAATGGAGAAATCCCCTGTTTGGAGGGCTGGACAATTTTGTCAACTTGCTACCTTCGATAGAGATGTAGAGGGGTTTTTTTGTGTTGTGTCTGTTTTTTATTTATTTTACATCACAAAGAACTATACCTTCTTTTACTCCAAACTGAAACACTTTTGTCGAGTAAGCTTTCTCATGTGATACTTCAATTTATTTGATTTGTTAACTCTGTGTCAAAAACCACATGAATGATTTTTCCTACAATCTCATCATCTCTGTCCCTCTACTGCCATCCTCCCTCCCCCTTCTGTGAGTTATTACAGGTACTTTGAGTACATACTCACAGTTCCCTTTCTAGAGTCTCTTTGAAGTGCTTAAAGAATTAAGTAGGTAGCAAAATAATCCATTCAGAGGTCTTAACAATAAGGTTACAGCATTTTCTTACCCTGGTTTTTGCCCCAAGGACAGTACACTGGAACTCATCTTTGTCCTAAAGCTGGCTTTATGACAATGACTTTAATTTGGTGCGAATAATTTTTATTTTTAATACTGCAATTTCAGGAACTAATAAACTTTCTATTTCATTTAATTATGTTTGCAAAGAGAGTTCACTTTTTCTTGTAATTCTCAACACTATCAGATAATAAAAGCTAACTCTCACCCATTATTTTGCCTCAAAAGTTACTTGTCCATTAGTGCAAATTTATTAAATGCATTTTTATTCCTTGTAAGTTGTCACGGGTAAAATTTTTACCAGATGTTTCAACATCATGAAATGTATTCAATCAACACCAAATATTCACCAAATATGTATAACCATTTTGTAGTCTTTTATAACAGTTTCCTTGTTACCACTTACCCTGTCACATAGCTAATATTTTATTGTTATTTAACTACCTCATTTCTAGGTGCTAAATCCTGCTATAGGAATTTGCTGCTGCAAAAGTAGGCTATAGAATAAACACCATTAAGTATCAATAACAAAACAAATATTTTTATTTCACTCACAGGTCTGCAGAAGACTAGCAAGTCAGCCGATGAAGACTGAGATCAGCTGGGATTCTATGCGTTAGGCGATGTATTGATTGGACTTGGCTCAGTGCTGACGATTAATTAGACTTTGGAACTGTTCCACATGAATTCTTGTAATTCAATAATAACATACAAACAATTTAAATAAAAAATGAGCAAAAAACATAAAGACATTTAACCAAAGATGATATACAAATGGTTAATGAGCACATAAAAGATGATCACCATCATTAATCATCAAGCAAAGACAATTTGAAATCACAATGAGAAACCACTACAACAGACTACAATGGCTAAAATTTTAAAAGTCTGACATTACCAAGTGTTAGGAGAATTCTTATATATCGCTGCTGAAAATATAAAAATGGAAAACTATTTAAGCAAACAACTTGGCAGTTTCTTATAGCTAAATATGCACTTCCTCTTTAAATTAGCAGTGCCATGATATGTGTTCTAGAGTTTGGTCACCCTGGCCTCACGGGAGCTTTCCATGTACCTCTCTTCTTGACTCTGCCTTCAAGGTGTAATGTTGGTAGCATGAAATCAGTGGTGGTGGAAACATTTACACTACAGCAATCAGCAAACACTACAAATCAAAAATTTCCTCTTCCTTTGGCTACTCAGAAACCTGGTTATTAAACATTTACCATCGTGCCTCTATAGCAATTCTACTTTTAGGTATTTGCCTGAGAAATTAAAATATATATCAAAAAAAAACATTACACTAATATTTATAGCCACTTTACTAATAACATACGACATGTAAAGAACCTAAATGTTCATCAAAACACAAATGGATAAACAAAATGTGGCACAGTGCCCCAAGCACACTTCAAGCTACTACCTAAATCTGTGTTTCCAAGTTGCAATCTCTGACTTCAAATAAATGTTATTAATTTCTCTTTTTAAAAATGTTGCATAGTATTATGCAATAATAAATGGCATAGTATACTGACTTGGTACTCAGCAGTAATAAATAGTGGCTGTACATAGAAGTAACAATACGGATGAATCTAAAAATCATTATCCAGAATAGAAACCCAGACACTAAGATTGCATACTCTGTGTGTCCACTTATATGATGTTCTGGAAAAGTCAAAATTATAGGAATAGAAATCAGAGCAACGGTTTCTAAGGGCTAGGGTTGTGAGGAGTAAATCAACTGCTAAGTGTCCCCAAAACTTTTTGAGGTGAAGGGAATGTTCTATATCTTGATTTTAGGGGTATTTACGTGCCTATGAACAGTTGTTAAAGCTCATCAAATGCTGCTCTTCAACTGGGAAATTTTGTTACAAGTAGACTATATTTCAATTAAGAAAAGATTTTTAAAATTTAGCACAGTCTAATCTTGGGAATGTAAACAACAAATTTGCATTGCATACCTGAAACAATTATAATTTCTACACAGGTGAAATAAAATGACAAATAGAAGAAATTATCTAGGCAATTAGCAATAAAGAATTATAGAAAGAAAATCTTCTAATTAAAATTTTAAATGGTACCTGAAGATATAATGATTTCTGCATATGCTTATTTATATATTTGTGTGTCCATCCTATAGAAATGTGTGAGTATACATAAACGACCTAGCGATTTGATTTATGCCAAAGCATGACTCTGTAATTTAGGAAAAAACTCTAACAATTGAAATATGTATTTTTAAGAAAACCTTGCATGTTAAAAGAGTGTTAATTTCAGAAGGAATATCTTTTTCTTTATATAGGCCCAATGTCACAATGATGGAAAGTTCAGTCAATATTTGTAGAATAAATCATATACCTAATAACAGCTTGTAAACTCTATTGTTAGGGTTTAATATTTCTCTTATTAAAGATAAAAAAGTCATGTAAAAAAATCAATACTGGGCATAAAATGTTTTCATTAATATATTTTTGAAAGTGACTCTTACACTTTATACTTCGGCAGATGCAGTAGGCATAAAGAAATTCCTAAAACCGTAATGGATAACTGCTGTCAGTCCATTATCAAATTATTAACTATACGCAATCATTAATATGTAATCAACATAACGGTGTTTACTTACTTTCCCAGTAATGACGACTGAGAATCTAAGTTTTTAGCAAAATGACTTTTTCCTTTAGAAAAACATAACTATTAGATATAAAACCATTTATGTTACAGACTTTTATAAGATTATATTATTGGAAGTATGCTGTCAGAATCTCAAGTTAGTGATCCAATTCTTGTACAGAGTTTGTTATAGTCTAAATAAAATATGGTCTAAAATAAAAATGAAATAAAATGTAATAATATTATCTCAGAAAACTCTAACCTAAAAGTTTCTCTTAGTCTATAATGCCTCTTGTATTGCACTCGATACCCAAATTTCCTCCATTTTTATATAACCATTTAATTTGGCTATGCAGTACTAGATGTCTAATTTTTAAATTAATAAGAACTAAAAATGTAAAATAAAATGTAAAAAGCTTCCTTCTTAGAAATGGGAAAGTGGGCAATGAAAAAAGAAATTATCCAATCAAATCAAATTAAGGATAGAACTTAATATGTAAGCTAAGCACTAATACTATTTTTGTTCTGAAGACCTTTGCAGAATCTGGCATTTTTTTTATGTGAACATTTCTACTGAAATATTATATACAAAATACAAATTAAATAATTTAAAAAGTGAATAATTTGTTAATATCTGCAAAGTCATCACACCCACGTAACCAAAATTCAGATCAAGAGTCAGTACATTTATCAAAAGATGAAAAGCCCTCTCCTACCACGTATCAGTCACTACCTAGCCTGCTCTTCCAAGGGCAACCATTGTCTGGAATTTTAACATCATATATTAATTTTGCTTATTATTAAACTTAATATAAAATAAATCATTCAGTAAACACTTTTCTTATGGCTTATTTTATCCAAAGATACATTTTTCACACATATTTGTAGTTCGTTCATTCTCATTGTTGAAGAGTATTCAGTTATGTGGCTGTAACACCATTCTTTTATCCATTCTACTGTAATGGCATTGAGGTTATTTCTAGTTTACACACCCTAGGAATAATGTTGTTGTGAGGGTTATTATATAGACATTTTGGTAAAAATAAATATTTTTATGTATGTATAAATGAAATGAATGTTATTAGTATTACATATATTTACTTTTAGTAGATAATGTTAAGCAGTTTCCCAAAATGTTTGTATGATTTATATTCCTACTAGCAATGTGTGAGATTGAGCGGTTCCACACTGGATATTGCCCATTGTTTTCATTTTAGCCATTCTGGTAGATGCCTAGTGGCTCTTATGGTGATTTAATATTTTTTACCTGATGACATATTTTTCATAGCTTTGTCACTTGGTTATCCTCTTTGGTGAAATTCATTATCAATTCTTTCATCTATTTTTCTATTTATCTCTTTGTTCTTATTGATTTGTAAGTATTATCTGTGTATTATTGATACCAGTGCAGTGTAGTTCATATACCAGATATATGTATTGCAAATACCTTTTTTCACTCTGTGATTTGATTTTTCATTCTACGAATAGAGTTTTTGACGATCAGATGTTCTAAATTTTAACACAGACTACTACAGTAAATATTCTCCCCCTCATAACAACTGTTTTGCTCATTTCAAGGGCATGTTTCTAATGTTTCTTCTTCATTTATTGTTTTAATTTCATATTTAGATCTGAAATCCATCTGCAATTGATTTAAGAAGATAGTTTAACAAGTTCTGGTTCTCTTGTCCCATGTGACTATCCAATCAACCCAGAATAACTTATTGAAATATTGTCTTTATCCTCTGAATTTGAATGGCACCTTTATCATAAATCAGGTGATTATAAATATGTAATCTACTCCCACATTTCCTGTTTTGTTCCATTTCTTAGTTTATCTTTATTAATTATAATAGATTCTGGGTCCATGTCAATTTTCTACACTTAAAATTTAATTACCTCTGAATAAAGACTGTTTTCTGTATTCCCTGTCAATAACTTTTTTCTTCTTGACATACTCCACTTGTTATGTCCTGCAGAAAAATGCTTTTTATAAAGTAGTGGCAGCAGAAATATTTAACACATGCCCAAACTCAGACAGCCAAACTTAGACAGAAAATAGCAATTTATCATTTTATCTAATATGTAATAGATAGTAGATGTTCAACAAATATGGAGATACAAATCTCCACAAGGAAACAGTACTGAATAATACTTAATAAAACAGCTTGAATCACAGAGAAATGTGACTATAAATCCTATAGCTATCATTTCCTACATTTATGAGTTAGAGGAAATTATTCGATCTATGCTGCAGTCCAATAATTGTAAGATAGGCATAATGAGTTACCTGTTTCTTAGAATTAGTTATAATTTAAATAGTTAATACATGTAAAATCCTTACTTTAGTACCTGTCTAGAGTAAACACTCACTGTATGGTAGTTTAAATCCATTTATATTTACACTGCATGTTTAAATACATAATTATAGGATCAATATATAAATATCTTAGTCATATTTTAAAAATTATTGATTTTTTAAAAAATCATGAAGCCCTCTCTCACAAAGAATATTACAAGAATTAAAACAAAACAAAACAAAAAACAAAAAACGCATTTGGGAAATGAGATCCTATTTCCCACTTTACATTAAACTCATTAGCAACTTTTTTTGAAGTAATTCAAAATATGGTCTTATGTGGAACAACATCAAGTAAATTCCATGCTATTTTAGAACCAGTTCACTCAGTTTCTTCTTAAAATAATCTTGTACTTCTCTGAAGCAATTTTCCTACCCAGAATATCCTCCTTTCTCCATTTCACTTCTGCAAGTCTTATGTACACTTGAATAAAACCAAGGTCAACTCCTACTTTAAAACCTTTCATAATTTCTATGCTTCCCAATACTTTTCCATTTACGCAAAAACTTTTCCCATTAGCACATGTCTTGTTTGAAATGTCATCTCTCAGTGAGATTTCATCACAGAACTCACTTTTCATTACCACCATTATTGGCATATTAATCTTCCTAACCTTACTCTGTTTGTTCCATGGCACTTACTCTGTTCTAACACACTAATAATATTTATGTATGAATATATTTTTGCATGTATATTCTATGTAAGCACATAAGCCTGTATGCATATATAGATAGGTAGATATTGATTTGGTTTACATTTTTTAACTCCTCATTATCCCCTCCCATCCTCATGATAAACATTGTTCTACTTTCTGTTTCTATATATTTTTGTTGTTCTAGGTACCTCGTGTAAGTGGAATCATACAATATTTGTCTCTTTTTTTTTGGTCTGGCTTATTTCATTTAGCATGAAGTCTTCAAAGTTTCATCCATGTTGTAGCATGTATCTGAATTTCATTTTTTTAAGGCTAAATAATATTACACTGTAAGTGTAGAGTACATTTTGGTTACTGTGACTAATACTGTTATAAACATGGGTGCACAAATATGTGAGCCTCTGATTTCAATTCTTTTGCATATATACTCAGAAGTGGAATTGCTCTATCAAATAATAATTCTTTGTGTAAATTTTTGAGGAACCATCATACTCTTTTCTACAGCAGCCACATTATTTTATAATCCCACAAGGTTTCCATTTTCTCCATATCCATGCCAACAGTTATTTTCAGTTTTGTTGGATAATAGTCATCCCAGTGGGTATGAAGTGATATCTTACTGTGGTTTTGATTTCCATTTCTTTAATGATTAGTGATGTTAAATCTTTTTCATTTATGGCCATATATTATTGGTCATTAATATATCTTTTTAAGAAAATTTTCTACTCAAATTTTTGCTCATTTTTGAAATGAGCTGTTTTAGTGTTGAATTTCAGGAGCTCTTTTTATATTTTGGGTATTAATACCTTACTGGATATGTGTTTTGCAAATATTTTCTCCCATTCTGCATGTGCTTTTCTACATAGTTGATAATATTCTTTGATGAATAAATGTTTTTAATATTGATGAAGTCCAATTTGCCTATTTTTTTTTTTGCCTGTGCCTTTGGTTTCATACCCAAAAAACACAACTTGCCAAAGCTATTCCCTAATTTACTGTCATAAATAACATAATTTAAAAAAAGTATTCTCTAATTTACTGTCAGAGTCGCAATTCCCAAGTCCCTCTATATATTGTTTTTAACCTATAGCTATCACCAACGTGTAGGTAAGGCAGACTAGTATCAAAAGCTTGTTCTATCTATTCATGTCACTGTGGGCAAGCTTTATAATCTCCTAGCTTCAGAACCCAAGTAGCCAATCTCTAAAATGTCAATAAAACTTAATGTAAATCACTTAGTGTAGTTCTTGACATCTACTACTAGGACCTCTACAGATGGTAGCTAAAACAACGATTAAGAAATGTTATGAATTTCTCATGTCTTCCTCTTTTGTATAGCATATTACTTGGCATATAGGAACCAAATAAATGCTCTGGTTTAAGTATATGAACATCACTGGTTCACAGTGAAATGACTCCATTGTCTCTATCCGGAAATAAGAAACTGATTAATTTTTCAGTCAGTCATCATCTAAGTTCTGTTTTAAGTGCTTATTGTATGCCTATGATAGACATATGAACTAAAAATAGTTGAATTTGCTAGAATAAAAGATGTCAAAATATAATTGGAATAATCACAAATTCATGGTAGTCATATGATTTCTTATATACCCAAAGAATTTTGCTGCTGCAACTGGAGGGTGTATTTTGGGATTACACAAATACTATATAGAGACAAAAGAGGAATTTTACTTGATACAAAACTGTCTTAAATTTGAATACTTTACATTGGTATTTTAATTAAATAGAAACTGACACTTTTTAAGAAAAACAAAGATGAAGAGATTCATTAACATTTTATCTGAAAGCAGTACAGAAATATAATCCAATGTCCTCTTTTTGACTGTTATTTTTACTAAGAAAAATGAATTATCTGTTCTTTTGTAAAACTTAAATTGCTTTTTAATCGAGAAGCATTTTAAATAAAGTTAATGATGTTTTTTATTTTAAAAGTAATATATGTGAATTGTTGAACAAAAGAGTTAAGAATAATAAAAAAATCAAACATAATCTCATTATCTGGTGGTAGAACTATTAACACATTAGTGTGTTCCCTTTGATATTTTTTTCTTTTTATAGGTTTTAACATTTTAATATTAATAGAATCATATTGTTTGTACCTTCAATTTTCATGTAATATTATAATGTAAACCATTTCCTAGGCCATTATTTTTAAAATGTGATTTTTCATATCTGCATAAAATTCCATTATATGAAAGCGCCATAATTTACTTAATATTCTAATGCTGGAATTTTACCTTTGTTATTATTATAAATAAAACTGAATTATTGGAAGTCTTATTTTTGAGCAATAGAAATCTAACTCAAATGAATTTAGGCAAAAAGTAAGCCAAAATATTTTATTTGAAAAATACTAATATATCATATGTAATTGAAGGATGACTTCTACCAAAAACCATAAGAGATGTACAGATATGGTAGGGTCTCATGAATCACTGAAACAGGGTTTCAGTTCCTCCAACGTCTGTCTCTCACGTCCTATAATACTGTGATTTATAATAAGAAATATATATTTGGTCTTCCTCCCCGTTTCTGGCACAGAGCTCCTAAAACCCTTGGAAATTCCTAAGTGACAAGAACAATAAAATTGTCTTTGTTAGGTTAATGAGGGACACTGGAAAGCACCTATGGCTGCAGTCTGCTTGCCAGGAGAACCAAACGCATGTATTCTTATAGCTTTATCTCCATCCGTATATAAGATAACCATACAGTACTTGTTAATAATGTCAAATTATCTTTGTGAAAATTAGATCAAGGAGGTATCTTTCAAAACACTTTTGGCTACTATCTTTAAGAATACAGAATGCCATTTAATTATATAAGTGAGAATATAGCTACTACAACTCTTTAGCAGGAAGGCACTACACAAGCCACACAACTGATTTGATCAGGTAATATATTTTGTATATGAAAAAAAGATGACCCAGAGTCATTAAATGATAATAAGACATTTTAGACATAACTATTGTAGCATCTAAACATTATCTTAGCTTCCTTTATCCTAGTTTAGGAATTAAATGGAAAAGGCCCTCAGAACTACTTGAGGATCTTTTTAAATTATCTATGATTGGCCCTACTCCTTTAAATTGTTGTGGAGTGAGACCATGTATCCATATATTTTAAAAGCTCTCTTTGTTTCTCTAAAATTCAAATAGAGTTGAGATCCTTTAGCCAAGGGACATGAATGAAACCTTTTTTGTACAAAAGCTGTCATCAATTTAGAATTAGCTCAAGGTTGATATTTTGGTAACCTTTAAAATATAGCATATTTTTTTGTATGTAGAAATCAGCAATTCATCTAGGTTTACTGGATTTGACTTTTTAAAGTCTCCCTCCGAAATCTATTACCTGTTTGAGTCATCTTATTTATTCACATCAGACTGTTTGTTACATGATGGGTGAGGTTCAAAATATTCATCTGCTGATAAAGTTCTATGATAAGCAAGGCAGGAAGAAGCAATCCACAGAAACAACTTTCTCCCTTTGTTCCTAAACAATGCTGCTTTTTCTTCTAATGATTACAAAGATTTATCAAAATGATTTGCCAATAAAGTATACCTGAATGATATAACATTGGCATATGGCCAAATTACATTGAGAAACTAAATATGGTTGAGAAAATTATTATTCTCCAACCTTGGAAACTTTACAGACTGTTGAACACTAAAATAGAGCAATATTTCTCTAAAATCGCTAACAACAGCAAGTAAAATTAAATAATATATCCTCCATCAGCTCTCAAGGAAAAATAAATCTACTCGATCCATTCACCTCAAGGGAATAGTTTAATTATATTTTCACTAGAGCTGTCCTTTCTAAACTTATTATATCTGAAAGAAAGTAGCTATAAAGCCCAAGCTAGGTATCTTCTTGGAGTCCTAAAATATATGCACATGGATATAGGAATCAATGAGTTTTCTTTCCTGAACCACGTTCTTTCCCAAAAAGTACAAATAGTGCCTTTATAGCCCAAACAGTGGAAAACTTATCAGTTGTTTTTCTTTTTAATTTTCAAGCAATAAAATGCACAGGGCTTATGTTCAGTTTGATAGATCGGCAATTGCATAGCTCCATCAAACTATCATGCAAAACAAAATATAGACTATTTGCATCATCCCAGAATTTTCATCAGTGTCACTTTATAGTTATTTTTCCTACCCTGATTCACCCAGTGACAGCAACTTTCTAACCTCTATCATCAATAGTTTTACTTGTTTTCTCATGTTTGCCTTCTTTCATTCAAAATCATGATCGAAGGTCTTCAACTTCAGCCATTAGAAATTCAGTCTTTTATATTGCTGGTATTTCAATAATATTGAATGGTATTTCATTCTATGGTTGAACCATATCACATGTTTCCATTCTACTCTTAATGGACAATTTTGTTTTGTTTTGTTTTGTCTTTGTTTTTGCAATTGCTAGCTCTTATGAATAATGTTGCTATGAATATACTTTTATGAGCATATATTTTCATGGAGATTAATTGTGGAATATAGTAGAAATGTATGTTTAAAAGAAACTGCCAAAGACTTGTCCACAGTACAGTATCACTTTTATACTCCCAGCTATAATATATGAGGATTCCATTTGTTCTTTATCCTCAGTAACATTTGGTGTTGAAATCTTTTTGATTTTAATCCTTATGTTTGGTGTGATGACAGAGAAAACTTAAGAAGTGCTAGAATGTGCTAATGTTAGTCTCTTCATTCAAGCATTTTTGTGTGGTTAGCTTTTTCTCCTTGTAGCTTTGTCTATCAGAATTAGAACACAGTTGAACATAAATTATTATTTAAATAAATTATTATTTAAACAAAAATATTTACTTCTGGTAGGATGAATTAAATATTTCCATGCAGAGCTATCATTTTCAAAATTTCTTAAATTATGTGAGTGGGATATAAATATTTTTGACTTTATCTTGTGGATGTGTATTTTTCTCCTCTAGTTGTCTACAGCTTGTGTTTAGTTGCTTGCCAGTTATGTGAATCAAAGTGTTAAAACGAGCATACGTTTTTAGAACTGAAATAGGTATGTTAAAATACTTCTTTGCTTTTACCACACAGGACACTAACTAACTAATAACAATGACTGAACCAAAGTACTGTCAAAGCCTGTTCACCACCCTTAGCTGATACAATTTTGCTTTTCTGAAAATTCATGAGTGCACTATAAAAGACTTTTCTCTTTGTTCACTGATGTTTCTTAGCTCCATTTTGCGTCCCAAACTGCAATATTTTCTTAATGAACTCAATTGGGGAATATTTGCTTTGGGAAGTTGTTTTTCTCTGTCCAGTGTGTTCTGTATTTAACATCTTGTTCTTTACTAATGATTCCAGAATTTACTTATATATTTCCATTTTTACTCTAGTTTCTAAAGTCACAGGCCAATTCCAGGATACCCACTTGTCTAGTCACTCCTCCTGTGAATAAATCCTGGGTTACAGATTTTCCATTCTTGCTTGGCTGAGAGGTGAAATGTGGAGGTTTTTCTTGAGGGCCCGAGTTCTTTGTTTGTCTGGTTACCCAAATCATGAATGGCAAGCAAGATGACCTTGATATTCCTTAATCACAGCATTATTCCCCATCTAGAGATTTTCTACATATAGCTAGGGTAATTCTTGCTAAAAATGGCTTTGCATATCATCCCAACCATTGTACCCACTATATGAAAGAGGACTGGGGACACTGAGACTACAATAGACCACCTGAACCAATGTTCAGCTGAGATCACCCTCATGCAGTTGACACAGAAAAAACCTTCAAATTCATATGCTATCAGATCCCATAAAAGTTATCAAATAGGACTTATTCTCACATTGTATGATGGCAGTAGATTCAAGCCTTCTCTCCATGATAATTTACATACTTCCCCCTTTCAACTTTTTATTGAAATATACACATTTAAAAGTACACAAGAGACAAATGTATGGCTCAACAAGTTTTCACAAAGTAAACACACTGTGTAACTGCCAACAAAAATAAGAAATTAAACAGTTCTGTCACACTAGCAGTGCTCTCCATGTGCCTTCTAGTCAATACTTCCCCCAAAAGATTATCCTAAACTGACTGGACAGCAATCATTGATTTACCTCCTTTTGAACCCTGAAAATAAAGGAAATCTCACAATATGTCAAGCTCTTTTTAGTCAATATTGTTTTTGAACTTAATCCATGTTGTTAGTAGAGGAATAATTAATCTTCAATGCTGTATAGCAAAGGTCAGCAAACCTTTTTTGGAAAAGACCAGATATTAAATTTTTATGCTTTTTAAGCATACAGGTTCTGTTGTAATTAGTCAACTGTGCTGTTGTAGCATAAAAGCAGCTGCAGACCATATGTAAACAAAAGGGTGTGGCTGTGTTCTAATAAAACTTATTTACAAAAACGGGATGCAAGCTAGATTGAGCCTACTGGTTTGCTGACTGGCCAATCCCCTTGAAGGCCTAGTCCCTGAATTATCAGGGCAGTAAATTGGCTGAGTGATGAGATATGTGGCTCAAAATGACAGCAGTATGTACCACAGACAGAGACCAGAGACAAAGAAGTCATTCTTCCGAGGTTTATCCTGCCAGGTTCTAGACTGATTTTTAAAACTGCTCAAAAATTGCATACTCACACTAAGGGCACTGCCTACTTGTAAGTAGTCAATAACTAAAAAAAAAATCTTAAAGAGATTTATGGAAATATGGCAGAAAAGACCTATACATGTTGACTATTCTATTAATAAAGAATAAAGGTATCCCCAATGCCTTTATAATTAACAAATTATTTTCAATTTTTAAAAAGCTATTTAATAAATTTTATTGCTAAATTTGTTTGTAGATGTTGAATTAAAACAAGCAAAAGAAAACTGTTCCATCATCAAATTGCAGAATTTGAAATATTTGATTTTATAGAAGAAACATGCCTATGTTGATGATAAATGATCTACCTATTTGATAATTTAAGATATTTCTAATTTACTTTGCAATTTACTGGGTCACCCTAATATAAGATTTCAACTTTTCATAAAGGCTAATTTTTTTGGTTTTAATTATAGTTTTGCTTCATATCCCAGGGGAAATTCCTGAGCCTTTTTATAGTTACTTATCATTTTACATTTATTTTATGTTATAATAATCTAAGTATAATGCAATCATAGTTCTTTTTCTAAAGTTTTTAAAATGATTTGAAAATGTCAGTATTTAAAAGATCAAGAACTTGAATGCATATTTATCCACTTCAGAGTTTCTTTTTAAGTACATCAAAGTATTGAATGACATGTGAAAAACATTAAGCAAAACTTATCATTATTATCTTCCTGTTTTATGAATAAATTAGCAAGAAAATTATTCAAATTAACTTTCGTGAATTAATATCAAAGGAGTAGTCTGTTTCTAACAATAAGTTAATACATTGCAGAGTGAGCTATAAAGACCTTGCTTTTAAATACTCGGTTATCATCTACTGTATACTTAGATAAAAGAATTTACTCTATGAATTTATTTTCTTGGAAATCTACTGAATCAAATGTAAAAAATTGCTTAGTGTTGTATGATAAATTATTTTCTTTTTAATTAATTTTCAAATGTACACATTACATAAATGAATATGAATGAGTTACTGGTTATTATCAGTTGACAAAATAAAATATATTATGCATTAAAAGGTAGGTAGGCAATACAGTAAAATATCACTTCAAGCTGGACATAAAATTAAGCTGTTACTCTAAAAGCTAAGAATTATAAATTATTTGAAGAAATACAGTTTTTCAGTGAAATTGTATTAATCAGTAAATATCATATGCTTTATTTATCTTTTAATGCAAACTCTAAATTAATTGGACAATTTTTTATTGTCATAAATTTTAATAAATGTTAATCTAATGTGTTTACTGAACTCAATTGCTAAATAAAATTTGTTAAGTACATGGAGTAAATCCCAATATCAAACAGCCTTTCCTGTTCTATTTTAGTTTCCTAGTAGAAAACTAAATAGATACTGCTTTACTATTAATATTTTAATTCATCTGTATCAACTATATTCTCTTAAAGTTGCTTTGGTTCCAAAACATTATTCCTAAAGGGTTATAGACTTGGTATTTTGAGCTATGCAATTATTCGTAAGTGCCTATACTAAAGCACAGAACAGAACCTCAAATTGAAGATTGCTTTGGTAGCTCAGTGTCTATGAGCCTCAGCTTGATCACTGAGAAATGGAAGAAAATAGTGCTCTAGAAACAGTAACATTATAGGTGTCTCTGGACTTGCATTTGCTGCTAAAGGAGCTGCTGAGCATTTAGGAAGAGACACTCAAAAGTTAATGTGCTATAGGCCAATCCAACACCATCTCTGAAATTAATTAGTTAAAATAATTTTTTTTTCGTCCAAATATTTAATCATTTAAATTTTCATATTGTCTTCTAATAAGTAAATAGAAGCCAAGCATTCTTCTGTTTGTTTATACATTTCAGAAATATTTATCCAGGTGAACAAGTCCATGGATAACTACTTTAACTATATTTAATTATCTAGACAACAGATAAAAACAAATACATATCTGAAAAACATATTTTTGCATTTCTCTTCTTTATTTAAAAGAGGAATGATTCTTTAATTTTATATATATTCTGGCTAGCTTTTGGTCATAGATTTTATTGACTCTGATTCTTAGTATCCATTAAATTATTAATTTTCTATGAAAGTCAAAGAACACATTTATCAAGCTAACGATGAAACCAAGGTTCAGATCAGATGAAAATATTGAAAGCCTAATTTAAAAATGAAATACAATTTTAGTTGAGAAAAGAAAGTTGTATAATATTTTGTAAGGAAAATATTACACTTAAGGATGTGACAAATATGCATAAAATTTTTAAAAAGTCATTTCCACACAAAGTAATAATACACCATCTTCTTTGCAAAGAGTGAGTCAGTACTAGATTTTTTTTTAAACAACTGGTATGGCCTCTAGTAAAGACTGAAGTAAGCCAACCATGCTTTATCAATCATGATAATTATTAAAGAATAATTCCCCAATTTGAAACCCTGCATTTTAAGAACAGCATACAGGAAAGAATAGTGATCATAATTAAAAGACTTTAAAAACTAAAAACAAACTTATAAGAAAGAGAAAACTACTTCTTTTAATCTTGGAATCAAAGAAAGAAAATATATAAATGAACTTGGAATATGGGTTAAACAAAACACATAATTATCTTGTTCACAAAAGTTATACTTGGAAAAAAATAGGTAAAGTTCAACTAATTATCATTTATATTTTTCATTTTAAAAAATACATAAATAAAACTAGCTTCATTTTTCTCATAGTTTAATATAATATTTGTCTTAATGGACCACTTTACTTGATGGCAGAAACTTAACCTTATCAATACAAATAATAACTGAATTCTGAGTTTTTTTCAGTGAATTACAGATTTATTATTCCTTTTCTCATTTCCTTGTGTTTGAATTGAAGCTCTGGGTAATTTGGATATAGAAAGGCAACTGACAATTAATCATAATCTTCTGTCAATGATGGATTTGACTGACATTTCCATTCAATTCTCTTGGTTCCGCGTGAGTCACTATGCCTCCTACTCATCCCAGACATGACCCTTCTTAGATCCCTTGGTCCTCTCTCAGACACTTCCATGTTCCTTTAACAGAAATATTTAGGTAACCTTAAAATCTGGGTCATAAACAATTTGTAAGTTGTCTCAGATCCTTTCTATCTTGTGGAGCCAGATATATATTTTTAGTCTGCTATTGCTATACAGGTTCTCTGAGAAAGAGACCAATGTCTCCCAGATGTTATATGAAAAAAGCAGCACCTGGTTTTCTTTGTTTATTTGTGTACAAATAGATCCTAAAACTGAACTATGATTCTAACTTTCCCCTATTCCAGGTTGTTTCTGGAATAATGTGTAGGGTTTGTAGGAAACAAGATATCTTTCTTCAGAGACAATACTACTTCATTGTAAATCAACATTCCTTCCCAATGCCCCCAAACCCTGGTCAATGTTACCATTTCACTTCTTCCTTTGTAATAATATAGAATCTTACATCATTTTTCCAAATATTTGTTGTTATACTATACATTTCATGCATGAAACCCTTCAGATATTTTTCTTTCTAATAATCAAATGGCAGGCCATAAAGACTCAAATACAAAAGAAAAAAAATCAACAGAAGATTAGCAAGTTGAATTCAGTAATATGGAAAAGAGGGTGTTATGTGGCGGGGGGGGTGAAATATATGGTGTACAGGTGATTTTTTTTCCCAGAGGTCAAGTTAGAAAAAAATTGAAATTTAATTATGTAATTTACTACATTAACAAAATTAGAAAGAAAATAAAGGATTGGCCTCAATGAAACCAGAAAAGGCAATTGAAAAATCCATCAACCATTCATGACAGAAAAATAAGTCTTAGCAAACAGATTTGATAGAAATTTCCTCATCTGATAAATGACATTTAAAAGATGTAATAACTAAACTACTTGAAAATGGGTGAATTATTAAGCTATTTAAATTCTTCTGAGTTAGGACTAATAAAGATGTCTACTCTGACTTCTTTGCAATATTATAAAGAGGCTTTAGTCAGTACAATGACAGAAATATATCAAAGCAAAACATTAGAAAGAAAGGTATCAATCTGTCTTCAAACAACATAATAGTTCACAGAAAATTTAAAAAGTTTACAGACACGAGATCAAGATTTGAAACATTAGTATTTCTTGTATATTAGCAAAAAAACAATTGTAAAATGTAATTTAAAAAATTCTATTTACCTTGCCATCAAAGTCATAAAAAGTTATATTCTTAGCCAGCTATACCTAAGTATAAATAACCTAATGGAAAGAAATCAAGAACAAATATATGTCATGGTTAGAAAGAACACTCTTTATATGCTAATTTTCACAAATTGATCTATAGTTACAATTCAATTAAATCAAAACAACAAGCTATTTTATAGAAATTGAGGTGCTGACTAAAATTTACATGGAAATGTAAAGGATCTATAATTTTAAAAATCTGGTAAAAGACTTATTGTAATAGGTCTCACACTACACGATTTCAAGACTTCTATAAAGCTACAATAATCAAGATAGTGTGGTATTGATAAAAGGATGGACAAATTAATGTAACAGAAAAAAATTTAGAAATAGACCCATATATATCCTTCTGCATGATTATTTAAGCAATATTTTATGCACACTTAGAGAAATAACTCCAACTTGTATCTAAAGAAGAACATAGTGTCATTTTAACCTTATAAACATGAGATGAGATGGACACTTAAATTCCGTTTATTTTAAATTATGTGCATTTGGTGAAAAGAAAATACAATTATGTTGAGAGTTTAGCTAAACTATTCTGTTGCTGCCTCTATATACATTTTGGGTAGCCAATTGGCCTGCAGGGGCATTGAACTGACCAAGCCCCTGGCTCAGCCCAGGCCCATGGGTGACAAGTGAATTTAAGTTCCTGATATGACTTACCCAATTTCCCCATACAGCAGGGCCTTCCCCTTTTGCTCCCCTTATATAAGAGTATGAAAGCTTACCAAAACCCCAGCTCTTTTTGATTTCAGTTTACCAATCTGGTTCTTTGGCCTGGGAACCTCAAAGTACTTCACTACTGGACTCTCATGAAGGCTGGTGCCTTCTCTCTACATATACCCTGTCTTGCCTCCTCAGTTGCTCCTGAGACATGCCCTGTATGTCCTCCCTGACCTGTGAGTAATATAGTTCTCTATTTCATTTACCTTAACGGTCTTTTAATGAACCATGGCTCACCATCTGACACTTCCAGGCTCTATTTTACAAATATTAATTTAACAAAGTCAGAAAAAGTTATGATTGCATTAATCAATTACTTTGATATCTTAAATTAAGCAATCAATATACCTAATTATTTTTTCCAGGCCCATTCAGCTATGTATGTGTATATATATATATATACACATACATACATACTATCTAAAATATAGAATTCTTTTAGCATTATATATTTAAAAACTAAAAAAAAAAAATAAACAAAAATAAGCAACAAAAAGAAACCAACCAATTTATAAACAAAAGAAATCCATTGGATTAAGAGTTAGGTGTCTATGGCCATGCCACCCTGAACAAGCCTGATCCCATCTGATCTTGGAAGTTAAGTAGGTTTGGGCCTGGTTAGTACTTGGATGGGAGACCACCTAGGAAGACCAGGTGTTGTAGGCATAAAAAAAAAAAAAAAAAAAAAAAAAAAGAGTTAGGGGTTTTAGTCCTCATCCTAGCTCTTACATGAACTAGCTACCAGACTTCAAGCAAGTCAAGATAGCATCCTTGGCCTGAGCTTTCTCATTTTCTTATTCAAAAATGTTGCATAAAATACATTAGGTTATTTACAATATTTGCCTTTGCAATTTATCTTGTCATGGGCAATTAATAACAATAATAAAAATAACTACCACAAAACAATCCTAATTTTAAATTGATGGTATACAATACATACAGTGATTGCAAATGTATAGTCCATTCCTTACATCAAGAGACCAAACCTGAGAAAGGAGTTGAACTACAAGACAGATGAGGGAGTGAGCACATAAGAGATCTCGACTTTTGATTACCTACATACACGTTATGTATCACACAGCTTTGCTTAGACATTTTTATCTTTAACATTTCCCATCATACTTTTAATGGCCAGCATGCAACCAACTTCTGATCTTAAAGTAGATTTAGGAAGGCACTGATTTTGGACAATATGGTAGGACCATTCCCCCAGGGTCATCCTAAATTTAATTTTTTTTTCTTTTTGTCCTTTGCAGAGAGAACACTATGCAGTTGATTTGAAGAAAGAAGTAGTGTGTGCAGATTAGAACAACTCTTTTAAGACCTTATAAGACAGCAAACTCAAAGCTGTATTTACTTTTATTTTTAAACTTCAGAAACATTTGGGGGGGTACTCTGAAGATAACATTTATTGAGTGTTACAATTTATTCTATAAATTTGGTGTATTTGGTAAAATGTTCCACAATGACAGAGTCAGATTTTTATCCTAAAAGGCAATTTGAGATATAAGTAGAAAAAAAAAGAAAGACAGACAGAAAGACAGAAAGACAGAAAGACAGAAAGACAGAAAGACAGAAAAAGAAAGAAAGAAAGAAAGAGAGAAAGAAAGAAAGAAAGAAAGAAAGAAAGAAAGAAAGAAAGAAAGAAAGAAAGAAAGAAAGAAAGAAAAGATTAGTACAGTGGGGCCAAACTCATACTGTTAGGATTTGTTGTTAAATATAATTCGTATGCTCACTATTGTCCAGAATGACCCTATTTTCCTTGGACAATCTGCTTAAACAGACATTGAGATATATAGATAGCCACAAAAGAGCCAATATAATACCAAGAGAAGAGCCAATATAATACCAAGAGAAGAATATCAAATTTAAGCCTATAAGAGATTCAAAATATTAAACCCCAGTCATTTAAAAGATGAAAGAAGGTAGAAATGTTCAACCTAATTCTGATTTGAGTCTTAATAACCCTAAAATCACTTACAAATATTTTTATATTTTTATTTTTCTAAGGTTTTATAAGTTGTGATTATTGCAACCCATAAAAACTATTAAAATTAAAAAATTAAATATTCTTATGGTCAGGGTACTCGAGGTAAAAAAAAATTCTTCAAAATTAGAAAGTTTATATTTTATTTGATGAACTATTAACTTATTTTTAAATTTCCTAACATGTTAATACAGAATTTGCTCAAAAACTGATGCCCCAAATAAGAAAATAATCAATATGACATTTTGAAAGACAACTAATTAAATATTAATTAATAATGAATATTAACTAAGCACCTACTAATCCTTACCTACCTTTAATCCTAAACTTCAGCTAGTGGAGGGCATAGCATGAATGAGATAAACCTTGTTCATTCTTTAAAGCATTTAACTTATTTACCAAATAATGCTATTGTTTTCTGGACAAAATTATTCAAATCATATATTTTGAAATACAGTTAATAATAAAATTAAGTATGAACTGATATGGGATAGAAATGCAGGCAATATGTGACAACACCAACAAATCCTCGGAAATAAAAATATACTTGGAGACATTCATGCACTCTCTCTCTCTAAA
The DNA here is from genome assembly GCA_028627145.1 of Eidolon dupreanum. Classification (NCBI taxonomy): domain Eukaryota; kingdom Metazoa; phylum Chordata; class Mammalia; order Chiroptera; family Pteropodidae; genus Eidolon; species Eidolon dupreanum. Next base: position 45,796,970 of record CM053501.1, on the reverse strand, counting down.
TTCCACTAAAAACAATTAACATTTCTGTATTTTCAACATCCTCAACTATTTCAGGTTTAATATTTCCCTGATTAGATAAACACTTTTTTAAATGTATAAGTTTTTTTGTTGTTGTTTTATTTAATGAACATGGCAATGAGAGATCAGAACTGAGGAACAACATTTTCCTGATCTGAAACAATGATGCTCACTTTAGTGATGAAAATTTGAAGTTACTTGAACTTAGAAAAACAGCATTTCACCACAAAAATTCATAAAGCAGAGATAACATGCATGTTTTGAATTGAGCTTTTCAACATTTTCTGTAATCTGAGTAAACACATGTCTAAGATGTGTCTGTAAATATGAAATTTAATTTCATATTGTACTGCACAATTGACTTTGAGTGTTCATGTGATCCCCTGCTCAGGAATTTCTGGTTAGCTCATTTGAGAGCTTTTGACCTATGAAACTTATTAAAGAAAAATTGGATCATGTGGCACAAAGTGGCAGATTTAATTAATGTTCTTATGATGATCATTGGCTTAATCACATTTATAATTTAACTTTAAAAAGTCTTGTGTAAGCTTTTATCAAGGTTTTTGAGTTACAACACAGAGGTAGCCATTTATGCAATGTTTGATTAGTAATCTTTAACAAGGTCATTTTTTTCTTTTATTTTTTTCTTTCCATATTTCCGTTAGACATTTGGGATTTCTTCCAAGAACAAAAGGCAAAAACTACTATAAAGGTAATGAGAAATAAATGTACTGTTTATTATTGCAGCCTTGTTTTATGTCAGCTAAATTTATCCATAATTAATAAGTGAATAAATAAACAAAACTGCACATATAACTAAATAGATATTTAACTAATCAAAAAACTAAATAACAAAGACATTTTAATACCATGTATCAAATAAATACTAAGTAGACATTCTGTTAGATATCTTATATACATTATGTTTGACTCTCACAGCGACTCTACAAGGTTAATGAGAAATTTCTCATTATATATAAGAAAATTGCTTGAGCAGTTAACAGAAACTTGTTTGATCCCACATAGCTAATATGGAGGAGAGGCCCGATTAAATCCAAGTCTTTTGGTCCTAAATAGAACAACTATGTGGATGTCAAGGATCTTATCACCTGGTACACCTGAAAATTTCCAGGAGCCAATAAGTACTTTTTCTACTAAAATTTCTAACCAATGTGTTGACTTAACACAATATTCGTTTTGTTGCCTTACCTGCAGTTCTATGATTATCATCATATCAAGTCTACATATTTAATTTTTACTTGTGCTTTTAACATTAACCAATATAGAAAATAAACCAACCAAACAAAATTCCCTCAAAATTAGATTGGAATAAATTCGTATAATTAAACAATTAAAGTCATTTGAAGTTTTCAGAAGAAGGCAGTCCACCATAGCAATGTAGCAAACTGTATGGAATGCAGGTTTTCTCTGGTTGAAACATGAGTGTTATTTTTCAAAATTTTTGTTGATGCTTTAATCATACCAGATTTAAGAGCCCTTTGAAAAGGGCTAGTATACATATTACAAATGAATAGAAATAATTTGCAAGTCTTTTACCTTCTCAGAACATTAATTTCCTCATGCCAGAACTCTTTCACATAAATTTCTATAGCACAGACATAATGTCTCAAAAAAAAAATAATAATGCATTTGTCAAACAATGAATATATTATATACCAGGTGGTCACTGTTCCAGGCAGTGCTAATTTATCAGTGACCATGTAAAGAAAAATCTTTATTCTTAAGTAACATAAAATATAATAAATTAGAAAACTAATAAGAAGCAAAATCAGTGTTTTTAAATTAGTAAATACAAAGAAACAAAATATTATGAGAAAGGAAAACAGTAATGATTAATCACAGGAAAAAAACAAGGTACCTAAAGAAAGCTTTATTGAAGAGGTGACATTTGAGCAACAACATAAAAGAAGTATGCAAACAACTCATCCTAATATCTGGGGAATTTATACTCAAGGAAAACAGCATTGCAAAAGCCCTGAGGTAGATTTGCCCGGCTTGCTTACGAACCAGCAAGTAGGCCACTATGGCTTGATCTGAGTAAGGAGGAGAGAGAATAATGAAAGATGAAGCCAAAGAGGTAATATGAGCTTAGAAGACATACTTGCTTACAGACCGTTTTAAAGATACTTGCTTTTACTCTTAGAGAGATGGGAAGCCATCGGAAGATTTTGAGACAAGAAATCTCAGAATATGACAATTTTACAGACTCAGCTTGGCTTCATAGACTTCAGGGATGGTAAATAAAAGTAATGTAAAAGTTGCTTGGACTAGATGGTTGCAGGAGGGGGAAAAAAACAAGAGTGTCATGACTTTAAAACTGAAGTGAAAAAAATACTTCCAGCAACAGCTGTCTTAAATGCTGTTGATGAGTCAAAGAAGAGGACAAAGTATTGACTATTAGGTGTGTCATTAAACAGATAGACTATGACCTTTCTCAGAGCAAAAGGACATGCAGAGTCATTATTTAGAGAAGTCAAATGAGTAATTTAAAAATCACACAATTAACCCCTGCTTTTTTATACATTATGTTTCATCAAAAATTTAAAAATCAGGTTTTTCATTAAAATTATCTCAAAGTAATTTCTAAAACTATAATTTTATAGCATATTTCATATCAAAATAGCTCAGAAATATGGTTTTTATCACCTACATTAGCTCATACATTTTAGTTTTCTGTAAATAAATTTTCAAGCTTGATTTTTCGTAAAATATTCAGAACTTTTCTTTTTCATTTAAATTATCTCAACTGTGACACTATTTTAAAATATAAAATTTGTAGCCGATTTTTATTCAAAAATAGCTCAGGAAACTAACTCAGGCCATAAAAACCTTGGTTGATGCCTTCTTTTTTGATGTTGATCTTGGAACTCAGGCACAATTTGTATTTTCGTTGATTGTCAAGCATGGAGTTGTTCAATATACATTTGAAGTTTTGTCATTGGGATATTTAAAGTCATTGGCAAACTGACAACCCAGTATGGCAGAATTCGGACTTGATAAAAATTAAAGGTAAATTAGTGTATCTATGGATAGTATCATTATTAATTGTCTTCTCAAAGTAAAATATGTCAGAGTAGTTAAAGAGTATAGATAAAGAGTATCACCTTTATGCTATAAAGAGGTTGGCTAATAAACAATAGCCAGGTAGGGTTCAATGCGAAAAGTTTGAAATAAAGTGGGCTAGAAAAAAGAGGAACATCCCTCAAATTGAAAAAAAAAAAAATCTCATTTATCTCATCACTAAAGAGGATGCCCAGAAACCTGTGGGACTCATTAATTTTGATGAAATAACATTCCCTACTTAAGAGTAAGGCTGGCCCCCTATTCATTAGAATATAATTTTTAATGGTGCACTAAGCAAAAATTAGCATTAAGGGGCATATAAGGGTTGATGGTCTAAGCTACATCCCAGCCCCTCAGATTAATTTAGAGAGCATGTAGACTCGAGTCACTAAGAACACCAGAATGCTGCTAAGGGAGGAGACTTCTGGGGTTTGGGATGTAAATGCTTCTTTACAGATTACTCCAGAGACAATTACTACCTGTTATTGAGTTGTGGTTTGAAAGAGTTTCATTATGGAAAGACATCAAATAATCTTAAAAACTAGGAACAGTTTGTCATATCTTGAGTACTGAAGAGGAATTTTTGAATAAAGAAACAACAGAAGCCATTGATGGAATGGAAATAGTATGTTTAATAGCACACAAGTATTAATAGCAGCTCCATTCATAATTACCCCAAATTGAGAATGATCCAGATGTCCTTAAAAGTCGAATGGATAAACAAACAGAAGAATATCCCTACTATGGAATACTTCTCAGCAATAGAAAAGAACAAAATATTCGCACAAGGAACAACTTAGGTCCATTTCAAAGATACTATGCTGAGTGAGAGAAGCCAGTTTAAAAAAGTTACCTATATATGATTCCATTAATATGGTATTCTGGGAAAGACAAAAACTATAGTGTTAGTTGCCAGAGGTAGGAATGGTAGTAGATATGTCAAGAAGGGACAGCATGAGGCAGTTTTCGGGGATAATACAACATTCTGTATCCTGAGAGTGGTAAGTGGTTACATAAATTTATACTTACATTAAAACCCATAGAGGCATACAACAAAAAAGATTTCACTTTAATTCACATTTATATAAAAATAATATTGATCCCAATAGTTTTCTGAGCATTATGTGTCTTATTATTTTGTAGAAATGCTTTAAGTAATTAAAAGATACCTGAGAAGTCTGTTGCAAGGAAATATTGCCTGAGATCAGAAAGTGAACTAGTTGGAAAAGAACTAGTTAGCATGCCTTCTCTCTTCCAGAATTCCCAAGTAAATGGAATGACTGTACAGATTACCTTGTAAACATGTCACCAAACAAGTATGTTGGAGCACACATAAATGATATTTACCAACAGAAAAATAATAGGGAACCTTTTTCATGAAATGTCACTGGCAGAATTCATCTGAAATTTGACTAGTGAGGAATGCTGGCTAGAGACTTTCATGCAAATAGATGATTTAGTAAGATAATGACGGAGGGATGTTCCATAACTAAAATATCTCTCTCTGTGAAGGCAATATTCTGCATGTATTGCTTAAATATTGCATGTTAAATCTGATCCAACATGCATTCTAATGAATCTTTAGGTACTTTGTTAATAGTCTTGGACTTCTTTCTCATAAAAAGAATGCTTTACAAGCCTCAAGATGGCCTGTATATTTTGAAATATTGATAAAGTTTGGTACTGGCTAATATTAATGATTCATGTAATTTTGGTTTGGTGATTCAATACTTTGTGTTGTCCCAAACTATGAAAAATCCTTCACCGAATAGTTTCACTATTTTGTTTTTTTTGTTCTTAATTGAGGTTTAATTATACAGAGTAGAATGCACAAATTTCAAGTGTACTTTTAAAAAATGTACATACTCACATAAGGACTACCTAAAGATAGAATATTTTTATCTGCCTAAAAAGTTCCTTCATAACTATTTAGATTTAATTTGCATTTCACTTATAATGAGCAATATTGAACACCTTTTAATAATCGCAGAGCAATTTGCATTTATTTTGAATTGTTGATTCATCTCTTTCCCTTTTTTCTACTGTGTTAGTATTTTTGCATTTCAAATTTTGGAGATCTTTATATATTAATGATATTGACCTTTGTTATTTTATTTTCTTCAGTGTTTTAACATCTTTTACTTACGATATTATTTTTTCATGCAGTTTTTATTATGTAGTAAATTTATTTATGTTTTCAATTACTAACGGGCTTGGTCACAGTAATAAAAGATTTCTCAGCTCTTATCTTACAAATATTTTCTTTTTCAAATTTTGCATAATTTTCCATTTAAATATTTGATCAATTTGCATTCCAAAATGTGTTAGTTATCTTAGGTATTTACACTAGGACATTACATTGACATATAGAAGTTATATACATTGCATTTGTCATGAAAACTTAATTTTCTACTCCTGAGCAAAATGTCCTTGAGTTTTTATAATGAAAATGAGTAATAGGAAAGCTTTTTGTTTACAATTAAAATTGACTCTAGAGTAATCCATGGGGCCTTTGAGATTATATATGATATAATCTGTTCAAACAAAATTCCCACACTGCCCCCAACATTGACTGAAGACCATAAGCTTCAATGTACATTTCTAATGATGTGGAAATATTAATTCAAAAGGATCATATTCCACAGTCAAAAATATTACATAATTCTTCCTTTATTGTGCCAAAGATTATTTCCCTGCAGTTTATCTTTAAATCCTTGTTTTTGTTTATACATAATATTATAAAAATAATCCTACCATTTAAGTGACTGATAAAAATTTCAAGTCAGAAGGTAAATATTTCATAATGTTCTCTTTTTTAAGGTCATCTTTCTCAACACATTGACTTCGCAAATGATATTATTTCTAGTCGCTCAGCATTCTGATTATTCTAACCTTGGATATTTTATTTACCAATGTGTCTCTTTTAATATGTTGTTATATCTAAGCCTAATTCAGTATAATTATTACTTTTACTGTACTTTTATTAGTTAACATTGCCTAAAAGTTTATTTGCATTTTTCATACTGTGGCCTTTCTGTTGTACCTAATTTACTTTGTTACTTCTTCATGGATTATAACCTATTTAGAACTTCCACAGTATGCTTTTGAAAATACACGCATGACTTTTAATTATTTAGCAAACTTATTTAAGCAATTTATTGGTTTATGTGTGCTAAAGTATGGTCCCCTATGCTCTATGCTCCAATCGCAGGGCTTTAGCTCCTTTTTATAAAATTGTTAGTAGCTTTAATAAATGTACTCCTCTAGAATGAGAATCTGATCTTTATTCAAATGCATAATACAATATCTACCTTTGGAATACCACAAAATAATTCTACTATTTTTCCATATTACTACCCATTAAATATTTAAAATTTCCTCTCAAGATATAATTTGAATATAAAGCATTAAAATTAGATAAAATATTAGGCTAAAACTTACTAAGATAAGAATCTTAGTTTATGTACTTCCCTCAGAAGTAGATGCTTGTCATGGTACTATATTCTAATTTTATGCCATCTTATGTTGTGCTCATATGTTTATACTTATTTATAGCTAACAAAGTAATTTTAACTGTATAATCACTGATTAGCAGTTGAGATAAGTAATTTTATGTTCATGACACTGCTTAACACATCTGGAAATAACTCGATTTTCTATCTATAGTCTTCTAAATATTAGCTTATTTGTTAATTATCTTTTATTTATTTATTTTTTTATGCCTACAGCACCTGGTCTTCCTAGGTGGTCTCACATCCAAGTATTAATCAGTCCGACCCTGCTTAGCTTCGGAGATCAGACGGGATCAGGCTTGTTCAGGGTAGCATGGCCGTAGACTCTTAATTTTTCTGATGTAAGAATATCTTATACATATACAGAGCAGTGATCACTGGTATAATTTTTCTTTGATTTATAGCTACATAGAATACATTTATAGACATTAAAGATCAACAATGCCTCTATAAGTATGAGCTACAGATGAATGGTATGTTATCAGGAACTTGTATTCAAGAAAATAACCGTGCATGAATACTTTCATTTTAGTTAGTAGCTTTAATTATAATGAGTCTTCTCTTTAGCTAATTTTTATCTAGTTTGCTAAGTAAGCGGCAGCATCTTTAGCTGGAATTTGGATTAGTAATAAATTGATAACATTCTCTTCTATGTTTAGGGTTTGAAATATCCAGTGACTGGTACTTAAATCAATAAAGAGTCTTAATTCAATAAAGAGGCTTAGAAAGGAAGTTATATCATATTAGTCAGTATAGGGAATTAGATGAAGAATGACAGTTTTAGAAAATTAAAGGAAAATCAAATCTACCTATAAGATAATTAAGAGAACAAAGCTGGAATTTATTTTAAAAAGCATAAGAGCCTTGTCTATAATGAAAGAAACAAACAACCTTTACAGTCCAGAAGAATATCTAATTCTGTTGGAACAATGAAAATGCAATACAGTTGACCCTTGAACAATGCAGGGATTAGAAATGCCAGGATACTCCTGGTTAAAGGTTACACCAAGAGTATGCCTAAACATGGAAAATAAAACATTCTCCTCTGTGCAATATAGATGATCCAATCCAGATGATTAAAAAGCCTCTCTGACATGTAAACGAACTGCTATGGTCTGAATACCAAAAAATTCATATTTTGAAATCATAACCCCCAAAGATGATGATATTTAGGAGGTAGGGCCTTTGGGAGATGTTCAGTTTATAGGGATGAAACCTTCATGAATAAGATTAGTATTCACATGAAAGGGACTGCACAGATATCACTAGCCCTTTCTACCATGTGAGGACAGAGCAAGACAGCACCTACTATCAACCAGGAAGAGGGTCCTCACCATAACTACCTAACTACATAACTACATAACATAACCGCTGCTGCCATGATCCTGAACTTCCCAGACTCCAGAATTGTGAGAAATAAATTTGTTATTTCTAAGCCACCCAATCTGTGGTATTTAGTTAAATAGGCCCCAAACAGATTAAGAAACGTACTCTCTGCCATTTCAGATAATGAGAATTTTTCCAGTCACATAGCAGAATAAAAAAATAAATGTGAAGAATAAACACCTATTGAACTTTAATATTATTTCAAAAATAATACTTTTCCAATTTTAATTCTCAGTTGTTAAGAATGTGTGTGTGTACCTATGTGTACTAATAAAGTATCCTAAACTATTCCCCCTAAATTTACAGTAGAACTTCTATATTGAATTGATTAGCACACATCCTTCAAAGTTCTTATGCTAAATAGATACCGTAGACGAAATACCAGGTATTATTGAAATCCAAAAATACTAGGTGAACTTTTGCCTTTTTGTGGTTAGGAGGACTACCTTCTGTGCTGGATTTCATTAAATAGCTCTGAGGACTTGAATAAATCATTTAATCTAATTGGGCCACAATTTCACACTATAAAATAAAATGTTTCAATAATTTTCTGCAATTCTAAAATTCTACATTTTATGACATATCTTTTGTGTAATGGTAACAATCTTAATTTAATCCAGAGAGTTATGAAAAGTCATTGTTCCTAAAATGCCATATTCTTTATATTTTTAGGTTACAAAAAGTACTTTTAACATTTACCATAAATGTGTTCTTAAATATTTTATTGTAATGAGTCAATGAACTTATTAAATGGTGTAAAGGGATATACTCAATTTTTCTTAAATTCGTTAGACAAATCAAATATGTTAATTTCAAAAGTTTTCTTTTATTCCAAACTCTTCCTTAATCTACTGAATCTCATTCTCATCTAATGTCTATCAGAAGTTATAAAAGTTAAAAAATCCTTCTTTGTTAAAATAGAGTCAAATAATTTACAAAGAATAACAAAAATAAAATCTGAATTTTGTAACTTTAGTACAAAATATATCCTCATTAAATTATAATATCTCTTATAAGTATTTCTTAGCTGTGAAATAATAAATTTTAGCAAGAGAAGAAATAGTCATTTCTTTCAGTTAAATAGTCCTTTCTTTCAGTTAAATAAGTTATGTACTTGTTTCTAAGTCATATATAAATTACATTTGTTATATCATTTGTATAATAATGAGTCAGAATTATCCCTCTTTCAAATAATTACTTTTATTGAAAGAGTCAAAAATCTCTGGTTCCTGAACTATAGGTGGTTAAAGTTTCAAAATAAATTTTAAAAACTGAGAAAGAATGCTTTTATCTGTGCTCCTGATACCTGTGATCAATAGATGAGTTATTGGACATCTTTGCATTTAGTTTTCTCACATGTAAAATAAAGATAACCAAAATGAAAATAAAATGTACAATAAATAATTTTTATGAAGCATAATAATAATGTAAGATATTTATAGAATCTCCATAGTTTTCATGATCAATATCAGTACTCGCACAATTTATATTAAAGCTGATTAACATTATTCAAATCTGACTATTTTTATATCAGAGAGTATGTTCAAAAGCCAAAATAAATTTGAAAAACTCTTATTTGTTTGTATTTTTGTTCTATTCTTTTGCTGAACAAGATTGAAAATATAAGGGCTAATCATCCCAACTATTAAGAAAACATTATTTATCTCATTGGATATTTTTCTTATTCAACATTCTTGGAAATAATCAATTTGTGTCCATTTATTTGTACATAGTGGCTTTATTTTTACTAGCAAGTTAGTAAGTACTTATAAAATATGAAATAATTAAAATACATTACATATTAAATATCTTGTCCTCTCTCCTTTGTCATAGAAAAGGAAATTTCAGTTACTAATTTCTTTGAAAAAGCACTGATATGAGATTATATACAATACACTATATTTATACTTTGTTCTCTTTATTTTATTAAAAAAAATCTTGTTGATGTGCTTAATTTAAGTATTATTCTGCTTCCCCATTCTTTCCTCTGATCCATTTTGTTTATAATGTCTGGTTTAGCATATTATAGTAGACTCGACAGTTGTTTACTTCTTATCTGTCAAATGTTATAAAGAAAGTAAAAGACTTTAGATTTCCTTTGCTTTATTAAATGTTTTTTTTACAGACACTTTTATCTATCTTAACAATAGCCACTCTACTTTGTCCTTGAAAACAGAATAGTGAATTAGTTTTAGTGTGACAAAATGTAAACCAATCATGGTAATCACACCCTGGTTTCTCACTTTCCTCACACAAAGGGTGGACTTAAGGCCTAATGAAAACAAATGAAAGCAGTGGTAGTCATCAGGAAAACATATTATTTTTCTTAGGAAAAAAAGGTAAGACGCACTAGCATCGTTTTCTCTGCATTTACTTCTTTCGCTAGGTCTGATGCTTCTGTAGTGATTGGAGCCTCAGCAGATATCTTGCAGTCATGGGGGAAAGGCCAAATTAATTACAGACACATTGGCCCTACAAATACTAGCCACTTCCTGCCTATTGTGGAAGAAAAATATATTGTGCTTTTTTTCTTTTCACTTTATTTTTGATAATGTGCATAATGAGATATTCCATCTGTTAGGAATACATTCTACTATATAAAACAAATAAACAAACAAAACTAATTAACAAGAGCTTAAACAAACAAGTGTTTATTTGTCCTCACATCCAAAAATTCTGGAAGAAAGGAAGTTGCTACTTTTTATTTGGCTCATCAAAAATATTACCAGGGACTCACTATTTTACTGTTCTATATGGCCAATCTGCCAATCTTAGAGGGATAGCTTTCTCATACTTCCTATCTCACAGTAACAAGTAACAAGTTTTGTAAGGCAGGAAGAAGGAGACAGATATTGGCACCGTCATTTAACAAGGAAAAAAAGAATTTCACAGGCAACCTTTTCATATGTCTTGCTGGTTAAAAGTTGGTTACATAGATAATTACTGTCAAAAGGGAGTCTGAAAAAGTGGTTATTTAGTTGGGAACTTGCACTGATAAACTTATCCAAGGTTTTGTCCAAGAAAACAGCAGGGGAGGGGTTAATATCCAGCAGAAGGCTAACCGTTTCTTTACCAGAGCCTGTTTTTTTTTTACCCTTTGATTGTAGCCTGTATCCAAATATTCATTATAGACCTGACTTTGTGTCTTTTAATTGGTAATTCCTATCTTTCTTACTACACAATTTTCTTTAATTATTTCTCAACGTTTTCTTTCCTAAGAGACCCAAGATTATTATTCTAAAGGTCTCAATTTAATTTCTCTTATTTTCTGTATCCCATTTAATGCTCTCCTGGAACAATATCTATTTTAGATTGCTTCATACCTCTGTTTACTAATCTTTGATCTCATTCCTCCTCTTTTTTTATATATAATAATATCACATGAAGTGACTTTGCAATATACGTACTAAAATTTTCATGTTTTTCCCAAATAAAAAAGGAACTAGAATGTATTTGAATATACTAGAAAACTATAAAGTCTAATAAATATTACAGTGAGATGTGTGGTTTAAAAAAATTCATAACAGAAAAGTATAAACTTCATCATGTCGAAATGTTGGAATCAAGCAGAAAACATTTTTGAATCAATAAACACACACTCAAAAAAAAAAAAAAACAGAATAATTACTTATACAAATTCTAAAAAAAGAAAAACTTCTTTTCGTCAAAGTCTAAATAAGAATATAGAAACAACTTCAAGTGTTTAAAACAGAGAAAAATGGATTCAGGGAAGTGGGTAGTCACTAAGTGATGAAAGACCTACATGCCTAATAGGGAGCAGGAGATTGACTCAGAAATCAGTCCTAGAGGAAACTACAACTAGCTGAAATGGAGGGCAGGCACATAGGATCCTAGGAGCCAGATCACTGGATGCCAGGCAGAAATAATGTGAGCCGGTCCAGAGAAGAAGGGAAGCATGGCCAGACTGGAGCTATGCCAGAGAAGCTACCCTCAACAGCAATCTCCAACAAAATATCCGCCTCCCTCACTACTCCCCCTTGCCCACTCTGTCTTTTGACAATGCTCCCCATTAGCCAAACCCACCCAGAAACAGGTGACACTGGAACCTGGGAAACACAGTCCACAGGGATCTGCACCCCTGAAAGTCAGAGCAGAGGAGGGTGAGGAGGAAAAAAGATCTGAGGGATAACAACCTCAAGGTCAGCTTGACTATCTCAACCATTTCTTCCAGGTTTTGAAATTAAGCGGATTGGGGTAAAGACGGGGAAGAACATGATAATCTAAAATAATGAATGGAGATTTTTTTTATATACTTAGATTTATGACAAATTCAGATTTAAACTCTCAAGATTTAACAAAATATTTCTTAATCAGATATTTAGTAGTATTGATTCTCTCCTCTTCAAAACAATGGGCAACACCAAGAACAAATTTTAAAAATTAAGTTTTATTTTTATTTCCATCTAGGAGCCTACCATTCTGCAAATGAATGAATTAGTAATGTTTTGTTTTCTTTAACTTAAATCATTTATTCAGAAAAAAAAAGAGAATTAAGTATAAGCCCAGAGCAGCTTATATAGTTACTTAGCCAATGATGTTAAATCATTATATTTACATTCTGAGCAATTTTAAAAAGTCTGTTTATGAGGAATAGTAATGCCAGGATACAGGATGCTACTCAAGAAGTGAATTGAAATTTCTCTTATTGCTGAATGAGTTGATATTTAGCCTATTTTCACCATTGGGTTGTATAATATTAATAAGCTACTATAACTTGAAATTATCCATGTTCTTAAAACTCTTTTAACAGAAATTAAGTCAGTGAAATAGTGGTATTTTCTCCCAGGGTTCCTTATATATAAACGTAGTTCATAATAGTGACCAACTTTATAACTTATTCATCCAAACATTTTGTATTAATATGTTCTGAATTCATGTTGAAAAGTAATAATAATAAATTGCTGAAAAATATATAGTTACAGTAGCATATTTATAAACCAAAATCTTAAGAATATAATGTAGTGTTTCAAGATTTTCAAATTTTTAGAAGTCATAAAGATATTTGCTGTAGTTCAAATGGTAATGATATAACAAATAATGAAAATATTTTAATTTTGTTACTATATAGGTCAATGAAATTGTGTATAAATGGGTCTAGAAGCTAAATATCATAAATATCCTGAATTATTTCTGTCTTATCACAGTGAGATAAGGCTAACCCTAAACTCAACCAAAATAATTACATAAATTTGTAAGAAATTATGTACCAATATCTGGTACCATGAACCATATTTTTCACAATTCTTATTAAAAGAAGTAAAAAATGTGTGTTTCAGAGAAAGATTATGTTATGGGCTAAATAGTGTTCTCACAAATTAATATTCTGAAGTTTTAACCTGCAGTATTTCAGAATGTGATTCTATTTGGACAGAGTCTTTAAAGAGATGATAAAGTTGAAATGAAATCATTCAGTGGGCCCTAATCTAATATGACTGGAGTTCTCACAAGAGGAGGAGACACATGTACAGAGGGAAGAGCATGTGAAAATGTAGTGAGAACATGGCCATCTAAAGTTTGGAAGAATGGCCTCAGAAGAAATCAACACTGCTGACAGCTTGATCTCAGACATCTAGCTTGCAGAACTGTGAGAAAAAGAATTTGTTATTGATGCCACTCAGGCTGCAGTAATTTTTTGGTTATAGCAACCTTATAAAACTAATATATATTGTAAAAACAAGGCATTTTAATGTCAAGTATAAAGAGAATTGTCATACTGGAAATGTGCTCTTCTGCCCTAAATCCATTTCTGTCCTTGACTTCAATCTGCTAAAATGGTATTGTCAACCAAAAGAACTCAATTCTAGGCCCAATTTTGACATCAAATTAACTCTGCACTAGCTAAATGTTTACTGAAGAAAAATATACATAAAATATGGAACAATTATGCAAGTGTGAACATTTTTTGGCATTTAGTTCCAGTGTTCAAATCATTATGTTACTAAATATTTCTTTCCAGTTTTTATATGTTCAAGTTATCGTCTTCTTTTGTATAATTTTCTAGGTCTATCTGTATTTTCCTATAGTGAATGACTTATTGAAAGCGACTTTATATCATCTGTGAAACAAAATAGAATTATTATTTCCAAAATTCATAATTTAATTTGTTTATAAAAGAAAAACAGTATTTTTCTTTTCTTTCGAAATTTCAGTATTTATGAGTATAATGAATTTTAAGTTCTTTTTTAAACTGCAAAGCAAAATGAGGGATTTAAAGGCAAATGACATATAAATTATAAGATTGAAGATGATAGCTGCACTAGTTATTATACAGAAAAAGAGAAATCACAAAAGCATGGCATCATTAATTCATCTAAACTCCAAAGTCTTTAAACTTGCAGATTTCCTGAGTCGCATTTGGTGTTATTTTACCCTCCAGCTCAGGTGATGTAGGTGAAATGAAGCAGTCATAAAAGCCTGGGGTTTTGAAATCATGTTGCTGAAGCACAGGTTACATATGCATTAGACTTATTTATTTTATTATCTCTTTTACCATAAATAAATCTTCTGCTCTAAGCAGACTAATTAGTTCACCATTTCTATAAAATTCTTGCATATTACCAACAACATTTTGAATAAATCAAGGTCTTGACTCAGAATCCATTTCTAGCCAGTCATCTGTCTAAATGCTATTTAACTTTCAAGGCTCTGTGCTAAAGCCGTTTCTTCCAGAAGCCATCCTAGATCATATTAAGATCATGCAGAGTTTTCACTCCTCTGAGCACTGAATCCTCAGAGTCTCTACAGCATAGTAGTACAGGAGGCCTAATATGACACTGAAACTTCACCCATGAGATTTTAAGTAGGCGTGAAGAACAGGGGAAAAATATTTAAAATACATTTGGTGATGTCTCAGAGTAATGTCAGCAAAATGGTGTGGCAGGCAGCTCCAAGCTCTCACCCATTCACAGAAAGACTGAAAACAAGCATAAAATGTCAAAAACAACTTTGTCAAAACTCTGGAAAATAGCCAAGGTTTATAGCAACTTAGTGAAGTTGAATCAAGAATAAAGCAACTTGAAAATATCAAGAAAACTCTGTAGCATTTTTACTTGTTTGTATCATATCACTTCGTTGGTGAAGCAGTCTTGAAGTAGCATCAGCCCATGTTCCCAATGCAGGACCTTGGTCTCCAGTTTGAGAGAGCCGAGCAGACCATGTTATTGTGAAAGTCTGTTCTGACCTGTCTGGAGGATATATGAAGGATTGGATAAGTTGCCTGTCTCTGCTTTACATAACTTGGAACTCAGACTTGAAAAGTGGCAGGTATTGCTCAAAATCGCTGTAGAGTGAACAAACAACAGACTCATGGGACAAAAGACACAAATATTACATGATATCACTGAAAGTATAATGGTGTTTCCCAGAGACTAGAGGATAGAGGGTGGGGGAAATGGGAAGATGTTGATCAAAGAATATAAATTTCCAGTTAGAAAGTGAATACATTCTGGAGATCTAATGTACAACATGGTACTTATAGTTAATGATATTGTATTACGCACTTAAAAGTTGCTCTGAGAGTGGCTCTTTAATGTTTTCACCATTAAAAAGAAACTGAAATCATGTAAGATGATGGAGGTGTGAGCTAAGGCTACAGTGGTAGTCATTTTGCAATATGTAATGTATTAAAGTCAACACACTGTACAACTTAAACTCATATAGTGTTTTACATAAATTATATTTCAGAAAAGCTAGGGGTAAAAAAAGAGAAAACAACTTTACATACACACAAAAGAAATAAATAGAGAGGTGAACAACACTATAATACAACCAGACCTAACAGACATATATAAAACAGTCCATAAAACAATAGCAAACTACACTTTCTTTACAAATACACATGGAATATTTCCCAGGCTATATCATATACTACACCAAAACAACTCCTATTAAATTAAAAAAGCATGAAATTGTATAAAGAATACTCTCTGTTCACAATAAAATGAAGCTAGAAATCAATAACAAAAGGAAACTGAAAAATTCACATATATGTGGATATTAACATATTCTTAAACTACCAGTGGGCTCAATGACAATCACAAGGGAAATTAGAAAAATATTTATAGATAATTAAAATGCGGCACAACATATAAAAATATATTAGCTGTAATACTGGCAGTGCTCAGTGGAAAGATTATAGCTGAAAATACCTATATAAAAAGTAAGAAAGTCCTCAAACTACCAACCTTACTTTACAGCTGAAAAGACCAGAAAAAAGAACTTTACATCTCAAAGCACTACAGAAACAAACAAAAAAAAAAACAAGCAATAACTAGAACACTAAACGCAAAGCTCTCAAAAAATATAAAGATTAGAGTATTAATAAATAAAATAGAGAATATAAACACAATAAAATAAATTAACCTAACAGTTGGTTCTTTGAAAAGATGAACAAAATTAACAAACCTTTAGCTAGTATGACAAATTAAAAGGAGGGAGGCAAAAATAACTAGATTCTGAAATGAATGTGGTGAGACATTATTACTAACCTTATGGAAATAGAAAGGATATTAAAAGAATGCTGTCAACAGCTACATGCCAACAAACAGATAATTTAGATAAATTTATAATTTCCTAAAAATATACAAATTACCTAAACTGAATAGAAAGGAAACATAAAAAAGAAAAATCTCAATAGAACTATATAACAAGTAAATCTATAACAAATAAAGAGATTGAATCAGTAACATAAACCTTAATAAGAAAAGTGGAGACTCAGATAGATGTCTTCACTGGTGAATTCTACAAAACATCTAAAGAATTAATAACAATTGTTTTTAATCTCTTCAAAAAAAATAGATGAGGAATTACTTTAAAATTCATTCTATGAGGTTAGCAATACCTTGACATCAAAGCCAGATAAAAAGTCATGAGAAAAGAAAATCACAGAATATAATATCTCTTATGAATAGAGATGCAAAATCATTAGCAAATATTACCAAACCAAATCCAAAAGTATATTGAAAGGAATATACATCATGATCAAGTGGGTTTTATCTCAAGAAAGCAAGGGTAATTCAGTATGAGAAAGTCAGCCTCTGTAACATGAAAGAAATAATCATCTCAATTGATGCAGAAAAGAATATTTGATGAAATCCAATATCCTTTCATGATAAAAACACTCAAAAAACTAGGAATAGAAAGGAATTTCCTTAACATGATAAAGGGCATTTATGAAATACCCACAGTTAACATCATGCTCAATGAAGAAGGACCAAAAGCCTTCTCCCAAAGATGCTTCCTTCATCACTGCTATTTGACATTATACTGGAAGTTCTAGCCAAAGCAATACGATAAGAAGAAGAAATAAAATGGAAAAGAAGTAAGCTATCTGTATTCACAGATATATAATCCTACATATAGAAAATTCCAAGGAACCAAGAAAAAGATCATAAACAAACTGAGCAAAGTTTCATGGTAAAGGTCAGCACACAAAAATCAGCTGTTTTTATAAAACAGTAATGAATATTTGAAAAATAAATTATGAAAACAATTGCATTTACAATAGTATCTTAAAAAGTACAAAATACCAAGGAATAAATTTAACCAAGAAAGTGAAAGATGGTACACTAAAAACTATAAAGTGTGGCTGAAAAAATTTAATGACCTAGATAAGTAAGACATGAATGTTCATGGATGGAAATAATTAATTTTATATTAAAATATCAATACTACTCAAAACAATCTTCAGATTCAACACAACCTATCGAAATTTAAAAAGCCATTTTTACAAAAATGGAAAACCTAATGCTCATGTTTATATTGGATTGCAAAGAGCCCTACATAGCCAAAAAATTTTTGAAAAACAAAAACAAATTTTGAGGACTTAAACTTATCAATTTCAAAAGTTATAGCACAGCTACTACAATCACGATTGTGTGGTACTGGCAAAAAAAAGTGGATATATAAGCCACTAGAATATAACTGAGCAGCTCAGAAATAAATCCTTACATCTATGGCCAATTGATTTTTGACAAGGGTTCCAAGTCCACTCAATGAGGAAGAATATTTTCCCAGAAGAGAGTGCTGGGCAATTGGATTTCCACATGAAGTAGAATGAAGTTGGAGCCCTTAACTCAAAATGGATTAATGATCTAAATATATCAGCTAAAATCAAAAAACTCTTAGAGAAAAACATATGAGTAAATTTTATGTCTACTAATTTGATAATAAATTCTTAGATATGATACCAAAAGCCCAAGCAACAAAGGAAAAAACAGGTAAATTGAATTTTGCCAAAATTAAACACTTTTATTCACCAAAGGACATTATCGACAAAGTATAGGATGGGATAAAATATTTGCAAATAATATATCTGAGAAAGGTTTATATTCAGAATACATAAAGAACTATAAGTCTGTCTTACTCCATTCAGATTACTATAGCAAAACACCATAGACTGGGTGGCTTAAAGAACAAACATTTACTTCTCATAGTTCTGGAGACTCAGTAGTCCAAGGTCAAGGCTCTGGCAGATTTCGGTGAGAACCTTCTTCCTGGTTCATAGAAGTAGTCTTTTTGTCATGTCCTGACATTGAGGAAAGGGTGTTGGACCTCTTTAGAGTATCTTTTATAAGGGCAGTAAAAACATTCATGAGGGCCCTACCCTCATGACCTCATCATTTCCCAGCAGTCCTATTTCAAAAATCACTTTGAGAATTAGGTTTCAACATGTGGTTTTAGGGGGAGACACAAACATTCAGAACATAGTTAATTAAACAACAAAAGACAAACAACCCAATTAAAAAATGGACAAAGGACTTGAATAGACATTTCTCTACAGATGCAACATAACTAATCACTAAGAAAATGCAAATCAAAACCACAATGAGATACCACTTCATATCCATTAGAATGGCTATTATCAACAAACAAAAAAACAAGGAGACAAAACAAGTGTAGAGAGACATGTAAAGAAATTAGAACCTTTGCATATTGTAGCAGAAATATAAAATAGAGCAGCAGCTAGAGAAAGTGCGGTGGTTCCTCAAATAGTTAAGCATATAATTATCATATGACCTAGAAATTCCACTTCTAGGTATATAACCAAAAGAACTGAAAACAGGGACTCAAACAGATACTTGTATGCCAATGTTCATGGTGGCATTGTAAACAATAGCCAAAAGGTTGAGACAACCCAGTGTCCATCAATAGATGAATGGATAAACAAAATGTGGCATATATATACAATTAAGATATTATTTAGCCATAAAATGAATAAAATTCTGATACATAATATAACAGAGATGATCCTTAAAAACATTATGCTAAGTGAAATAACTCAGACGTGAAAGAACAAATATCATGTAATCCATTTATATAAAATATGTATCTAGAACAGACAAATTCATAACGATAGAAAGTAGATTAGAGGTTATCAAGGTTTGGGAGAGGGAATCCTTTAGTTAAGAAAAATTTTATATATATATATATATATATATATATATATATATATGTACACACATACATAAATACATACACACACACACATACACATACACATATGCAAAGTATATAATTGTGTGCATATATATTGTCTTAAATTCCTGAGCTTTTTTGACACTAATTTACAAAGTTAATTGTCTTTATGGCTCCACTCTATATTACCTAGAATTAGTTTAAGACTAGGCAATAAATATCCAACTCATTATTTTCTTTTGCAGGGTTTATTCACACACCATTAGACATGAAACACTCAATTCAATGTGATATTTTTTAAAGTCCTAACAAGAAAGAGTAAACGTTATTATGTTGGAAAGTGTTGGTACCAGGTAAAATGATTATTTCTGAATACAGAAAGGAAAGAGAGTAGAAAAGAGTTACTTTTGCTCATATCACTTCATAAAATGCTATAGCTTTCCTTTTCATCTATTCAATTTCTAGCCACAGTTTAGAGCTCAAGCTCTATGTTATTTGAAGATCCCTTTCATTACTGTATTCCACAACGAATTCCCTTTTCTGTTGAGATAGTCTCACAGTTGGCTGTTAGTTTACAGAGGATCATCATCTATAAAAACATCATAATGACAAGAAATTATAAGATGTCTACTATGCATCATTCTCTTTTCTAGATGCTTTACATATTGAATTCATGTAATCAACAAATAACCCTATGGGATAGTTAAAATTATTAGCTGCATTTTACAGATAAGGATAATAAGTTTTCAGAAAGGTTGAGTCTCAAGGTCATATAGCTAAAATGTGTCAGGATCCATATAAGTGTATGTTTTTAACATATCCTCAAGCCATTGTATGGCTTTAAGAATAAATATTACTATACTATAATAGAGGATCTATTATAGTATAGCACCACCTTCTGTGTCCTAGAGCTCCCCAGAGCATAGCTATAAAGTAAATAACTGATCCGATTTAATGTTCTTATTTGATTGATGTGGAAAATGAGGCTTAAAGGAACTTTTTTGCCTAATAGAAGGTGACAGACCACTCTCATTTGAATGTCTTTCTCTCTTTTCTTTTTTTTTAATTGCTTTATAATTTTCTGCACTATACTGGGCTTCAATTTAAAGACTGACTTTTAAAAATAGCTCTTATTGATTTTTTCAACCTAAAAATAATATACTTTATCTCATGAAAATTTATTAAGCCAAAGCGTAAGAAAAGAAATTAAAAGTCTAATTAACACTTTATAAAAGTACCCTAAACATTTGGTAGATTTACTTATAAGCACTTAACTCCCAAATTAAACCTTGAGGCTTTGCTGGCTAATCAGAAAGCAGTCTCACAGTCAAAGAAATACAATCAATCCAGCAGCCAGAAGATATTTACACAGAAGTTCGCTTTCTTATTTTTTTCATAATCTACAACACTGTGAAAATTCCCTTTCCTGATTTTTTCTCATGCCACAATTCTCTTACATTCTGTAACCATCAAGCATCTTTATTCTCATCCTTTACACTTTCTCTCACAACAAACCTCACCCTTTAATCTCTACCTCTCTCTCTTTTAATCTCTGTCTCATTCTCCAGATTTTTTATTACAAAATCTAGGAAGTATTGTCACAGGAAAAAAAAAATCTATGTAGAATGTGGAAATAACTTAAGCAAATATATTTTATCTGACCTGGCATTTATACATATACATATATACTATTTTGAATCATACTTCAATCAGAAACTTTTTCTATTTTCACTAAGTTTTCTCCTAAAACTTTGTTTTATTTATCCTTTCAAATGATTTTTCCCATTACAAAGTCAAGAAATGCTATAGACTATTATACCTTAATTTATAAAAAGAATTAAGCAGGTGCATTTATGCTAGATATATTTTAAAATATATATCAAGGGTATTTTAAGGAAATAAATGCAATATGCACTTTTGTTAAAATTCTAAACCATGCAAAAGTAAATAAATCAGACTTCTATTTTCATGTCCTGTCTGTAGAGAGTTTGAAGTGCTTCACTCCCATAGTTACAATGAAACAATAACAAACAAACAAACTTTAAATTATGACCAGTTTTTAACCTGTTATAGAGCTAAATTCGCAAAGCCACCAGTGTTTCAAAATCTAATGATAGCAACCTGCAGGGAGAGAGCAGTGGGCACTGGCTTACTTGGTGTATAGGCAAATGGGTACTTGCAACAGGAGTTCAGCATGAATAACTGACAAATTGTTGAAAACTGCTGTTTAGACCTATGGAATACTGTGATGTCCTTAAAGGTCACAGATATTGGAGGACTTCGTACCCCGTTGAAGGCACTTATCAACAAACCTCTCTAGGTGTTCACAGAAAAGATCAGAATGAGCCCTAAGAAAGTTTCCATTGTAGTGTAATAGAGGAGGGAACAGCAGTTATATGGCATTGGCAAGAAACTACACTTGGATCCATCTGCTCTATATCCTTTATGGAACAAAAGCCTTAACCTATAGTAGAGGTGGGCTAAATATACCACCATCGTTAGGTAACTAGAGAAGTTTTATTGCATCTAAGTTTAGAAAATGTAGGGAAAAGTCCACTCATGAAGAGGTGAAAGACTATGCAACTGGGCTCAGAACTAAACTAAAGGAGGCAGAAAAATAAAACATTCCCCAATTCCAGGACACTTGTGACTATCTAACACTGAAGCTTAATCAAAATGATAGAGAATATCCCTCATTCCCTAAAGCCAAGCTGTCAAGCTTTGAATAACAAGTAACAGTTGAAAAGTGAACAGGGAAAGAAAGGAGAGCATGCAAAGTGAACGCTGAGATACAGAGAAAAGGGAAGAGGCAAGCTCAGGGTCAAACAAACACTGCTCTGGCAAACCAATCTGCACCCTAAAGACAAGGTATTGCTACAGGAATTTGCAGCCAACTATTTAGTGATAATAACAATAATAACAGCATATCTAACCCCAGCACAGCTTCTAAGGAGGTTAACTCAAACTTCTGTATCAAATGCATAAAAAAGAAAAGTATACTCATTTCTAGACCTAAAAACTATTTACTTTAGTCTCCATTGTCCTACCAGATAATACGCTTTCAACAAAAACTATTAGACATACAAAAAATATATGAGAAAGAACACTCCCAAGAGATAAAGTAATCATCAAAATCAGATGAAAAAATTTCACAGATATTAGAATTTCTGACTGGAAATCTAAAAGTTAGAATCCCAGAAGGAAAAGACAGAATATAGCAAAAGGAATAGTTTAAGAAATAATAGAAGAAAATTATCAACAATTAATGACAAACATTAGACCACAAATCCATAAATCACAGGAAACAACAATCAGTGTAAACTACTGTAATTAAATAATAGGGCATGTCATATTCAAACTGCTGGAAATGTTGGACAAAGAAATATAAAAGCAGACAGGGCAAAAAAAGCACATTGTATATACATAAAAAAAATATATGGATACAGTACATTTCTTGTCTGAAACAATATAAAACAGAATACAATAACCCTAAATAATATGTGCAAGATATGTAAAATGAAAACTAAAAAACAAACAAACATAATGACCCACTGATGGAAGAAACTGAGGTCCTAAATGAGTGAAGAGATACACCATGATCATACACTGAAAGACTCAATGCTGTCAAGACATCAGTTGGTTCTTTCTCAAATAATTCATGGATTGAATGAAATCTCAATTAAAAACCAATCAAGCTTTTTTGTAGTTATCAATAATAATATTCTCAAATTTACGTGGGAAAGCTAAGGAACTGAAATGACAAAAATATTTTGAAAAAGGAAAAATCTTGAGAATCATATTAATATAAGTAAATATCAGGATATATAAATAAATGGGGGGGGGAAGGACAACTGTTCACTATAGAATAATTGATGAAATTAAAATATCTCCACAAAAACCTCTCAATAATTTCCACAAGCAATATACACTGCAGTATGTTAAAATTAGTGAGTAAAAGTTTAAGCAGAAAAAGGATATTTGCATAGCTTCAAATATCTTCCCACAAATATTTAGTAATTATAAAGAGAAAATAGTATCAGTGGAGAATCACTGCAGACATTACCTTAATCAAAAGACTAAATTAACATCACCAGTAACACATAAATTAAACACTACCTGATATGATGGACTAAGAAAGGCACATCACACTCATGATATTGTTCTAACAATATATAAACATATCTTATAATTAAGAAACCAAGGCAGAAAACAAATTGGGGATACTCTATAAAATAATGGATGCAAATTCTTCAAAAGTGGCCAACTCATGAAAGATATGGAAAGATAATACTATTTCACAGATGCAAAACACTAAGGTGGCATGACAACTAGATGTATTGTAGAATCATGGATTAGATTCAGAACAGAAAAGGAAATGAGTGGAAAAACTGGTAACATTTGAGTAAATACTCCACTTTAGCTAATAGTATGTTACCAGGATTAATTTCTTAATTTAGATAATGCTGTTATAATTATGTAAGATGTTATTGTTAGGAGTAGTTGGGTGAATGGTATATATGGACTCTCTGCATTATTTTACAACTCTTCTGTAAATCTAAAATTATCTCAAAATAAACATTTAGATGAAGTCAAAAAATCTAAACTACAAAAAAGTCAACAATTAGGAAAAAAATCTACATCTCTTCACCATTCCATGTTTAACATTTTATAAGAAAAACAGATACACAAATAACTATATCACATTAAATGCATATTTTTCCATAAATTATTTTTACTTATCAAAATATTTTGAATTTGTGACCAACAAAATACATAAACACACAATGTGTTTATTTAGGGCTCATTTATTTTCTAACACCACAACACCAGACAATTTCAATGTGAACTTGGTAGATTTAAAACTTATCTGTAAATTCCTAGACCCTTTCCCATAAAGACATTTAGACCATGTTTATTCCTTTGAATTTGAATGGGTCTTTATGACTGCCTCCTCAAATAATATGCTGTGGAAATGATTCTGAGTGACTTTTGAAGCTAAGTTAAAATATGCCATGTACCTCTGGGAGTCTCATTCACAACTGAAGATGGCCAAGGACTATGTGGTCATTAAGCCACTAGACTATGTGGTCAAAATGATGAGAATGAGAGAGGGAGAGAGAGAGAGAGAGAGAATGAGATACCCAGTAACTTTGTCTTTTCCAGTGTATAGATGTTTATTCTTTTTAGCCAGGTGCAAGACGTGTGACAGAAGAAACCTTCAAGAGGACTACAGGCACGTGTGACTGTAACTATATGAGTTAACCAATGAGAACTGTCCAGTTGAGCCTAGGCAACTTCCAGATTCGTGAAAAAAACAAGTGAAAGTTACTATTTTAAGTCATTGTTTGGGGATAATTTGGTTTGCAACCATAAATAACTGAACAAGTGAATTTATTTAGAATAATCCCTAGTATCGTTACTGTATTTGTATACATAACTTTTTGTTTCAATTAAGTTAATAGCCTTGAATCTTAAATTCTTTGAAGTGATAACTTTCTTGAACCTTCTCAATTTTATTCTGAGATTATCTTTCTGTATCTCGGTGCCTTTTATCAACAAATAAATTGGCCAAAATTCTATCTTTCCTCATTCATTCAATTGAATTGCTAGAGTAATGGAAAACAGTTTTGCATGAATCATCTTTCCGAAGCCATCATTTAAGCAAGTGTCCTGGTTATCGTCTTCATTTGCTTGGGTGTCGTCAGACCGAAGAAACTTGAGCTGTGCTCATCAATACTGTGCTCTTTATATCTTAAATAGCAAGAAAGCTCTAATCAAATGGTTAGAAAACTACAGACTATTATCGTCTTTTCTTAAGAATCCTTTCCCTTCAAAACTTTAGACAAAGTTTGTAGTATCTAACTACTTCAAGCCGTAGGTATTAGAGTCCATATTATCAGATTCTATTTTCAGTCTTACTACTGATTCACTCTAAGATACTGGAAAAATTACTTAAACTTGCAGGGCATAAAATAACACATCTGAGAAATGCATCTTTCATATATACCATGTGCTTATTCCATTAGCCTCTGAGTACATATGAGAGATGCTTTTAGAAATGCCTAAAAGTTGATGTACTTCTAAATGTGATATGATCTCAAATCTCAAAAGCTGAAATAGAAGTAAATACTCCAAGCAAGAAGTTCAATAATTTTTAAAAAGTATCAACTCTATATATAAGTAATTGAGAGGTGCC
This sequence comes from Eidolon dupreanum, assembly GCA_028627145.1. Classification (NCBI taxonomy): domain Eukaryota; kingdom Metazoa; phylum Chordata; class Mammalia; order Chiroptera; family Pteropodidae; genus Eidolon; species Eidolon dupreanum. Next base: position 45,771,338 of record CM053501.1, on the reverse strand, counting down.
ATAAAAAATGAGGATAGTAAACTTAGCTTTCCCTCTTTTACCTCTGTGGTGACTTGATCTTCAGAATAATATCTCCTTACAAGATTTTTTTCTTGGCTCTATCCTACTGACCTCACAGATTACAGGCAGAAGGCTGAAAAAATAATTAAGTAATAGTGTCAGGAAATGGTAGTAAATTGTCCTTTAACAGCTGTGTGTTATATACTTAGTCAAGTAAAACTAAATTAAAATAGAAAACATATTTCATAATATTTCCCATTATTCTCATGTTCTAAATTTATATCAATGACATGATACATTAACACTTCAAACATTCCTTGATAACTCATTTATCAACCCACTCCTTAGCTAATTAATTAATTAAGCTGTTTTTTCACAATGGCTATCTGAAAACACTTGGAAATTGACCTCAAATGGTTATTTCCATCAAATTGTGCTACTAAAATTTTAAATAAGCAGAAAATAATTAAATACCTACAGAATCATAATTATTAATTCATTCTAAGTAGATAATGTGTGAAATTCTTTAAAATTCTTGAAAATCATAAATAATCTAAAAATTAACCAATTGTGAATTGGTAATTAGATTTTAATACTCAGACATAGTCAAATAGTCATTAAATGTGATTAAATAAATATGAATTCACATGAAAGAATATTCACCACATATTAAGTGAAAAAATTATAAAAACATTTTAAAACAATAATGAATTCCACCTCTCCCTATGACAATGATGGAATAACAGAGACTAGATTTACCCTCCAACATTAAAATGAAAACTAGAAAGCTGTACAAAATATATGAAAGGGCATTGAGCAACATGCAGCAAAGGACTATGATGTTTGAGAAAAAGCTTAATGACAATCCTAGAAAGTATTAAACTGATGACAAAATATTTAAATGTATGTTAGGATAATGTTCAAACTAATTAAAAGAATACAATAAACCTCTCACCAACAATGTAAAATTCACAATGTACATTATCTAACTAAAAGTTACCAGGCACGCAAAAAAGGAGAAAAATATGACTCCTAACCAGGAAAAAGTCGATGACTAGAAACAGAACCAAAAATGATAGAGATAATATATAACTAACAAAATCAGATGTGGAAAAAAAAGCTTTCATAAATATGTTCCACACATTTAAAAAGTAGAAGAAAGATTGAAGATGATGATGAAAGACAGAAGGTATATGAAAAAACTCAAATGAACTTTTGTAGATTTAAAATCTATGAAATGAAAAGTACATTGAATTGGATTAACAACAATTAGACACTGCAGAGAAGCCTAGTGACATTATAGACAAAACAACAGAGAATATCTAATATGAAAGATACTGAGAAAATAGTTTAAAAAACAAAACAAAACAAAGCCTTGTTGATCAGTGAGACAATATCACATCATCCAGTATCTGTTTAGTGGTCCCAGAAGGAGAAGAGATAAGGAAGAACAAAAAAATACTAGACGAAATACAGGTTTTAGTAAAGTTCCCCTTTTTTGTAGATGATGTGGTGGTATATACAGAAAATCTTAAGGTATCTATAAAAAAAGGCTATGGAAACCACTAAATATTTTCATCAAGTTGCAGGATGCAAGCATCAAACAAGTGAAAATTTAACCAAAAATAACCCAAAACGGTCGCATCTGAAACATTCAGAGAAACCTATAAAGAGGAAATAACATGTGAAACCTATTAAAAAACATTCAAATTCAAAGATTATTTTAAGCAACGAATTTTTTTTGTGTCACATAAAGGGATGCATGTCCAAGGGAAGGCTGTGGTAGAGACTACACAATTTTGTTTAATTTCCAGAGCCATAGTCTCCCTTTTCATGAGGAAAAGCCCCCATTTATGTATGAACATGCTAGTTGTGGCAAAAGTTTTGCAATGAAACAATCTCAATGAGCATGTGCTATTCTTGACCTGAAAGGTAGAAAATAAAGATCAAAATGAAATCATCTCATGGAAACAGTTTGTCTTCTCATCTCAGTGGAAATCTCACTCATAAAGGAAACAAGATCAAAGCTTATCTTTGCCTGAAAATGGAAAGTTTCTGAACTGTATTAAAGACTAGGTACTGACCACAGTTATAATACTTATTCTCAGCTAAATATCAGATTGCTTTGTTTAGAGGACTTCAGACTAACAAGCTTATTTTTTCTCAGAAGTACATTTAAAAAAAATTAAAATCACTGATTCAAAAAAGACCTCCAAAACGGTTTTGGAGATGACAAAAAATTGTCTGAAATTTAGAATACACAGCATGAGATTCCATGAGAATAGATATTGGTAGAAGAAAAGAGTAATGAACTTTTATACATAGCAATTGAAACTATACAATATGAATTATGGAGGAAAAAAAAGACTGAAAAGATCAAGAGCATGAATGAACTAGGGAACAACTAACATCACATGTTTAAAAATATGTTAAATTAGGTTATGAATAGGTTATGAATAATGGCTAATGGTTGAGTAATGGCTAACTTTTTCTTGAAATTTGATGAAGATTATAAATCAACATTTCCCAGAAGCTCAATGAACTTAACACAAAAAAATATGAAAAATACTACATCAAGGCACATCATAAATAAATTTCCTAAAACTAGTGATAAAAAAATTTTAATCACAGCCACACTAACAAAACAACAAAAGGTTTCTCATCAGGAACAATGAAGTAATATCTTTAAAGTACTGAATGATAACAGACTAGTATCAAAATATAAAGGGGTATCTTAAATTCTAAAAGAAAATAAAAAATCCAAATAAAGATGGGCAAGTAAAACTCAACACCCATCCCAATATCAGCCAAAATTAGAGTATTAAATCACTCCTAAAGAAAAATCCTCAAAAATAAAAGTAAAAAAGAAGAGTTGATTATGTACATAAAGATACATACATGTGTGTTGGCTTCATAAAAGATAATGCATCTGTCAGAGGAAATCCAATTTCAGAAATCTCATTTCTCTAACTTCCCAAGTTCTTCCATTTCTTTCTTTTTCTCATAACTCTCTTTCCCTTTTTTCTGACAAGATCTTGAATGTGATCACAGAGAATTTTACTGGATAGTTAAAGACAATTTTTTTAAAACTACAGAAAATCATAAGGATATGCATAGAAAGCATTTAGCTTTAAAAGTTTTAATAGAATGAGTATCAGGGTTCCCATAGATATGGACCATCAATTTTTTTCACTATATTTCTTCTGAATTATTTTACAGCATAACTATTAGTCAGTTTTTCTAAGAGGTTTTAATAAAGCCAATTTTCTCCCTCTAAATTGGTATATATTAGTATTTAGATTTCATCTTTCTAATGACCATAAGATTTAAAAGTGGCAGCTACCATTCCTAGAAATAAATATGAGCTCTCTTGAAAACCCAACAGTTAATATTATTTTTAGAATTTTCTTCTCTTTCTTCTAAAATTTATTATTATTATTTCTCATATGAGAGCATTTTAATTTCTGTGTTCCTTGGCAGAGCTGACCCTAACAATACAGTAATGGTTAGACACACTCTAAGACCCAGAAGTGCTTCAACCCTTTCTTCTCATCTTCCTCATCTGCTCTTTAGCTCTCCTCCTCACCAGTGGAGTAATATACCATCAACACATCATGTAACATTCATACCTTAGACATAAAGTGAGAACAATACATGTTTAAGGATGCCTGAACAAGTGAACTCTGCCTGTAGGATAAGTCTTTGGGTTGTTTCCACATTTTTTTCTAGGTATCTGGAGGCAGTATGAGAGCACTGAACTCCTAAGAGAGGAAATGCTATTAAGAGGACTCAAAAGAGAAAATCTCTACAGAAAAATATCATTGAATTTCAGATTTACTGAGCCTTATCCCCACTTTCAAATCCTCTCTGTTAGGCAAATATCAAAAGAATTGAGGATGGAGGGTCTTAGTAGCAGAACCACAAAGTGATAAATTTAAGACCCATTTTGTGAGACTGTATAATCTTCATGTGGCAATGATACATAGACACCAGCAAAGCATTCTAATGGAGATTTGACACCAGCTGAAAATAATTTGGGTTAAAAAATGTTCTTGTTAGTAAATTAATAATTTGCAGTAAGTTCAGGAACAAGTCCATGTGTTCATTGGAATACAGTGTATAGGATGGAAGTAGAGTTTCAAAACTGTGATTAAAAAGCAGGCTATTCAGTAAATTGTGTGGAGAAAACTGAATATTCATTTTTTAAAAGCCAGAAATCTTTCTTACACTATAAGCAAAAAAGCATAACTTCCAGGTGATAAATACAAGAAAAATGACATTTCAAAAAATTAGAAAACAAAAAAACATACTTTTTATAATGCTAGAATTAAGACATTTTAATTTCTAAAATTTGAAGTCAAACTAAATGTTATCCAAAGGAGAATGGTTGAACACAACAAAGTATACATATACTACAAGATAAGATCTAATATTTAAGAAGTAAATTTATATATAAACATTAAAATATCTCCAAGTTATCTGTCATTAAAAGCAGTTTTAAAAAATTACATATGATCTAATCTCTGTATTAAAAAATCTCTATTAAATACAAAAGTATAAAAATTATGTGTGTGTGTGTGTGTGTGTATGTGTGGTGTGAGTGTAAATGAATAGGCTATGGGGCATAAAAAATAGGCTTTATCGTTGATTATTTCTGAGGAAGAATAAAGATTGTATGAAGTTTCAATGGGGCTTTCACTTTACCGAGGTTTGACTCTTTTTCCCTAGAACACTGTTTATATATTGAGTAATTATAAATACATTTGAAGTAAAATAATTTTTAAATGCCATTTTTCTTATCACAATTGTATATATTTGGGACTAAAGTTATTTAGCAAAGAAGGGATGAGATTTTGTATTAATTTGACAGTTGAAAAGCAAAAATACTAATGCCAAAGAAACTGGATAGTATTATTGAAGGTATTTAACATGTGGGGTTATTTTTCTTTTATTTAATAAGTCATAGTTAAGTCACAGTTAACCTGTTATGGTGGTTTCTCAAACAGATTTTTTAAGGCATTATATAAAATTGTATAAGAAGATTGCAGTTCAATGCGATATTACCTGAATATTTTACTAATCGTAAATTTTTGAGACCTCCATCAATATATTAGCAACATATTGCAAATGCGCTTGATATAAAAGGGGATGGGAAAGTCAGGAAAGATAGACTTATCTTAAAAATCACAAACAAGAATTTAAAGGAATGCAATTTTAACTTCCACTGTTGTGCTAACTTCAGTTCTGATGAGTTCTGAGTGTATAAAGTGCTTTCAATTATGTTTCACTTTAATGTATGACAAGTATTTGATATTGCTATTCATTTTGCTATATAACAACTCTGCCTGAAGGCCATAAAATGCATCCTATTTTAGATTCTGGAATATCAGTCATAAACTCAAGTTATTAAAACTCAAAGAGATAAAGTTTCTATATAAATTATTATAATACAAAGGGGAAATGATTCCACAGCCTAGTTGGACGATAAGCCCTACATTTGGGAATAGGCTTAGAGGGTTTAGCAGCACTGATGCATTTCACATCGCTTCCTCACAGAGGAGAACTTGACATAGAAAGCCTCGGGAAAGTAAATGAGACATATGTTGCATCCATGCATTTCAGGAAATGTCTAATTCAAAAGTTTTTAAAAAGTGCTCATTTTTATTAATAATAAAGCAGAAATTGTAGGTATTCTTTTTCTTTCTTGTATGATTATAGTCTGGTGCCTTCCAGTTTCCTAGAAGTAATGCTTAGTGAGATATTTTCACTTTAGAGAAATAAATTATCATAAATGCATAAACGCTTGTTTCAAAAGTAATTTTAGAGCTTAGTTTTCTCATCTCCACATTTTATAGATTGGAAATTTAAAAACTCTTTTCTGTGAAAGGCAATAATTCCCTTTTTCCACCCAATCATTCTGCAGGAAGCTTTGGCAATGATGCAAGCAAAAGATGGCATCATTTTCTTAGTTCTGTGTACAGGTGACTCACTTTTCAGTTATGAAGCAGAGGCAAGAATCAACCAAAGGATTTTAGGAGCTAGTAAACATGCAGATCATAACTCATTGCAGAATAGAACTTTCATTCTTTTTCTTTTGGGAGCAGGTTACAGATGATCCAGAAGAACAAGAACAACAATAAAAAAATATGCAGTGGAAAAGAAAAAGAAGTACTCTTCCCACAAATAACCCTCAATAATCAGTACTCTATTGTTCACTAACAAAAATACATATTACAGAGGGACATGATATTCTGTGGTTTGAACGCTATGAACATTTTTATTTTGAGATTTTTTGAGTTAGGTTTTTTTAATTTTCTTGCATTATATGTTCTTAGCTTCTATGGTAACAGATATTTATGTTTTATAATGGCATTTGAAAAAAACAATTCTGTAATTAAAGATGTTTTCAGGTGATGCTGAGAACTGTGAAATATTGCACAGAGCTAAAGCAAGCACTGAGCCACAGGATGAGCCACCTGACCAGCACTGAGATACTCAGAAAGTTGTTTTTCTTAGGACAAAGCCATGCTGTCTTCAAGTCGACATGATGAAAAAGGGAAAGTGAAATGTACTATGCAGGGTTCCCACAACTCAATTGCTAGCCAACCTCCTACACACTGTATAATCACAATCAGCAAGCTAATATTAATATAAAACAGAGACAGCCTCACATAAAGTATGAAGGGAAACTCTTTTCTAAAAGAGAGCATAATGGAACTGTGTGCTGTTGTCAAGGTAAAAACCCCATGGCAGTGTGAAATTAAAAAAGATCTAATTAGAATGTACAGTCTAACTTCTCACTAACTTAAGATGCAGGTCCCAGGGAGGGGAGACTTAATCCCTAATTTTAGTCAAAGGGCAAATGTACAATTAAGCTAACAAAAATGCCTCAGCCAATCATTTAAGAGAATTCTATTGGCTCTGCTCTCTCTCACAACTTAATAAGAAGTTCCAGCTGCAGCAAATTGCTGTTTGTCAGGCTGAAAAGAGCATAGCCCACTGGACAGCTCTACAGACTCTTTGGTCTGAACAGAAGGTGAATATAGAGCATTAACACACATAGTTGCTGAAACTGAAAACAAACCTTTTTCCATGCATGGAAAATATGTCACTTATTTCCAATGCAAAAAATTCTCTGCCAGTCACATATTCGAGGCTTTGGTTATCAAATGAATTTGAAAATAAATAAATCTATGAAATTGCAGGCTTTACCTTCTGGAATAAAGTTCATAATTGTAATGCTTGTGTTAGTTGCGCTGGTGACCCAAGTCTCTTTACATGTTAACAAACGGATTTATTTCTAGTCTATAAAGCTGGTGATGGATTGACTACTATTGGTTCACATAGCTTGCTCCTGTGACTAAGCAGCACTGTCCTTCCTGACAATGAAGCTTGTCTTTTGCCATGTGAGGATTTGCTAAGATTCCTCCTCTTGCAAAGGGCCATTCAGAAAAAGGATATAGAGCTTTGAAAAATGAACCTGATCTAAGAAAATGTTCTGGGCTTAGGTAATATGATGCACTGCTTTCTCTATTTGACCAATTTAAATTTCAATTCAAATGCACCATTATGTTTATCCAGTACTTTTTACTCCTATAATATTAAAGTTGGTTCATCAAGGTTTCAGAAAATGCAGAAGAAAGTAAAACACAGACTCTACACACAAACTTGCAGTTTATTAGCAAAAATTAAAAGTTCACAAATAAAATATCTCAAAGAATATAAAACGATGAAATAGTACAAACAAAATGTTAAGAAAAATAAAATGAAAAGACATCAAAACCACCTGATCATGCACATCTGCCCCAAAGAAATTGGCCATATTAGAAAAGTGGGTTCCTTGCTCAAAGTACACTACTGTCACTTGCTTAAAATTTGTCACAAAAATCTACAAATCATTCATGAGTAGAAATGTAAATGATACCCCTCGATTTGCACTCATATATCAGAGACATGGACTTTTTAATTTAAAAAAAAACATTAAAAATACCACTATTTGCAGATAATATAATTTTCTTAGAAAATTTTAAATTTAATGGCTACCAGTGACTAACTACTAGAATTAGTGAGTTCAACAAGGTATTGGTTTACAGGTCAACTTGTTATGTACTAGTGTCAGAACTCTACCTGGAAAAAACATCTAGGTAGACATGCAAAGTGTTTGAGTTATTTTTTTGGCATTATGACTTCCATGGGCCCTAGGCACTTTTGCCTTCATGGCAATGCATGTCATTGATATAAATATGAATATACTATGCTGTATGTTAAAATATTTTTTAACCTAAAGTTTATTATATTCTTTGGATTTTAGAAAAAATTAAAACATTTTTATGTGCTCCTAAAAGTACTGTATACCATAGAAAATGTATCTACTGTACATAACAGATAATTCAGTCCTTCCTGAGAGTACAGATTAGCAGTGAGGCTTTTGTTTTTGTTGTGTATTTGTTTGTTTGGTGTGTGTGTGTGTGTGTGTGTGTGTGTGTGTGTGTGTGTGTGTGTGGGAAATCTTTCATCGATTATCATGACCTAGTGGGTATCCTTCTTTCACCCATTTCTCCTGAGTAAACTGTGGCTTATCTTACAGAAAGAAGCAAGTGAGAGGATAGAGAGAGGAGAGGAATAATTATTTCAATACTGCATTGCTCTGGGAAACAGAAAAATCCCCTTCTTTCTGTGGAAAGGTTTGCAGCCAAAGGTTAATCTTCTGTCTAAGGTTGAGTGCTCTATATTTGGCTCTCCCCATTTCAACAATACTCCAGACTTGGTCATCATTTATGTGGAAAAAATGAATGTAAATCACATTCAATAATTTCAGAGGAATGTGGGTTTTCTGCTTTTCCTACTTTTAGTAGTGTTTTTGTTCAAATTATTTAATGTTGATCCCTAACATCACATTTGACACTTCTAGTTACTTGAGCTCTCATGTCCAATTAGTTGCAAATTCTAAAGAGTCTTTTCTTATACCTAGGTCTTCACTTTTAAACCTTTTGAAATCTATTTTTTCCTAATTAACTTATTTTGGCTTATAGGTGCAAGAATAACTATTCTAATGAGATCTATCAAAGATATGAGTCTGACCATGGGAGCTATGCTAACATCACTATTCTGAGAGCAGATATTCCAAATTACAAATCCAAAGTTAGTTGTGAATCTACCTTCTGGGAGAAAGAAACAGTTAATACTTCAGAATTGTTAGTTAAGAAGTGGGGAAATGGAATGTGATCTCAGAATAAAAATCATAGAGGTAGTTCACTTATTAAAAACAGGATTTGACAGACAGCTTTATATAGGTAAATAATGATTTTCGGTGAGATCTGGATGCAATTCCAAAAGAAGAATCATGTCTACAGGTGGGAGAGAACATCAGATGAAATGCAGTTTACAAGAAGGTTTTAAAGACAATGTATCTCTTGTTTTACATGAATTTTTTATAGTCCTGGTGGCGGGGGGACTATTTTGACCTTACCACCCCATTTTATATATAAAGTTTTCTTCTTGTTATCATAAAACCATCTTTCTTCTTGACATATTTGTTCCTCTGTAAATGAACTATCATCCTTATTTTTACTTCACCAGTCTACAAGTTCTTAAAGAATTGGGATTTCTGAGACAAATCAGGTCAAGTCAAGAGTGACTTCAAGTTCACAAGGTAATCTAGGGCTGCTTACATGGTGCTGGTACGGGATCAAACCTGGTTTCATACCCTAATAAGGAAATAAACATACTGATGGAGATTAGTTGTACTGTGAAGGTTAAAGGAATGTGAGACAGAGTTTGCATCTTCCCAGTCTCCATTTCTGTGTCAGATTACAGAGCAAGCATGCCTTAGAAGTTCATCTCATTTTATTCATTATGGTTCAATATATGCTCTTCCTTAATTGTGAATGATTGTGCTTAGGAAAAAAGGCTCCATTTTTAAGTTTATCTCAATGTATCAAAAGACTCGATATTGTCCTGCACTTAATATATATTTCATTATAGCAATTTTATACTTTGAGAGTATATTTTTAGTTTATGTACTCATTTATTTATTCATTCAATAAATACTTATTGAGCACTTGCTCCTTGTTGATACCATAATAAACAAGACTAATGATCTCTTCACTCGTGTTGGAGTTAAAAATAATGGAAATAGCTAAAATAAAAACAATTCACATATCCTGAGAGATAGAGTGCAGCACCACACATATTTTAGTCAATGTTCCTACAGAAAATAATAATAATAGTCACTTTACATATTGTTTAGAATTTTCCAGGCATAATTTTATTTATTTACAACAATCATTTAATAGATAAGAAATCCAGAAGTGTGAGAGATTAAGTGATGTACCAAAACTCAGAGTCAGGAAGCTGCAATGCTTAGCTCAGACCCAGGCTCCCTGAGGTAGAGTGCTTAATTAATATAATATACTTGATTTATTCATTTTCTCACATAGATGTTTCAACAGCATGATCTCCACTTTACATAACCATTAAGACTGTGCTGACTGAATCATCACATAAAGAGCACATTTCATAAAATGTGACTCTAAACAAATTCATTACCGTTCAGGGGAGCCCACTTACGGTGAGCTTGTAATACTTCAGATACAGAAAAAAGCAAAAGGTAAAGAAATGAATGGCAAATACAATATTTTTGGAGAGTCGAAATGGTCATTTTCCTCAAAAACTGAGTTAGATATTCCAAATTATATTTCTCATTATCAAGAGTAATTTGTAAAAAATTCATTTTATGAAGCTCAATGAATCCTAAAAGTCAAATAAATAAGGTGATTATACTACTGAGATCTCTTACACATTTTTTTTATTGCTCTAACAGCATGCACAAAAAAAGAATCATTTTTAAATGGAAATTATTATCTTCTTTATTAATTAAAAAGTCCCGAATGTGATTTTTGAAAAAATTTCAAAATTCAACTTCCTACCTATTAAAAATAACATTTTAGTTCTCAGAATGTCTACCTTCAAGTCAGTAGACCAAATAATGCCTAAAAACACTACCAACAAACTTCCTTTATTCTTCAAGCATTTCAAAATAAATATAAAAACCTCAATTTCAAATGATAAAATTTTTCAAATTTTAGACCTTGATAATATGATCCTATAGAACCTAAACCATCATTTACCCTCTGGACTATTGCTGCTAAACATTTAATTTGGACCCAAATAAATGTTCTAATGTTTTAGAAACCATTTTCTTTTGAACAATAACAGCAATAAGATTCAGGTGTCTGGAGAATACTCACAATGGATGACTTTCAATTAAATGGTGGTACCCTTGAAGGCCTTTGTGTTTAGGCAGCAAGGTGGGAGTTATTTATTAGTCATATACCATCCATTTTAAAAACAGGAGGTCAGACCATTGCATAATACACTCACTGTTCTATTTCTGCTATTTGAAAATAGGTTATGTTGAGCATCAGGACAGTAACAAAAAAAAAAAAAGCATCTATAAGTAGGCTAAGCTTCAGGACCCCAGCACCAATTGAACAAAAAATAAATATGTCGTATCTATGGAACTTTATCCCCTATTTCTGACACAACTCTCATTGTTGGTATCTCCATGTATATTGTATGATTACTACTTTTCACAACATTCAAAGCAACAATCATATGGCACAACTATGACACTTGTGTACAGAAACTTAAAATGAATTCCCAGAGGTGAGCATGAATAAAAGGGCTGAAGGAGAATGCATGTTGGAGGTAGACCTGTCTAGAAAAGCTAGGCCAAGTCACCTCTAGCCTTGTGGCTAGACAAAGGACACAGTGAACACATCAAGAAGCTATTCTACTTTCATCATTCCTAATCCTGAATAAAATTTTTCATGCACATATTCAAAAAGATTAAATTGTAAAACTCTGACATTCTCACCTAGCTTCTCATTCACAGAGTAATGAATAAAAGCATACTGAGTTCATTATTTGTCCAATTTGATTCATATCCCAGAGAATTCCTTGTGAGTAGATGCATATGTAAATTCTTTCCAGCCATAGGTTCTTTAAAATATATAATAAATAAAAGTACAATAAATTTTAGTACTACAAATATATATCCATACTGCAAGGTAATATTTTTATTAACTTGATAGCACAAAAGATTTCTATCAGGAATAATTTTAATAAATTACATAAAAATCTCATATATAATTCATAATACAAGAGTTTTTACAAAATTGTATAATTTTAATGCTCATTATTAATTATTGGCCATACCAGGGTAATGACTGACAACTACCATCATGATCTGAATGCTGACATTTGATTCCCCTAACCATATTGATATACAGAAATCCTGAGTTTACTTAGTTAGAGTGCTTGGCAACATTTTTCCCATGGTCAGTAATTTAAGATGAATTTTCTTGTATCAGTATAGCTTTTTTGGACCGATAGAATAGCTAGGAAATCAATTAATATGTATTAGACATAGAAATCCATGAGAGCACAAAATGAAGATACTGTTCCTTCTTTGAAGGAAGATAAGAGTTTACTGAAGGGAAATTATACACAGATACAATCACAAGTAAATCTCTCTATGTGAAATTCAAGTTACAGACAATAGCAGAGAACGCAGAAGAAGAAAGCCATGCCGTGGGTGGTGGTGTTAGTAAACTGAGTCTCGAGCAATGAGTAAGTGGAGAGCAGGGAAATCACATTGCAAATTGGAGCACACTGTAAGCAAGTACTAAAAGGTGAAAGTGAACTTTGCATATACAAAAACTAGAAATAGATCTTTCTGACTGTAATCATTGGAGAGTTCAGATTAGGGCAAGGAAAAGAAAATTTGGAAAATTTGGGAACGAGTTCAAAGTGATCTAGAATACTAAGCAAAGTTGCACATTTCCTGTCAAAATATTGTGTTGTACTGATTGCGTGTGTGTGTGTGTGTGTGTGTGTGTGTGTGTGTGTGTGTAAGAGAATAACATGAGGAAAGTAATTTTTACTACCATTTAACCTGACTGCAAAATGCAGTATGGATTTGGATGAATGAAGAAACTACTTTGGTGGTTAGGAGTGACAGATCCCTGCACCACAGTGGTTTTGTATGGATAAAAAGGACATTTTAGATAGAGATTATACTAAGAAGAACATAAAAGGCTTTGTGATCAGTTAGTTATATAGAATAAAGTAGATCTACAAATATAATATGTAAATATTTTAAGCCACTGTGATTTGGTACAGGGCAGCTTACTTTGGTTTAAAGTTGATAAATTCAGCTTTATTTTGAGTTTGGGGTTTCAGGAGGAGTTGTGAATGGGACTGTATATGCTGCAATGTGATTGTAAATATGAAAATTTCTGTTAGGTCTCATAATAAATCTTTAATGTACCACAAGTCTACAATGAATACAACTTTATTTTTTTTTGTCCATTTCCCTATAAATATTAATAAAACTGTTTAAAAATAGAAGAACCCACGTATGTGTCTTTGAAGCTTCATAAGTATTTGAGGTATACAAATGGCTGTGTCTTGGGAAAGACTATTGCTCATCTCAGCCAAAAGAAAACATCACAAGAGAGAATAGTTAGCTAGTAAGGAAAAAAAAATTGACCAGTTCCTATAGCTTGTGATGAAGAGAAATAGAAGAGTTTAAGAAAGATACTGAGAAAGGGCTCAGGGAATCCTCAATAGAAAAGCCCAACTGTATTTCCAGAAAGATGACAGAACCCTCCCTTATCTTTTTATTGACAACAATACTTTTGAGAATATTTAGGTACCTAAGTGATACAGAACATGAAATTATATAAATAAGGAAGAAGTCGGTCTGGATTGGAGAAAGTAGAACTTGAACTATGGGTAATGTATAAATATAAATTAAAAGATATGTGAGAGATTAGAACTCATCCTAGGAAATATTGGAAGTAAAATGTAGAGGCATATAAGTGACATGATTTAGGGATAATAAAGAGACCAATTTGAATAAAACACATGACCCAAGAATGGAAAATGAGTTTCAATAGGAAAGTACAGTGTGGCTAGATGATGTGCATTAAAACCCAGGGAACGAATTTGGGTTCCTGTAGATGAAATAAGAAAGACACAAAAGATGTTTGAGAGATAAATTTGTGTTTAAGTGCTTTTAAGAAATTTTATTAAGTTGTATTTAGGATTATTTTGGTAGCAGTAGGTGGGGTGTTTTAGAAAAAAATGCCAGAGCTAGGATGTGTGGTTAGGTGGCTCATTTAATATTCCAGGAGTAAATCACAATGACTTGACGTTCTCAACAATACATCCTTGAAAGCTTACTTTTGCTCTTATTTTATTATTTCTAGATACAAGATGATACGGTGGAGACATCATGAACTCTGGAACCAGAGATATCTAGGCTACATGACTTTTATCCAATAATTACTAGCTTTGAGACCTTGAGCAAGTTACTTATTCTTTCTGAGTTTAGAGATCATGTTGTGTATCTGACAGGATTGTTTAAAGATAAAATGACATTATATGATTGTGGTATAGAAAGAGATAAAAAAATATATATGAATATACAAATACATATGTATATATATGGTAATAGTTCAGTGCCTGACACATAATTCTCAGTGAAAATATTTGCATGCTCCTTCATAACTTATAATATTCTTTATTTAGTATCCATATGTATATTTATTTGTTTTATCACATTATCTCTCTCAATATTTTCTTTTGGCAATGTGCTTAAAATGTCTATAAGCTGCATGAACAAGAGAATAATCTGAAACTATATAAATACCATAAAACAAAATGGTTCAGTTGAGAAAATAAAATGTTTATGCTAGAAGGGACATAACTGTGGGGGGTAGACCATACATAACTGGTCAAAATTTTCTCATGTAAGAAAATCTATCTTTGCCATTGAGTATTCTGGAATTACTTCTAAAGATCCTTAGGAGAGCAATATTTTTTATATCTTATCTTAAGAAAATATTACCTCAAATGCACAACAAGAGTTAGCCATTTTTAGTATTCTACATGCAGTGCTTTTCTAGACCTCTTATGGATTTTTAATGCCCTTTAAGATCATGTGAAGACATTTAACAGAGCACATTTGCCCTTCATAGACAGCAAAATGCATCCCTTTATCTCTTTGTTTATGACATGTAGAATCTTATCTAACTCTCTACATTTCCTATTCACTAGATAAGCAGCAAGTCCAGAGAGTCAAGACGCATTGATTTCCTCAAAATGACAAACTTTTCATATACTTACATGCCAGATCCCGCCGGACGGAGTCGAACAGTCCTGAGTGGGGGAGCGAGGGTTAGGAAAAAAGACAGAGAAGAGAAAATGATCTCGGGCGGGCATACAGTCAAAGCTGCAGCACCGTATACTTATACAGCTTGAGTATGTGACAAACTGCTTGTAACAAAGTAACAAACTGCTCAAAACAAAACCACAAGTATCCAGAAACAATAGCTGTGATTAACATGGATTAACATAAGGCCAAGAGAAACCTCCCTTGGAATTTCAGGAACTGATGCTTCTCCTCCCTTGGAGGTTCCAGGAACTGATAATTCCTTACAAAGGGCTCCCAACACTTACAAGATAATTTAAACCATAGACTCAAAGGTTCAACTACAGCATGTTTAAAAAAAAAAAAAAAAGCCATTGTAATGAATGGTTATAAAAGTCTTTGGTTCTACATGACTGTCTTAATAAACAATTTTTACACTCGCAACACAAAGATCCCCACCTCCTTTATCATTTTTATTGACAGACTAATCTTTATTCAGAACTTAGAGTCTCTTCCTGATACTCAAGCCTTTAATATCTCTTCCATTTTACTAGTTATGTAACCTAAGCCAAGTAACTTAAACTCATCTAGAATATTGCATACTAATGCTATCTCAAATTCAGTGTATAAAAATCCTTCAAAAATAATTATTTTCTTTAGACGAGGCAAGAAATAAGTTGATTTCCTATGATCAAAATTTCAAATGACTTTTTGGATGCCTATAGGTCTCCTTGTACATAATAGTTTTAATAAATGGTAAGAAAAAAAATTTAAGCCAATTATATTTTAATGATTAACCTGCAGAAATTAATTCAATCCTGACCACAAATTGGAATAAATCAGATTGAGTATTATTAATTTGTATTCACAAATAAAGAAATGTAACTGATTTGAGTTACTGAACATGGAAGTTGGCAGCACATGATTTGGGCTCAGTCAAATCTGAGTTTAAGTCCCAGCTCAAATTTATGTATACTAAATAACCTAATTCTTTGAGGCCCAGGTGTTTCACTTATAATCTGAATGTAATGACCTTAAATCTAAGATTTCTTGAAGGTAACGAATGAAAGAACATAGGTAAGACAATTGACATACCGGGTATATAGAAGTTAATAAAAATAATAATAATAATTGCATTTATATATTCCTTGAGAGCAAATATGGATTCAAATTTCTATTATGTCACTCACTAATTTCATAACTTTTGTTAATTAACTTACATATCCTGGTTTAATAATATATACATCAAAGGCTTTTATTTTATTTCAATAATATGGTTTTTGTGAAGTCATATGGCAATCAATGTATGGAATACAGTAAATGTTTTCAATATTTTCTTCTTTCTTATTTATGCATCTTTATGTTTTATAGCAGTATGGAGATTGCTTTACACATATTAGAAATTTAGTAATGAAAATATAAATATTTGGTCAAATAAGTAATCATCTAAGGAACATAATTAAAAATTTTTAATTATTTTAGTGGCATCCTGAGTAAAATAAATGCATTTTTCTGGTATAAAGAATCTTTCAGTAAATATCACTTCATGTTTATTATTTATACAACTCAGGATAAAATGATTCCATCACAGAATCATTTTTTCATGCTATCTTCAGCACTCATGTGACTATGAATGGTTCATTAGCATTAATGGGAGTTCTTATGGTATCTTGGAAATACACACTTAGAAAGCAACTTTCTTCCTTTAAATATGATGGATACACAAAAATAAAATTACATCTGTTGCCTTTAAAGACATGTCTGAAGTTTCTATATCATTAATATCATTAAAATGGTATGACATTCCTTATTATGCTTAAGACTACTCCTTGAAAGAATAGTAACACTCCATGGATTTCAGCTTTATTTGATCATTTAGACAGATATATATGAAATGGAATTCCTTGTTGCTCGATGTTTATAGAAGGACAATGAGAAAAACATTAAAATGTACATAACAGATATGTAAAAGATAATACAATGAGGGGTAAACAAAATTATAAATTTAAATTCCAATATTGATAAAATATTATCTCAGCCAAAAACTTATACTACTATTAATATTTCATATTGAAAATATTTGCAATTATGTGATCCAGTTAGTTTTATTATTTTCACTATTCTGTAAGTTTGAACACACCAAAAAAAAAAAATGCAGTATAAAATATAACCATTACTATAGCAGAAAACAGACAATTTGGCATAAATAGTGAGCATAACTAATTTTTTTGTAGACAGTAAGAGCATACCAGGGAGGCAAATTGGAAAAAGTGCATCCCTCTATGTAAAATATGGTATTATAAAATATTTTTGTATTATGACACATATATAAAATGAATTCAAATACACACAAATACACACAAATAACGTTTTATATACATAATAGATATTCTAATTAACATATTTACTTCTCACCTTTAGAGGTATGACTATTTATAATAGCACATACTACATTGTATAGATTGTCAGAGCAATATATTCTATATGATCAATGCAGTTTTACAATCTTAGTGAAGAAAATAATGTAGTAGCAAATAACCAGCATTTAATGTGTTTGCATTAGTTAAGTGGCAATAGGGATAAAAATAAATTTAAGTTACTCGTGAAAAGATTGAAAAAAATAGAACTTTGAAGGTTCAAAGGAGAAACCAAGGTGACTATCACAATAAGCAATTCACTTTTAACACATAAGTTGAATGATATTCAGAAAGAATTAGAAAGAAAAGGACTTCAAAGTTCTCATAAGCATAAAGAAGTCAAAGGAGGTCAATCTTAAACAGCTGCTGGAGGGGATCAGAGAGATAAAACTTAAATTTTATAATTACTGTATGAAAATTAAAAGAATAAAAATGGCCAACATCAAATCAAAAGCTTTCAAAGTGGCAGAGGAGATTCCTGAGAAATAGCAATAAAATTCATCTAGACATAGTGATCAGAATTTACATAAAAGATGATTAAAGAAAAAATAGACTTTATCAATATACTATCAAGAAAGTCTCTAGAAATCATTTAAAGTAAGTAGTAAATGACAGATAAGAGGAAAGATGACTTCTTGAGTCATGGAGAATTAAAAACAAGGTAAAACAAAATTCTAAGTTTGAAATCTATGAAGACCCAGGCCAAGGATAAACTCTTGAAAAGTAGTTAGCAAATTCAACTGAGACAGCTCTGATTCTGTGGAAAAAATGATCCAGTGATGAAGTAGAGCAGAGAAATTTTAATTTCTGTTGTTCCTCAGGATAGTTATTTGCATATTACTTTGGGTAATGAAGTTTAGAATCTATGAATCAATGTAAGTTTTTCTACTTTGTGAGTAAATACCACCAGAAAACATCCATATCTGTAGGAAATTAGTCATACTTAATAAAACCTTAGCAGTATGAATCCATTCAGATAGAAATCAATTTTTGAGTAAATAAATAAATGAGGGAGAATAGACAAATTTCCCCATGCAGAAAAATTCCAAATAAATAAATAGATACTCTGTATTCAAAGAGGTAGAGCATAACTCCCCAGTCTTTAAGTATGGGCTGTGCATACTGCCTTCCTTCCAAAGAGTACAGTGTAGAATGAGGGATAAGATGAGTAATTCTACAATGGAAAAACCTAACAAACCCTACCGCAGACAGATGATCAAGGTCAACATCATTGTTAAGTTTTGTTAACAGTACATACCCTTCATAGAATGTGGTTAGAATGGCACTTTACTTCTGTGTTCTTTCTCTCAAAAACTCACAATTACAGTTTAATTATGAAAAAAAAAAAAAAAAACATTGGGAAAATTCTAATTGAAGAATATTTTATAAAATATCAGGTCAGTGATCCTTAAGCTGTCAAGATCATCCAAAACAAGGAAATCTGAAAAACTGTCACAACCAAGAAGAACCTAAGGATACATGACAAATGAATCAAATGTGTTATCCTGGATGAGATCCCAGAACAGAAAAAGGATGTGAGGTAAATAAATCTGAAATAATATGGACTTTGGTTAATTTTAAAAACAAACAAACAAACAAAAACAAAAGGATATTTAAAAAGTATATAAAATATCTAGGACTTTTTTTTAACTATTCACATGTAAGGTATTACTATCTACCAGTCTTAAAATTAGGCTATTGATGACAGGTGACATTGTAGTGGAGCTACACAGCAATCTCTGATTCCACAATTAGTCATAGTTTAGGTTGTTTACCGATATAATGTTAATAAAGCTTATCAGTAGAATCATCATTGTGTAGAAACATTCAAAAATTGAGAAGTCAAAATACAGTGAATTATATAAGCACATAAATTTTATCACTTGTCTTGGGCATGTCATTAAAGTGATTTAAGCAATTTTCACACAATAATTCACAAATATAGTGGTGGATGTATGTTTGTTAATAATATTCTTAAAAGTAGAAGAGAGAAAATTTGTTAAATTTATACATACAATGTGTTCCAGAAAATAACTCAAGCTATACACAAAGACACATAGGAATATCCATATATACATATACATACATACATGAACATATATGTGTATATATGTGTATTTTGTTTTCAATTTGTAAAATATAATTCCATTAACCATCAGATAACTTGTATCAAAACTGTGCTACTATGGAAACTGTTTTATCCCATCTTTGATGATGGAGTTCTGTGATAAATATACTATTTGAGTTTACTATCATATTGATATAATAACCAAGATATTAGTGAAAGTATTTAAAATGGCGCAAGACAATTGAGAAGAGCTAGAAAGTCTTTTCCAGAAGAGAAATTAATAAAATATCAAGAATTTTGTTTTTGTGAATTTAGCAAATAGAGAAAAATTACCACATAAAACAAAGAATCTAAGGAAATGTGCTAGGATAAATTTCTATAAATAATCACTTTAAAATTGAAATATAAATGCTCTTCAAATTAAAAAAATAGAAAAAAATATTGAGAAATCTAGTTTTGAAAAAAATCACTCCATTCCATTACTGCAAAAGCAACTGAACAACAAATTTAAAACTATGAGCAAGACAGATTGGATATACTGTATCCTACAGAATTTGCTAAGAAATATTAATAATCCTAGTGCTATTTCCCTTTCAAGCCAAAATCACCTTCAAATGATTTATTAAAATAGCCTTCTAAATGATCTCCCTACTTTCACATTTGGCTTCCTAGAATCTATTTGCAATATAGAAGCAGAGTAGTCTTATTAAAATATTAGTCAGATTAATTTACATCTCTACTCAAAATCATCTTATGGCTATTTGCTTCTCTGAGTGGAGCCCAAAATCCTTTCAAAGCCTAGGAAGCCCAATAGGCACTGGTCTTTAATCAACTCTGCGGTGATTACCCTCCCTCTTTCTATTACCCTTTCCCTCACTCTTTTATCCATCCACATTGAATGTCACACTTAAATCTGCCAGGTATGCTCCTGCCTGAATGACATTTTGTTGCTGTTTTCTCTGCCTGGAACAAACTTTGCCCATACATGTGAATCACCTTCTTCAACTCCTTCAAGCCTTCTCTCCAATACTACCTTCAGAATAAGTTCTACACTCACCTCATTTATTTTGCAACTCCAATGCACCACCCTGTATTCTCAGTTCTCTTTACATAGTCCTATGTCATTGCCATAGTACATATCATCTCTTGCCATATTATTTGGTTTACTTATTATCTTAATATTTATTATCTGTATTGCATCTCTCTAGAATATAAGCTTTATGAAGCAGAAATTTTGGTCTGTTTGGCCCACTGAAACAAATCTAGAATCTCGCACAGTAGATGCTCAATAAATACTTGGAATGAATGAACAAATAACATTTTTGTTCTTTTTAAATTATTTTTGTTCAGAGATCAAAAATGGGAGTTACAGGAACCCAACGAGGAAAACTGAAGGAAGTAATAAAAAGGTAAAAGATTTATTAAAGTACATATATCTGTGATACTACTGAAATGAAATGTAACTCAACACTCAAGAAGAAAGAAACTGTATAACTAGGATAAGCTTAGTGGCACTTGCGGCACTCAGACAAGTAATCAATTTTCCACGCCCTACATTCCACCCATTAGAATTGAGAGTATGTAGAGAAGAGTAGTTATGAGAATTATTCCTGGAATCATGCTTCCTGTCCTGGGGTTTCTGCTTCTTTGATTTAATATCTAAGCGAACAAGATATTTTACTTATTTTGCTTCAATTCTTTGATGTGAATGGAACGATAATAATGCGTGTCTCATACGCTTTATGGGGCTTTAAAATTTTGTATAGCGATTCCAACAGTGCCTATCTTTGTCAGATTTTGCTATCATTCCCATTCCTATTTCATAAAAATAAATGGAAGTAGTTTTCCCATTATCTTTTGGCTTTTTGAAGTTCATTTTATATAATTTTCTTGACTGGGGATCAGGAAAGAAATGTTCTCTTTGTTTTTGTGATTTCAGAACTCTTGTTTTGTGTTAGGTCCAGGAGGGTCCTATCCCGTACCCCAGTAGTATGAGAACTAGACTTCTCCCTTACGTTTTGTGTGGGAACCGGACCTTGCAACGTCCGCGTTGGCAACCCTATATGCTCATCTCCCGTTTCACTGGATTTCCCTCCCTTCCCCCCAATTTACCCTCCCAAAATATTCCTATCGAAAAAGCCTACCTCAAGCTTCATTTAAGTTTCAGGTCTCTTATTCGGGGTTGTCACGCTGCTACAGTAAACCTTGCTTAACCCCTTCTCCTTGTTCGTTCCCCCTTTGGCAAACCTAACAGTTGTAGTAACTCTACTTGAAAGATATTTTGGCCGAATATAAAATACAGCCCTTGCTTTGTCCTTTATTTTCTTGAATGTATCTGCAGACATGTTTCAATAATTCACTGTTTTATTGAGAATTCTGATAGCCAATCTAATATTGTTGCTTTTTTAGGTGAATAGACTTTGTTTTATTGTTTACATTTGAAGTTTTACAAACATAATAGGTTATGCCACTTTTGATGTTTTAGTGACATTCATACAATTTTTCCTGTCACAGAGCATGACTTTCCCATAAGAGCAATAAGTAAATGTTTTATTCCAGAGAAGTTCTCTAAAATTACCACGTTAATATTTAGTTACTTCAAATGTTTGGGTTTTCTTTTATGATTTCTCTAATTATGAGTACACATTTAATACCTTTAGTGTCACTGAATTTTAAAATATTTTTAAACCATAATTTATTTGTATTGCAAACTGTTTGATTCCCTACTATATTCTGGACTAACAACAAGATTGCACAGAAATATCAATCAAACAATAAAAGTAAATATTAGAAACAAATCCACAAGTGATCCCAATAATAATGCTCAATAGATAATTATTTTTTAAAAATAAAAATTGATACATCAATATTGATTTGAAATATTTAAAGCAAAACATAACAAAATTATAAAAAGGAAAAAAGGCAAATACACAACTAATATAGGAGATTTTAGCACTTTTCCAACAAGTAATAGAAAAAGGGGGGAAAATAGACTATAGACAATAAGAAAAATGAAAATAACAGGTTTGGACTAATCAGCATACACAGAACAGTGTACCTACAAATGGAAGAATATACATTCTTTTCAAGTACACATAAAATATTTTACAAATAATGACTACATTTTGGGCCAAACAATAAAATTTAAAACCTAGAAATCAATAATCTATGACCAAATTGTCAGAATAATAAAATAACAAAAAGTTAAATTAAGTATACAAATATTTGAATGTGAAACTGTATTTCTAAATATGACTCAAGGAAGAAATTTCAAAGGAAAATAGAAAATATTTTGTACTGAAGGATAATGAAGATATGATGTATAAAAATGTGGGATACAGCTAAAATGAATAAGATAAATTTTGCTTTAAATACATATTAGATAAGAAGAAAGACTAAATGATTTTTAAAGACTGAAAGTCAAGTACAAAAATGAGCAAGAAATCAAAAAAGTAGAATAGTAATATATAAGGTAACAGAGTCAATAAAATGCAAAATATCTGCAACAGATAAAAATCACAAATAATAATCACAAGTAATTGCTAACCTCCTAGCAAGACTGGTCAGGAAAAAAGAGACAAAACCAATATTATCAATGAAAAAAGTAGACTCCACTACAAATCATACACATATGAAAAAATAATATAATAACAGTCATAACTTTGTGCAAACAAATTTGCTGATTTAAATAAAATGAGAAAACTTGAAAAACAGAATGCACATACACTAACAATAGAAAAATCTCATTATTATGCTCATTAAAGATATAATACTATTTCCATTTCTGTTTGATTTTTCATCAGTTTTATTAAGGTATCATTTATGTACAATAAGTTGCAACTCTTAAAAACTTACAGTTGAATGAGCTTTGAGAGACGTAGACAACCACAGATCCTTTACAAGAATCATAAGAACAGTCCCATCACCTATGAAAGTTCCCTCATTGAATGCTTCTTTGCATTCAATCCATCATTTCTTCTCCTCCTGGCCCCAAGCAAGCAACAATCTCATTTTTGTCACAGTTGATTAATTTCATTTCCTAGAGTTTATATAAATGGAATCCTACTTTATGTACCTTGTGTGTCCAGATTATTTCACTTAGCATAATGACTTTTAGATTTTATCCATATACTGCCAGTAGCTTGTTCTTTTTTTGCTGATAGTAGTCAATTGTGTACACACACACACACACACACACACACACACACACACACCACATAGTTTTTTATATGTTTATCTATTGTTGGTCATTTGATTGTTTTCATTTTGAAGCTGTTGTGAATAAAGCAGCTAAAAGCAACTGTATATGACCCATTTTCTGAAATATGGTCCTTTTTTTTTGTTACAAATGTCTAAGAGAGGAATAGCTGGTATGAAAAATGTATGTTTAACTTTTGAAAATTCTACCAATTTTTGAAGTGTTTATAACATTTGCATTCACACTAGCTGTGTCAGAGGGTTCTAGTTGCATCATATCTTCACCAACCGTTGATTTTTTTACACTTTTAATTTTTAATCATTTTAATGAGTTTATAGTGTTATCTCATTACAGTTTTAATTTTCATTTCCCTAATGACAACTGATAATGAGCATCTCTGTATGTGCTTATTGGCCTGTTGTACACCTTATTTGGCAAGTTTCTGTTCAGATCTTTTGCATATTTTAAAATCAGGCTGTTTATCTTCTTACTGAATTTAAAAGTTCTTGTATATCCTGTATCCCAGTCCTCTGACAAAATATTTCTCTTGAAACATTTCTTGTTCTTGGGCTTGCCTTTTCATTTTATTAAACTTTAAAAACAAAGTCCATAGGTCATCAAAAGTAAATAAATCCTGTTCAATAATAATTACACCAATAATATAATTAAGTTGTCAAGGCTAATTGTTATTTTAATCAAATGCTTTTATCATCTGGAATTCAAGTGTCCAAGGAAAATCAAAGTTGTCAAGAAATTTTAAAAATGCATTTCATTACATGCCTGAGATGATACAGTAAGACAGATGATCCTACAATATTCATTCAATACAATAAGATAACATTTTAAAATCAGAATTTTCCAAAGACTAAGCCTTTTAAAATAATTCACTCATTACGTTAACATAAAAAAAACACATATTTTTAAAAATTTTAAATATTTTTCAAAAAAATGAATTTTGAAAACAGTAGCCTTTTCCAATATTTTGTCTGGCTTACTAGAAGCTACTGATATTCTCATATGATATTGTACATTTATGTGAACTATCATGTAACCTAGGTATTTTGCTTCTGAGTATTTACTAAAAGAATACATAATCACTAATTCAAAAAGATATATGCACACTTATGTTCACTGCAGCATTATTTACAATAGCCAAGGTATGGAAACAACCTAAGTGTTCATCAACAGAAGAATGGAGAAATAAAATGTTATGTATACATACAATGGAATATTACTCAGGCATAAGAAAGAAGGAAATCTTTCCATTTGAGACAACACGGTTGGATCTTAAGGGCAATATGTTAGGTAAAATAAATCAAATGAAGTAAGACAAATACCATATGATTTCACTAATACATAGAATCTTAAAAAATAAGGATAAACAAAACAAAAACAAAAACAAACTCACAGATACAGAGAACAGATTGGTGGTTACAGAGGGGAACTGAGGGTGAAATAAGTGAAATTGTATGATGAGGGATGTAACTAGACTTACAGTGGAGAACACTATGTAATGTATACAAATATTGAACCATAATGTTGTATATCTGAAATATACGTTATCTTGTACACCAATTTTACCACAATAAAAAATTTAAGATTCTACATTTAATATGTTATAATATATTGTTTAATTGACATATATGATAAAAATCAGCCTGACTCAGATATGTAGTTAGAAAAAGGAAGAACATGTTAATACCTTTTTCAGATAATTGTGGATATTCTTCTTTGATACTACACAAACATTTTAGGTACAATACAGTGTTTGTTTGTTGCAATAATATTTATCTCAGAGGAAAGAATAAAGGAAAATTAAAAAAGGAGAGTGATAGGGAGTAGAAGCAGATTGAAAAAGAATCTCATATTTATCTGTAATATTTTGCATATTTTATTTTAAAAATCTGGGAAATATCTGAAAAAAAATGTTAACAGATATCAATTCCATGAAGTCGCAAAATCAGAGTCATATAGTCTCTATTATTTTAAATTTTCTCAAAATAATGTTTTAAAGTATGCCATCAATATATGAAAAGTAAACTAATAATTACCACTTAGGAGAAAAGTGCTTTGAAGTTTAAAACAATCAAAACTTGAGAACAATTTTGACAATTTACCTAAGAAAGTGTTTGTTTTCATTTTTCTGTAATAATTAAGAAGATTGATTGCAATGAATTAAAACTAAACAAAACTATAACATAACAAAAGCCAGATAAATATAATAGCATTAATAAAAGAAGTTTAAGTTTTAAAGATGAAAACATGGGAAAACAGATTAATGTACAAATATTTAAAAATTGCAAATATCAAAAAACTAAAACTATGGCTTTTCTTTGGATGGTAGACTCAAGAGCAAATGATAAAATTAAGTTTTAACACTACATGAAAAACTAGATAGCAGGAAGAATATGACTGGCTGTAATGAAGTGACTCATAATCCTACTCTTGGCGATGATTTAGATGTGTGACTTGAATGACCCATTGAGTGTTTCTAACAGGTTCTGTAAGATTGGGGGAAATTATAGTTATGAGTCCTTATGTTTCCAGGAATAATTGATCCCTGTCAGAGCTAAATAACAAATTAATCCTAGTTTACATCAATAACTAATATACCCTAGAACCACAATTTTTCCCCCATTTAACTAACAGAACAAAAAATTTGATAGACTAGTTTGTTAAAGTTTATGTACACGGCTTCAGCAGACCAGAGACAGATGCAGAACATACAGGTAAAGCACTTCGCCCACAAGCTCTTCTCTCCAGCCCTTTCATCCTTTATTCCCATTAGCAGAGTTGCATCTGTGTCCTTTCTATGGAACTGTTGCTGTACAATGAATGCTGCTAGAACGCTTACCCAATCAAGAGGCACAAAATCTTTTGAAATGTTTATTTTTGGTATCCCGCTCTCTTCTCATTGTCACTTGACAGGCAGAAGGATTTGGGCATTTACTTATTTTGGTTGAGTTACTCAGTGACCACTTTGATTAACAAAATCAATGAAATCTCACTTTTGTTAACATTTTATGTTTTTTCATACCTTAAAAAGTGCTTTTACCTGCTTTGCATCATTTGCTTTTTACCACATCCTAAAGAAAAAATAAATAAATTTAAATTTTGAGGAGAATAATGCATGTAGAAACCTGTAGATGCTCTTAAGAAAATACTAACACTTCTTTTGACACATTTTAAAATACTTTTTCCATGAGAAGACCTTGTTTCTCATGACAAGCAGTGTTTAGGGACATTTGAAATAATATTTCTTGAAAATAATAACCTCAGTAGAATGTTGCTCTAGAAACATTATTTGCAAACAAACATGTTACTCCAAATTTGTCTCTCCAATCACTTATTAAATGAAATTAACAAATCTTTATATTAAACTTCTGCTCTCTAGCCTACGGTATGGTTTCTATCTCTTGATCAGACTTAGACTCCTAGAGCTCTAAATTCACATAGCGCGAGTAAGTTAAACTTGTCAAAGGAGAGTTATCCAAGACACTGTCTAAATTAAAAATATATGTTTTTTTTCCTCATAAATTCATAGCTTTCTCTCTCTCCTTTGTGCCCCAGGAGTAACATCTACATGCAAGGCATACTAATGGGTTCTCATAGCTTTAGAGCAAGTATCTTGTTTGATGTTATCATCTGTTTAAACTTAGGCATCTATTCAATTGTACACTTTCAAAAATTTCTAAATTACTTTTTTTCTGTCTTACTTTTCTATCTCCATGGAAAATATTCAACAAATATTTCTGGGAAGAATACATAATGGGCTATGGAACTTAGCTATGTATGCCTAGGTCTACCTTCTAACAGTCATGGAAAAAAGATCAAAATTGCAGGAAAAAAGTTGTAGATTCTCATTAATTACTTAAAGAATTTTCCTAATAATTGAACATATTAATGATTCGAAGGAATAAAACTATCCCACATTTATTCTTTTCTTGCTCATCCTTCATGACACTGTACATTTTCTTCTTAAGAGGACATTTCTTTTTATTTTTTTTAAAGGTATATTTTTTCTTCAAGTCTCAAAACTCCATGCACACACTTAAAGTACCTGAGATAAACCCAGTGCTAAACTACCAACAATGTTTCACAAGTATATACATTTACTGTAAATCAAACCACTTAAATTATTTAGCAAATATCTACCTGCCTACTCGTCTGGAATATGTTACTACTTGGAATCCAGGAATCAAGAAACAACTGGATTCATGGACATAAAATTTTTTGAAGATTAGTGGGTATTAAAATGACTTATAATTAGTGTATATTTTTTTATTTATTTATAACCCTGACTTTTATAATTATGACAAATAACATTTCCCTTTGAAATACTTTTATTAACTTTGAAATTTTAAAGGAAATGAGTGATAAAAGTTTCATTATTTCTTAATTGTAACACTTTCCCTCTTTTTAATTTTTCAGGATGACAGTTAACTAGTTCAATAATTATGATGAATAACTTTTATTCTCTCTGTATATTCATGAAAGGAGTGTAATATTTTTAGAGTGCTGCATATAAATTACATAGTTTACCAAAGTTATATATGTCTAATATGTAAACTAATTTTCTTGCTTAGAAAATTCCATATGAAAAATCATAGTGGAAACATATATCAATTTTAAATTTCAAGCTTAGTCACTTAAGTTACCCTTCTAGTTCTCTTGGCCATTACAGTATCTGTTTCTGCTCAGCAGGCTTATTATAAGTATAGTTCTTTTATGAATAAATATTTGCTGTCTATGCATCTTCTACTAGGGTAGGATCTTCTTTCCTTCTATTTTGCTTCCTGCTCTCTATTTGACCATGGATTATGGAAGACATGGAAGACCTAATAATATTCCATTAAGATCTTAAGTGCTAAGTTTTTTCATTCTTGATTTCAGAAGATCTTCATACCATAGCAAAAGCTAATTATAAATTCTACTTCTCCTAATGTAAAGCATGTACACTCTATTGGTGCATAGTATGTTTAAGTGGGAGATATTTGCTACATTCAATTAGAAGGTTCTTGAAATTAAGACGGAAAAGTATAGTAATAAACAAACAAAGCGTGTTGTTATGTTGAAACCCATTTATGCTTTAAGAGGGTAAGGCAGTTAATAAATATATAAGGTGAACATACTATGCAAAATTTTAGTTGTTTTTGAAAGTAGAGAGTTCATGGATGTAATTTATGTTGATCTAACATTTTTTCAATAAAGTTATACTGTGTATACAGATCTGACACTAAAATATGATGGAATATAGGCTAGCCATATGAATTATTTGTGCCTCATTCTCTGCCTGAATATACCATCATCTATATTTCCTAATTCAATGTAGATTGAATCTAGCTCTTAGAAAGTTTAATAGAATAAGTGCATATGTACTGTGATCTATCACTGCGCTTAAGAAATCTAGCAAAACCCCACCTGAGTCACAAGTTGGAATTATTATTCTTTTAACCTCATATGCTGCTCTCCATTTCACTCTTTTAGCTTCATGTAAACTGACATAGACCTGGTTTAGTGTTTTGCATTTGCCTTTTCCTCTGCCTGTAAAGTTCTTTTTCTAGAACTACTTTGGCTTATTCTATCACTTCCTTCAGATCTTTGCTCAGATGTTACCTTCTAAGTAAAGTCTTCCCTAACTACCTTATCTAAAATTATGAGCCTTCTCCTTGATATTTTCTATTCTAATGTTTCTATTCTAATATATTATTTTCTCCATAGCATTTATCCTGATCCAATATAGTTTATATTTGTATGTATGTATGTGTATATGTGTGTGTGAGTGTTAAGGTTACCAGATAAAAAGCAGGATTCCAGTTAAATTTGAATTTCAGATATAAGTATGTTCAAATACTTCCTAGTACATACTTATAATAAACCATTATTTGTTGTTTATCAGAAATTCACATTAAATTGTACATTTTAACATGCAATATATGAAGCATTCACTCAAAACAAAATATACACACTTTAACCATGAAATATTTGGGACATATTTATGCTATGCTAAAATTTATGTTGTTTATCAGAACTAAAATTTAACTGGGTGTTTTGTGTTTCTTTTATATACATCTGGCAATTTGTGTAATCTCCACTAGGGAATTTTTGCTGTTTTGTTCACTTATGGAGAGGTGAACAAATAAATAGAGATGCTCAATAGTATCTATTTAAGAGTAAATTAATTTGCTTGACTATAGTCTAGTTATATTATCTGTTAAATTAAGGTAAAAATATCTACCTGTAGGGATTTGGTGAGGTTTAAAAGAAATAGTTTATGTAAATAGTTTTACATAGTACCTAGCAAGGTAGTATCTTTTTTTCATATTGCTTTGCTTTTATCTCCACAGTTAGCCTGTTGACAGAATGGTAGTTTTAATGATTTGATGATTGTTCATTCCTTTACATTTGCTATCATTACACTTACTATTATTGTTACTGTTCTTAATCCCAACAAGAGCCCCCAGATATTTAGGGTGAAGATTTCTCAAAATCTTGGAGGTTTTGATGTAGGAAATGTCATGTACTACTTTCCCTAAGACTGAGCTCAAGAGAGATTTGTTTTGTTTCCGAAAGACATAGCCAGTGTCTATTAAGTCAAGTTGAAGTTCAACAACATTTTTCCATTCTTCAAAAAAACATAAAAATAACAGATTCCTTTTCTTTTCTTATTTTGGAAGGCATAAAAGAAAGTCAACCAAAAAACAAAAAAACCTATAAAAGTTTGGACTGAACCTATAAATTGACACCAAATGTGTTATCTCATTTTCAAATAGAAGTCTATTATAAACAGGAAGAAGATATAGGTAGAGGGATGTGCTTAACAAGCAATTACAAAACTATTTTCAAATAGCACAATTTCAAAACTTTAAATTTCCTGCTTTCTGAAATAAGCCTGATAAGAGGTGAACACGTCAAATGCACTTTAATGCATTAAGTGCTGCTTGTGTTTTTTACAAGGAGACCCATCTAAGAAGGTTAAAGTAATCTGAAGGAGCAAGGTCGGGGACTCTGGAAAACACAGTGCCATCTCTTCTAACACCAACAATATACAACCACAGGCTTTTATGTACATGTGTCAGATATTGGTGCTTTTTTCAGACCACCACCAAGACTCCTTCAGAAATCAGGTTTACTTAAGTTTAAGCAGTAGATGAATGCTTGGAAAATGGTTATAAATTGGTTATTTTTTTATAATTCATAGTATGTTTCAAATTTTTCTTAGAGAACTTAAAATTTATGAAGACACTTTAGTAAATATTCTTATGAAGTGACAAATATTTTGAGATTTCATATAATCTCACCCCAACTTGTCTGTTTTATAAATTTTGACATTCACAAAATTACTTTGTTACATAATTGGAGAACACCTGGTAAGCATCATGCAAATATTAGTTAAAATTCTGTTGTGATTATATCACTAATAATATTAATCAGATATTTGATATCCCATATAGTAACAATTATCAATAGTATTCTATTCAGCAAAGCACACCAAGGTTAAAAAGGGAAGATTTATGTCTTCATTTTTACAAGTACACTTACATATTAGAATTCTCAAGGTTCTTAATTGAGCAACAGAATAAGCATACACTTAAATTTTAATAACAGACATGCAAAGAGAAGTTCTATTTCTGAATTTACCAATGAATAGTCCCTGTGGTAGAAGCAAATAAAGCACAGAGATTATAAGCATGGACTTCACAGTCAGACTTCTGCTCAGCTTTTTACTACTCATATAATCCTATAAAAGTTTCTTATTTTCAAAGCTAAAGTCTGATAATTTGATTAATAAGAAACTATAATAGCACCAGGGTCAAAGACCTTTTGTGATGAGATAGTGACATAATTCATGCAAGGTGCTTATTGCCAAATCTCTTATATAATACTATACAAGACATAAATTTTAATTCTTAGTATCATTTTATATCATCTCATGAAGAAATGATTATAACCACCTTGAGCTTGAAGAACTCATAACTCTCTTGGTAGTTATTACTATCATCATCATCATTACCACCACCATTATTTTAGTTGTTATTAAAGATATTAGTATATTTTAGTGTTACAGACAATCCTTTATTTACAGTATACATATATATTTTTCCATTACACACATACATATATTTTGCATGCCATGTCTACATTTTTGAAAATTGTCATAAATTTAATTGCATTTTCATTTTTCAAAGTAAAGAAGATAAGTAGACTCTTTAAAAATTACTCCTATCCATACAGTTTGCAGGATGATGATTTTTAATCCTTATTTGATAGAAGTCTTTGTATTTTGATTTCCTCAACCGTACTTATAAGAGCTTGTGATTTAAGTAATATATGTAAATGAACTTAAATGATATTTGCATACTAAGACTCATTTAATCATAATATTCATAATCAAGTGAAAATCATTTTAGGTAAGTGTAGCTTTAATGAATGCAGTGAATTAGCTTTAATTTGCAAATGAGTGCTTTTATATAATGCTTTTAAAATTTGACTTAATATAGAAAGAATGGATCATTCTCTTATAATTTTAAAGAAAATATTGAAAGATGACAAGTTTAATTCAACCACTTTTCTTTGTATCTGAATAGAAAGTTCTAAAATACCTTACTGACATATTGTATAATAAATAATTATAGTTGGTCTATGTTAATTAGTCAAGCGACTAAGCCTTTTAATATGAAAAAATTTAACTTCCAGTTAATAAGTATCAAACCTATAAAAGCATATTCAACTGAAAAAATAAATCATGAGTTACTGTACAATTTCAATTTCCCAGAAAATGGATCAAGTATATGTATGAATATAATGTATTTGGCTTCTTGAACCCAGTTTATCAAGAAAATTAATGAGTGACCAACAGTTCTTAATTCTTTTTGAAATAAAACAGAGCTTTAATAAGTAATTCAACTTAATATATTAGTAGCCACCTGTCTATATGTGAAAGTAAGATAGTATAGTTTTTTTAAGAATGAGGATATTTGAGTCATAAGGTCTCTGTTCCAATCCTGGCACCGCGGTCACTATGTGACCTTGGGCAAATTATTTAACTTCTCTAATACTTACTTTTCTCATTTCTAAAATAACAATAATAACAGCATTTAACTTACATGTTTATTGAGTTATATAATATCATCTTTGGGAATATTTTTAAAAATAAAAGTACTTAAATATTAGCTATTATCATTATAACTATTACTATTTGTTCAAAGAAAAAGTATATCTTTAGAAATATACTTCTTGATATTTTGCCCACCATCATGAGACCTGTGTAAAAAGAAAATTACAGGATATGGCGGACCTCCTATAGCAACTGGAAGTAGATAAATAATTTTTTTATTCACTCCTTGAAGAATGTCATAAAATCTGTGATTTCCAAACCTGAGACTGACAAAAAATGTTTGGTCTGTCCCAGAGTAGCTGATAGGTGCTTAGAGTCCTTACTTAACTATCAGATGTGTGTCCCATAAACATTATTATGGCTCTCATCCTCCTCTTACTTCTTCACTATAAAACCTAATTTCCATATATCCTGTCCATTTTTATACATATTTAGATACTGCACTATTCCTTTAGTCAACCCATTCTGCAATTAAATATACCTGTAAAGGAACAACCCAGTTTTCTGCACTATGGAGAGAGGTTAAAAGTGCCCATAGATTTCTGCAGTGTCAAAATTAAATTAGGCTGATGTACAAACCCATTTAATAGTGACTTCTTGTCACGCAAAGAAATTTGGAATATAAATATATTTTCTTGTCCTATTTAAAAATATATACCAAGATAAACTATTTTAACAGCTATTGTTATTAAATATATAAATAAAAAATTAACTTATTTTAAAGGCATCCACATAAAATTGGCATATCCTCCTCTCCTAAAAATGATGTTAAAGAGACAGGACATACCTAATTATTAGTTCTAGTTTACAAGGGAAGATCAAAAAATGGGAAAACATTGTGGTATGGAAAAATTAAAATAAAAAGTTTGGATTGTAAGCAAAAGATTCCTGGTTTTGGGCTACTAGATACACACACACACACACACACACACACACACACACACGAAACAAAATGATGATAAATATGTGGTAGGCAGATAACTGTCCCTACCTATTCACAGGTTAAATTTTCAATTTATTATCAATCTTTGTCCTCACGGTAATCACTATGACATCAGCAAAAATTCTACAGACTTGTCCACCAACCCGAAGCCTGAATACCAATCAATGTAACAAGATTTTCAAACCGTCCCAAGTTTTCTCAAATTTTCAGTGAAATTAACTTTACATTTTATCTAAAATATGTATAAATGGTAGAAATACAGTCTCTGGTGTATACATAACCCACAGGCTGAACAAATTTGAACAATGACAAATATTTTCTTTAGGTAATAGATCACAGTGACCCCTCACATAAAAGTCAGCTTTACAAAGACTCATTATTAAACTATGTAAATGAATTGTCAGTTAGGAAAGAAAATACACACAGCTACTTGCACACACACACACACAGAAAGTCATATACTAGAGACTACTTTAATCTTCTAGCCTGATATCTATATAGATAAATAGTTCTGAAAGAGGATATAACAGATACTATCCTCCTAAGAGCCAGAGCCACTCACAAAGATAGCCAACGACTTAACTGTTTTTGGCTACCTATAAACAGTTCCTGAGACCTATAAGTCTCACCATGAAAATCTTGGGTTTCTCACACTTCAGGATATACACGTTGTGAAAATCAGGAGTCCCTCCCACCTCAGTTTTCCACCCAGAAGAATTAGGACACAAAAATTCAAAGAGCTCAGAATACAAAATAGGTGGAATTCAATCAGAGAGAAACTTACCAGAGATCTTAGAAAATAGCCGAAGAGTCAGAGAACCATAAGGTCTCTGTGGGTACCATCATCTGCTTCTAGGAGCTGTTCCCAGAATCTTCAGCAGCTTTCTTACACTCCCATCTCATTGCCAAAACTGTCAAATGACAAAATCAGGATATACAATATTGTTCATTCTCTTGGGTAAGGTCTTAGCCCCCTCCTCTACTATAAAGTTATCAACTTTCCTTTACAATTGAAAACTAATGTGTAAGATGATACTCTGAGTTCACACTATCTTAATCAGAGTCAATATTCTTCCTACTAGTTTTAGCATTAATGTGTGATTTTTTTAACTACTCAATTCATCTTTATTAGTTGGTATTAAAAAGTAAATGTAGACTTCTTTCCTAATTATATATTTACTTACTTGTTTATAGCTACATGGATTAATGAATTTTTATTTTACTCAATGAGTTATAATATATTGCTAACTTGATTTATTTTGATGTTCAAATTGTCCCATATTTGTCCAGTAGAGATGCCTCTGAGTAGGCTCCTGTGTCACCTTGACAGGTCCCAATAATTATTTGAAGTATTTCCTTCATTTTTGAAATATGGTTTTCCGGGCTCATCTTGTAGATCCCCCAACTCTACTCTGAAATTAGCCATTCCTCCAAGAAGCACTAGATTTTTATAGTAGAAAATAATATTTAGACACCAAGATCTGTAAACTAGTTGTATTCATTGTAACTGATATACCATTGTGTCTACCCCTCTTTTACATGTATGAAAGCCAAGTTTCTCACTGTTTGATAAGAGTTTTAAACATAAAGAGAAAAATAAACTAGATGGCATCTTGTAGTAATGGACTGGAACTGAAGGTATCAATGAGAACTCATGGTTTTAAAAATAGGGTGATGGGGGGATATAAAAATAAACCCAATACATTTAATTTAAAAAAAAAACACAAATAATAAATATGCATAAACACACATACACATATATATTCACATACATTTGTATCTATTTTTATTTCTTTCCACTGATCTATCTAATAATACTATTTTGCAATGTGGTAAATCAAGTCAGTCCCTTTTTATACTCTTCTTTAGGTTGACTAAACTTTTTGCAGATCTTATTCTTGCCAGCTAAATACTAGGGTAAGTTTATTGTGTTCCTCAAAAAAAATCAACAGAAATTTTGATTGAGATTGCTTGAGAATGTTTATAACTACATGAAAGTAGAGTATAGATCCTGAGATAAGAAGTCAAAAGTCTGGATTTAAATACTGGCTAAATAATTAGCTAGATAAATCATCAAAGCCAAATTACATTTTAAATAAGATTTAATGTTCTAATCTGTAAAATGGATGTAATAATATGTATTATAAAATACTGTCAAAATAAACAAGTGAAAAATTAAATTATGATTATTGTTTTCTCCTTCCAAATTAGTTTTACCAGTTATTTCATAAATACTGTGGAAAGGGAAATCCTGAAAGCTGGAACTAACTAAATCTAGATAAATATATCTATGAAATGATGCTTTTAAGACAGGACAGGGGCAGTGTCCCTAAAACAAGAAGTAAGAGACATCTACTGGAGACAACAGGATGTGACCAGAACAAGTTCAGACCATATCACTCCAATATTGCCACAGACTTAAATGTATAATGATCCCTCAGCTCATTATACATTCATTAACACACTAAATCATGCACCTCAATTGCCATGACAGATCCAGCACCAAACTATATTTGGAAAAGAAAGGTATGGCTACTATATTGAAGGCTGGGGACCGGAGGGTGCAGACCGGCCTCTTTCTCGGAAAGCCCCGTCCAACTAATACATATTCCTTCCCCTAATAAAAATACTATTTACAATCTCAACAAAAATCAAGCCCTAGATAAAATAAAGGCCACTCTGCCTGTTCTGGGGCCACTGTTCTACCTATGGAATAGCCCTTTTCTTTAATAAGCTGCTCTCAAGTTGATACCTGGCTTGCTCTTGAATTCTTTCCTGTGTGAAGCCTAGAACCCACTCCACACATGGGGCCTACTTGGGTCTGCAGTCACTCTTCTCTCTGGGAAAAATTTCACTGATTTTCAATTTGTGTTTAACTGATATGAACTGTGCTATCCCAACTATGGAGCAACTCAATACGCAAATCCTTATTCTTATATTTTAATTTAAAAAAAACTTAGAATCTTTAAATTATAATATTTATATTGTGGATTTTATTTATAAAGCTCTGCTTTATAAATCTGTATAAACTGAATTAGCCAGACATGATGTTATTTTAAAAAAAAATTTTAGAAATTATAATAATGGGGAAGTAACAGAAGAGACAAATAGGATTACTAAATTTAAAATAACAAAAAGATTTGTTTGAAAAAACAGTGTTGCCAGGAATCATTTTCTAAAATTTTAGTGCCTAAGAAAATTTTGGCCTTGACATTGTTCGGTCGTTTTTATTATGGTAATGGGTGCATTTAAGTCCTCTAATTTTAAAAATGTACATATATACAATGTTCTTTTATAAGATTTGTTTTTATTATGTAAGTCTTTTGTTAATCTTAACTAGAAGTTGGTTTTCATTCAAATAATACTGCATCCGTATCTAGGAGGGCCTGCTTCACAAAGTACTGTCTGATATTTTTCAATCAACAAAGCTCTTGAAAATGTTCAGCTTTTTTGGCATTTGCTATTGAAGAGTACATTCATCTCTGAAAACAAGATGCAGGGAAATGTAGACCTCATTTTCTCCAGTACTTAGTTTGTTCAAAGGACTGTAGCCATTTTAAGAGGTGCTAAAAATATGCAAGCATAAGGCTTGATCATGCTAACAATGAAGAAGTATAATGAGAATTTATGATGTGAATTGAAGAGTTTCAAAAGGATGCAAATTAGTATCTTATCTAAAAGAATAAAATAATCCCATCAAGTTAAAAAGCAATTTTTCAGATTCTAAGCTTATCATGAGCATTTAAAAACAACCGGTGTTTACTACAGTTGCTGAGAGTACATCACACCCCTTCATTTCCTCAATGGGAGAGTACTTCAAAGATATCAAGGACTTTCTCAACTCTTAACACAAGAATAGAAATGGGGGAAGGGGTCATGGTAATAACTGGGAAATGTCATCTGAGAAAACAGTATAAATTTTAATGTCAAAGTTAAGAGCAAGAAGATGTTAATCATATCTATCTCTATTACTTTTATAATGCTGTGAAACAAATCACCACAAACTTACTGGCTTAAAACAACATCCATCAATCCTGACCCAGTTCTCTCAGTGTGAAATTTAGGCAAGCTTGTCTGGGCTCTCTGCTTAGGTCAAAGTCAAGAAGTCATCTGGACAGAGATGTTATCTGGATGCCTGGGGAAGAATCCATTTCCAAGTTCATTTCCAATTATGTCAGAATTCAGTTCCTTACAGCTGTAAGACTGAGGAGGAAGAGAAGAAGAATTCACCAAATCTCTCCCTAGTAAGATAGGACAGTGAAGAACATAATATACCACCCCCAAATATGCCTCCTTGACATATTGATTATTTTGAGCTGATTATTTTTAAGAAAGAGCAGACATAGGAGAAGCTCAGAAAAGCAAGGAAAAGTTACCTTTCTGTAATATACAAATACATTTATAAGGAAAATGTCTTGTAAAAATGTCTCCCTCTTCATATCAGGAAGAGGAGGATGACCAAATCTTTAGAAACTTAAGAAGAGTCCTGGAACTTAAAACTGCA
Source organism: Eidolon dupreanum (assembly GCA_028627145.1). Lineage (NCBI taxonomy): Eukaryota > Metazoa > Chordata > Mammalia > Chiroptera > Pteropodidae > Eidolon > Eidolon dupreanum. The sequence continues at coordinate 45,732,870 of CM053501.1, read as the reverse complement.
TAACAAGCTGGTAACCTTCCATAACTGGCCTCTCATCCCCTCAAATTCTTTCTTTTGTCTTTAGCTAGATGTAGTGCTTAAATGGTGGCTTGAGCCATTTTCTGGAGTTACTCAGTTTTCCTGAATGTATCCCAGGTATACAGGAAGTATACATGTTATTAAACTTCTGTTTGTTTTCTCCATTTATCTGTCTTTTATTATAAGGAAAGGTAGGTGTCTCAGCCAAGAACCTAGCATGGTAGAGGTAAAATTATTTTTCCTTCCCTACAATAGAAAATTCCTATTCCTCCCTGATTCTTCCACCCTGATTTTCTTTCCCTCAGACACTCCCTTTGTCACATCCATAAGAGAGACTAAATGAATGGCACTCAATAACACTTCTTAATGTGAGGGACAAGACTATAAACCCACACTGCAGTCCAGGTGTCTCAGAAAGGTACATACTGAGCTGTCATATACCATTACTGTTTTTTTAAGTTAATTAATTTATTTTAATTAGTTTCAAGTATACAGTACATTGGTTAGACATTTGTATAGTTCATAAAACATAACACCGCTCAAGTATCATTTCAGGAGTTGATAAAAACTAAATAACTTCCTACAATGTTACCATTAGAGCATTTTATGTTATCATAAATGAAACGCTAATTAGCACACAAAATAAGGGACAGCTTTTTGTATTTCTTCTAAATTATAGAAATCACAAAAAAATTCTGTATATAGTATCATTCTTACTGTGTGCTCTTTATAGACTATTGCTAAACTTATTTTGGAAAGCTCATACACATTCATGAATCATTAATGACATGTATTTACACCATAGCAATTTTTTAAAGAAGAAATAGTGAGTTTATTTTAGACATTAAATTTTTTTCACTTTTGCTACATAATCATAGAAAAGTTCTATAAGTAGGTCTCTGTTTTTCTACAAATATTACACATCAGTAACAATTAAACTTTCCTGCATATCTAAATAATTTTTTTAAATGACAGCTTCCAAGGGGATGACTCAAAAGTCATCTTTGTCCTCCAAGTGCAAAACCTGGATAGAAGACTTAAGAGAATCATTTTATTTGATTTTCACAAATTATTGTCTAGAATGTGCTACTCAAAATGTGTTCTGCAATGAGATAAGAAAATTGCTCTAGAAATTAAATCATTGCTGACTACAACCAGCTTTGAAATACATAGTCAGTTGTTTCCTCAATGTCCAATCCATATACTAGGCTTTTAACAATCATTTCAATTTTTCAGAGTCAAGGTACATACAGATCATTATTTCTGGTTATCTCGGAGCTATGATCAGTGGATCCTAAAAAAGTACTAGTCGAATTGAGAAATAATAATGTTCATTTGCAAAGAAATGAATTGCATATGTGTGTGTGTATAATTATTTTTACATGTTGTTTATGTAAACCAAAATTAATTTTAGACTGTAATAAGGAATTTAAAAAAAAAAAAAGGCATTTATTTGAGCAGAAATAACTACAGCCTTGGAGACACTGTCCAGGTAGCAAGCTAATTGTTCTCCACCTAGACAAAGGGGAAGCCATCTTTTATAAAGTCCCTGCCTAAGTCCCTAATTTTATGCAAACAAGTTTTCTAAATTGTGCAATTCTGATTGGTCGATATAGATGTAACTAAGGATACGATTTGTGTAGTTCTGATTGGACAGGGCAGATATTAGTCCATTGGTCGAAAGGCAAAACCAGGAACTTTCTTTTAATAATTAACTCAGATGATGTTAATGATCAGGGCACAGTGCAGGAAGCCAAGATTTCAGTCTGAGGTTTTTTCCTATATACATAGTACATGAGGAGCCCAAGTCAGAAACTGTCCACTGGACTCTCATTATTCATAAAATTTGGGCCTTCAGCTGACCATGAGGAGTCCATCTCAGCAGATGAATTCCTTTTCAAGGTTCACATCAAATGAGTCTTTCTTCACAGGGTCCACATTTGCAAAATGTAGTAAGAGGAAAAATATTTCTAATTATTTTAAAGCTTAATTGCTTCCATAACTTAATAGCTTTATTACATTATTTTGAAGACCTGGAGAAGAAACTTTTCTGTGGCTTTAAAAAAACAAGCAAACCATACACCGTATAAGTCTTGATCAAGGAAGGGAATAATCTAGGGAAAATGGGACAGAGGGTATCTATTTCCTTCCTTGTGAAATGTCATTTCTGGTTTTTTCTATTGGGCCTACCAGAGTAAAATGTAAGGTAACATTATCTGTCTTAATAAATAAAAAGTGGAATGTATGTCATAATACTCTGAAAATCATTTTAGAAATGCCAATTATAGCCACATTCGCAGAGTTCCTAATAAGAAAAAAAGCTTGATTAAAAATAGTCACAGCTTTGAGTCACAAAAGGAAGAAGCAGTGCCTAATCTGACAATTTTTGAAGACAGCACAAAGAGTCAGCAGGATAAATCTGAGGACTAATTTGTCTTTGGTTTGAGAGTACTTTCAACACAGTGTAACACAAAAGACTAATTTAGGGGGTCAGGAAGTGTGGTATCATGGAGTGAGCACTGCAAACAGTCTAAAATTTTAGATGATAAAGGGCTTCAGGCAGACAAAAATGCTTTAAAATGGATAGTGTCTAAGAGAAATGTTACTTAGATAAGCATCTTGTTTTAGGCAATTTCATTATTAATGACCTAGGAGAAGGAATATGGCAAGAGATAAAATGTACAATTAATAAAAAATTCAGACTATTTGCAAAGCCATAAAAAACAATAAAATGAAATAAAACTGAATGATTTGACTAAATTAAAACATTAGAACAGAGCTTAGTTACAATTTTTTTAAATAAATATTTATCTTGCACACAAAATTGTAAGGTATTATAATAAGGATAAGAATAAACAGAAATAAAAATATTGCTTACACATTCAGGGATAGCTGTCAGTGGGGGGCTCAAAAGTTATTAAAAGTTAAGATCTTAAGATGTTGTTTATAATACTGATTGAATATAAAATAGAATACAATATTAAAATATTAATAACTAGAAAAAATCAGTTCAAATAGAATATACTTTTGAGCAAAAACACTATTGCCTACTATGAGAAATGAATTTTACATTATTTTGAACATATAATTTCTGTATTTAAAAAAAATTATTCTATTTCAACACTTTTTTTGGACCACAGCTATTCTAATGTTATACACACATAACATCTCTGTTTCCATCAGCCACACCTCTACACACACATACTTAAGGTTTAAAGGTGTGTTCCAGAATATCTGAATTCTAGTACAGGTAAATAAGCAAAGAGGTAGGTCTGGACTGCTCTAAACTATGGCTCACTCAAGTCCCATCTCGAGTATCCCCATATTTTCCCTCCTTAATCTGCATTTCCGAAGTCATAGATGGTATCTATGATGCAGAAACCATTTACTAAAGTCTTACATCACATGTGAAATTTATTACAGTTTTAGACATAACCATATTTCTCACTAGCTGTGCCATAGGAATAGTGTAAGTGTGAATATACTATAATAGTATGAGAGTAATTCATCAGAGCATTTGTGTGGTATTCTATTGAAGATTCCTATAGCTAAGACCGCAGCTATTTTTGAGTGTCTATGATTATACTGAGGCGGTCTTCTGATATTTTACACAAATTACCTAATTTAATGTTCACACGAAAAATTTATTAGGTAAAAATTTTTATTCTTATTTTATACTTAGAAATTTGAAGAATAGAGAAGTAACTTCTACAAAATCACAGTATTCAACAAGTTATTTTGTCATAGGCAGGCTATGAGCCTTATTTTATCTTTCTTTAAAACTTATACTTAGAACCACTTTGATAAGTATGTGCAGAGAAATAACACAGCAGCAAAATAAATGGCTTAAAACATAATTTTACCTGAGGTCAGTCTTCTCTTAATGAAATGTTAATTGAAATCAAGATATTGATCACTACTGAAAAACACCTATAAAATATTCTAATCTTGATATTCCTCAAAAATAAGAGGGAACTGAGGATATTCTACAAGATGGGGAGCTGTCACTTCTCGGTAGGTCTAAGTGATAAGTAAAATATAATTCTTTAAAATAATGATACAAACCCCTCACTGAATTACATTCATTTTCACTAAGGAGGGGTTTTGGATAGAGTATTATGGCATAATATTTAATCCATAATACCAGGCACCAATTGAAAAACAGATCCATGAACATTTTTACCATCGAAGAACATTTTTTACCTTAAATTAATTTTATTTGTTCATTTCAGGCAGATTAAGAAAAAGCAAAATATAACTATATTGTTATATATAATATTGAACTGAGATATAAGTACATTCTGCACTGTGTTGCATGATAAGAATAAATAGTGGCTGGCTAAATTAAAGAGACAAAGACTAGAGGAAGAAAATAATAAAAATAGAGAATTCAATCTGTTACTTGCCAGGCAAAGAACAAACACTTTCATGTAACAGTATCTTGGAAGGGAAAAGTCAGGACATATTAAATGCTAGAAAAGAGAAGTTCATAATTCTAGTCTTAATTTATCATTGAAAACTAGCCCTCCAGATAGGATGAAATGAATCATTAGTTTGTGTATATATTTTTTCAATTCCATATGGGTCTCTTTGAAGGACAGCCTATGTGCAGCCCATATTAAAGTAGTGAGATATGTACCATCACCTTGAGGGAAGAGTATCCACACAGATTCTTTGAAATTCACTTGAGAGATTAGTCTATTCTCTTCATTTTGTGTATTTAACCATTTATTTATATCACTATGGACTTATAAATATTTATTTTATATTATTGCTTATAATTCAGTATTATTTTATTTATTATATTATTGCTTAGAATTTTTTTTTTCTTTTTTGCTGTTATTTTTTCTTTTTGAGTACTTCCTTACCTTTCTGCCAATACAACATGCTACTGGTTCATCCTGTATATTTCCAGAGCACTCTTGAAATTAGTCATTTGTCCATGGGTACTTTTTCTTCTGGAGAATATAAAATGTATATATACATATACAGTGTGTATATATATATATATATAGTATATATAATACACATTCATATATGTAGATATATTTAAACATTCTATATATTATACATATATATTTATATAGAACACTTTATATATATTTAGATTATATATATATTAGAAACAAAATCTGTACACTAGGCATGCATGTTGCTACTAGTATTTAGTATGTCTAGGCTATTTCAGTTGACAAAAGAAGAAAACATATATTTTAACTCATGTATATATATTTTTCTCTATGTATCGACATGTAGCTATAGAAAGTTAAACATGAGTTCATAGTGATGTCTCCAACTCTATTCTTGACTTTACCCTTTGATGGTCTTTAACTTCTCATGTCCACAATAGACACTTGGCCCCACTATCTGATATTTATTTAATTGTTCAGTTCCACTACAAACATGTAGTGGTTTCAGAATTGTTAATTATTACTTCCACAAGGTACAACTTTATCAATTAGAGTATAGGACTTATGCACAGGTCCTTTTGCATGTAGTCTTCCAGATGCAACTCATTTCCAAAGTCACACAAGTCAGCACTCCCGACTCCCCGCCGCCCACAATCCCATTTGGTGAGGTTGTTTCATGCATTTGTATCACAATTAAATTGCTTTGTTTTGTAATTTTTATGAAATGGGATACTCCACGCTCCAAATGTTTTTTGTTTTTGTTTTTGTTTTTTTAATTAGTACACATTAAAGTTCTCCCTTTGTGCTGTAAAATTGTAGAGGATTTGATAAATGCATAATGTCATGCATTCAGCAATATCATACCTTACTGAATAATTTTACCACCTTAAAATATCCACTGTACTTCATATATTTAAACTCACTCTCCAACCTGGCAACAGCAGATCTCTTTACCATCTATGTAGTAAGTTTTACCTTTCCAAAATGTCATAAAATTGGAATCATACAACATGCAGCCTTTTCATACTGGCTTCTTTCACTTAGCAACATGCACTTAGATTCACCTAAGTCTTTGCATAGATTGATAAACCATTCCTTTTTTTTCTTAATCTCTGGATTGTATTCCATTGAATTCATGTATCACAGTTCCATTCAGTTATTGAAGGATATCTTGGTTGATTCCAGATTTTTGTGATTATGAATAAAGTTACTATAAATATTCACATGCAGGATTTTATAAGGACATAACTTTTCAAACCAGTTTGGTAAATATGTAAGAGAATGATTGCTGGGTCTTACAGTAAAACTGTTTTGCTTGGAAAGAAACTTTCAAACTATAATTCAAAGTGGCTGCATCATTTTTCATTCCCATCAGTATTGAATGAAAAGTTGATGCTCCACATTCTCAGCAACTGATACTGTCTATTTTTGGATTTTGTGTGTGGTGATATCTCATTCTTTCATAAATTTGCAGTCCCTTGATAAGAAATGCATACATGCCATCTATATATTTTCTTTGGTGAGCTATCTAGTCAGATCTTTTACCTATTTTCTAATTGAGCTGTTTACATTTTTTCTTGAGTTATAAGAGTTCTTTGTGTACTGTGAACACACATTCTTTATCAGGAATGTGCTTTGTATTTTCTCCCAGTATGTGGCTTGTCTTTCTTATTCTAACATTGTCTTTTGTACAGTAGTGGTTTTAATTTTAATAATGTCCAACTTAATTTTTCTTTTATGAATCATGCTTTTAGTATGCTATATAAAAACTTATTAAAAAGCCAAACTAACTTTTCTCTTATGTTTTCTTCTATAAGTTTTATAATTTTGCATTTTACATTTAGATTTATGATCTAATTTGTCTTAACATTTGTGTAAGAAGTGAGGTATATGGCTAGGTTCATTATTTTGCATACAATTATTCAATTATTCTAGTACTATTTATTGAAAAGCTATCTTTACTCCATTAAATTGACTTTGTGCCTTTTTAAAAAATGAATTAATAATATTTGTGTAGGACTGTTTGCGTTCTCTATTATATTCCACTGACTTATGTTTCTCTTCTGTCACCAGCAATATGCCGTCTTGATTACTAAAGTTTTACATTGTTTTGAAATCACATAGTTTAAATCCTCCAACTTTGTTTTCCTTCTTCATAACTGTATTGACTCTTCTAGGTCTTTTGTCTTTCCTTAGTAAGGTTAGAAATGGTTTGTCAATATCTCCAAAATAGCTTTTGAGGACTTTTATTGACATGGTTTTGAAAATATACAACAAATTGGGAGGAATTTGTATCTCAATACTACTGAGTTTTCCAATTGTAAACATGTAATAACTCTTAGTTTATGTATATCCTTTCTGATTTCTTTCATTAGTGTTTTGTGTTTTCCAGCATACAAATCTACTTAGAATTATGTTAGCACTGTTTTTCAGATGTTTATTTTGTTTTGTTTTGTTTTGTTTTTTGTTTTATTAAGTAAGGAAGTTTCCACTTATTTCCAGTTTACTGAGAATTTGTAACATGAATAGGTTTTGGCTTTTGTCAAATATTTTTTGCAAAGCAATTGATATTTAATTTACCAGTTAATGTGGTAAATTACATTGATTGATTTTTTTGAATGTTCAGCCTACTTTGCTTCCCTGGCATATTCCCTACTTGCTGTATAATTTTTCTTACATTTTTAGACTCATTTGCAAATATTTTATTTTGAATTTTTGCTTATCCATTCATGAGAATTTTTGGATGATAATTTTCTTTCCTTGTAATGTCTTCTTCTGGTTTGGTATATGGTAGGACTAGCCTCATAGAATGGAGTAAGAAATGTTCTTTCTGCTTCAGTTTTTGTTGGATGGAATATTCCATTAGTGTTCATTAAATCAAGTAAACTCAAAGTGTCATTCAGTTCATCTATATCCTTACTGATTTTCTGCCTGCTTTATAGATCCAAAAGTGGAAGAATGGTATTGGAAGTCTCCAACTATAATAGGATAGTTGTCTCAAAATAAAAGTTACAAAATGAAAGGGAAAATAGCCTTAAAAAATCAGTGACTGGAAATAAGGAGAGTAAAAATTCATCATGGCTGTGCTCTGAGTGCTAGGAAAAGTGTGTCCATGAGTATTAAGTCCTTAGAGTGCAGGCTAGCTGTGGCGGGTTCAAGTTTTCTCATTCCAACTGAGTTGGAATCACGTTTCCCAACCTTCCACCAGTTTTACATTTAGACAGGATAATGTGACCTATTTTAGACCACAGAATGGTAGCAGAAGTTAAACATATAAATTTCAAACCAGAGTTTGTGAAGGATATGTAACTTTACCTTTTCTCTTTTTATTTCAGACTTGATGTCAAAAAACTCAGGGCAATATTGGGAGTCACTTTCCCAGATGGCACAGCTTTTGTAGTCTGGAACCCTAAAGACTGTCTGGAATAGAACACTGCTCACCTACCACTGCAATGTCATGTAACTAAGAAATATTTTTATTGTGATCAGACACTGATTTTGGCACATATTTGTTAAAGTGCATATTGTTACCATAACAAATATAATAATATATTGCCCATCCCTTCCTACAAAAACTGGAGGAACAGAATAAAGGACAACAGGAAGCTGCAGAAAATGACAGGTAACTTCAAAAATAAAATAAAACCAAATTACAACAAAAGTAACACGACTTTAAAGTACAGGCTTATTTAGGACTGCCATTTAGAGAACGTAATATTTCTTGTCATCCACATGTAATTAGAATCTATTTGTTTATGTGATATTGTAACTATTTACTTAACTCTCAAGGTTTTGAAGAAACTGCAGATGAAAAACTTCCTCACTTAAAGTAACGTATAATACATTCTTATCTGAATGTTTAGTGTTTTGTTCATGTAATCCCCATTAACACAAAATGAGAAAAGGTATACACATAAATTCTTTCTCATTAAAGTAAGATTATACACTTTAGCATCTTTAGTGTTATATTTAAAAAGCATATATCATGAATTGACAATGAAAATTGCCTAAATTCATTTTCAAGTAATTGGGAAAAATTATCTCCAAAACTCTCTCTCTCCCTTTCTCCTTCTTTCTCTCCCTCTCCTCTCTTCTTCCCTCTCCCTCTCCATTCTCACCTCCCCCGTTTTTCTTCTTGTCTAAGAAATAAATTGAGTTAATGAAGATAATTCATTGATACAGTACCATGATATTTAAAAAATATTCATCAGATAAAAGACAAAAGATTAAAAGTGGATTGAAATCTGACAAAGTAGCCTCTTTAGCATATCAAAACATAAGTGATCAAAAATTAAGAAAATAAAATTATAGGTAAAAATTTTGTCAGAAATGTAAAAGACAACTAAAGGAAATAAACAGATTAATAGGTATTATAAGAGCCCTGAATCATACAGTTCTTTGTGAGCCCTACTACCAATCAACAACTTCTCTTAAATGCTTTCACTTAGCACTAAAGAGTATTTGCCTTAAAAATTTATATGATATGCTTGAGTTCAAATTCAAAACTCTAATTTAAATTTATGACATAATATATTAAAACAAACAATCATCTTGGGAAGTGTTATTATAAAGATGGGTCTATTTTCAGCCAGTGCTTATGAGTAAAAATCTTTTATGAGTGCTGGACGAGAACCTTATTACACTGATTCTACTCCCTCAGTACTTATCTATGAGAAGGTATATGAACAGAACCTGAAGAAACCTATTTCATTCAAGTAATATTTGAGGATAATAAAAAAAAGTATAAATAACTAAATTGTTTTAAACACTACATATCAAGAACTTTACTAACCACTTTATATTCTTTATCTTACCTAATTTTAAAAATGAGATAGGTGTCCCACTATTATTACAGTTTAACAGATGAGGAAACTGAAACATTGAGAGGTTTAGCAAACTGCCCAAATCATTACAACTAGTAAAATTTAGAGCTAAGAATTGAACCCTGGTGTCTCTAATTTCATATTCTTTACCATATTTTGCTCTGAGTTCCAATCATTTTGTCTCTGTCCTTTTTAACCCACCGACACATTGTAGTTGTAGCCTATTTTAATGTCTTTTTTTTTTTTATCTCTCTGCTTCTTTCCTTCACTATTCCTTTCAACATCTCTTTCTGCATGTAAGCCTTCTTTATTCATGTTTCTATGGTCATGAATTTAGATCACCATAATTACTGCATTCCCATGATAAAAATTGTGGTGGTACTTACAGGAACCATGCATAGGGGTATCGCTGTTACTTGTAATATATCACCAGTGAGTTCCTGAATTAGGACATCAGGAAGGCTAGAATAGGGTGCCAAGGTCTGACTGAGTATATCAGCTTTTTGTGGCTGCTTTGGGGAACCACCACAAAATGAGTGGCTTAAAACAACAGAATTTTTTTCTCTCACAGTTCTGGAAGCCAGAGTCTGAAATCTAAGTTGTGGCAGGGTCACATTCCCTCTGGAGAATCCAAGGGAGAATCTTTCCTGGATTATTACCACTTCTGGTGGTTGTTGGTAATCTTGACTTTCTCGGCAGCCGAGTCTCCGTCTCCGCCTTCACGATACCTTCACGGGACTCCCTCAGCCCCTTCCTAGTCAGTAGGCCTGAAGGAGAATCACATCTCTGACATCAATCACTAGATTTGTTTCAAATAAGTATATAGACTTAAGTAATGGAAAAGTTCATAGAGATAATTTTTACACAAATAGTATCACAGAAAGACTATCCACCAAGCTCCGAAGATATAACTCTCTGATGACGATGACAGGGTATGTTCAACCTGAGAGCCTCATCAGGTCATTGAAATCATGTACTGTGGGCAAATGCCCTTTTCAAAACACTGGTAAAATGGACAGAACCCACCCAAAATACCACTTGTATATTTTATGAGCAAAGAATATTATAGAAAAAGCTACCAAGAATGTAGATTTTACTTATTTAACTGTGTTACTTGAAGGTATGCATTTTAGGAAAGGGAGAGGCAAGTTATAACTGAGTAAAATCATATAACCTACTAAAATTTGGTAGGAAAAAAGTATGTAGAAGTAACAATTCTAGGACCCCTCATAATTCACTTTATGACATTAAACAAGTTATTTTAATTTTGTGTCAACAAGTGCTCTCAATTAGAAAATTAATATTTAAAAGTTATGTTGTGTGAGACCTAGATAAATGTTTAAGAATACTGACTATTATAACATGTTATATAAAACATTAAAAACTGCATAATTAGTAACATTATAATCAACTCAAATTTTTAAATTATTTTTCTAGTTAAACATAAGGGTATCACTGTACCCTGTGTGTATTCCTTTAAGTTAGATTGTATAAAATTACATGAAAATCAATGCTTATAAATATAAAGTGCATTTTTAAGGTAGCTAGTTTAAAAATAGAATTTTTCGTGAAACTATCTCTTTGGCAAGGATAGTTTGTCATAGTGATTAACAATATATCGACCTAAATATTAAACTTCACATTGTCCTGAATATATTTGGCACCTTCAAATTGCTGAAAAGCAAATTTTCAAATAGTTTTGTGGTAAAGTATATAGCTTTTTATACAGAAATGTATAGATACAAATATATACAGGTAAGCTTTATGATGTTAAAGGCCAATAACAGCCCAAATTCCCAAACTGTTATTTTAACCTCATATTTAACAGGAGGTTTCCTGGCAAAATGATGCCTCTTGGAAGTTCTAAAAGCATTCAGAACGTCTTGCCTTCCCTCACAGCATAGCACAACCACCAGCTCTGCACGGCAGGGCTTGTGTTGTTACCCTCCATTTCCCATTGTGACAATTTGGCACCATTTTTCACTTTGGAGTCAGGCTTTGTGTTTTATCTTAGCTTGCCAGTTAGTTGCTCAGTGACCACAGGCAATATTTATGTATATAGGAATGCCATTAATAATTATCTCAAAGTTGTCACGAAGATTCAATGAGTTAATAGTGTTGAGAAGAGTGGCTGGTAAGTTGTTAAGTATTTAACAAAAATGGCTGAGTGAGTGATGATGAAGATGATGATTTTAATCTGCTGCCTAAATTTTTTATACTACCATACATTAAATAATTTGATTATTTAAATTTAAACCTGTGGCAGAGCAGCTAGAAATTACAGTTAATATGTACTACTTACATAGATAATCACAAAGGCCAGGATTAGAAGATAAAATATGCTATGTACTGATACGTGACAAGAACTAAACCAAACATTGGAAGTGAAATGCTGAACAAAATATAAGTAAGAAAACAAGAGTTAACCATCTAGTATAATATGAAGGAGGTATATATAATATGACATAAACATACTAAATAATAACCACTTGTACATATCCTATTTTCTTCCCTGATCTCTTATATATAGACTATGAACCTTTTAAGATGTGGTGAATTCAGTCGATCTTCATGTACGAACCACAATTTCTTACTTCTATGTTCAATTCTAGAAACAGTTTCATTTCTTCTATATTTCTACCACCCTGCATTTAATTAAATCTCAACTTTAGACCTAGATGTTTTAGCAAATGAATAAATCCTGTAATTTATTAAATGTTTAGCTGAAGTTGGTATAATGTGAACATTTTTATTTATGACTCTGAAAATCTTCAGAAGATATTCCTTTCTAAATTAGCACAACCTTGAAATAAAAATGATAGGAGATATAATTATATCATAATAATTAGAGATTGAACTGTTAGATGCTTAAGCTTTGCAGGGTCTTCTTGAACTAAAAACCTATCTTTTTCAGGAAAAGGATATATATAGTCCAACACTTCTCCCTCATATCCCTGGGAGCAAAGCAGTAAATCTCTATAGGGTCTTTTGAACTTGAGAGGATGGCAGAATTCATTTTCCCTTCAATAGAAAGAAAAGAGTCCTGGCTCAATTCAGCCTCAAAAGCCACTACAGAAGATGTGACTTTGAAAAGGATGTCAACTAAGCATGGAAGGAATGAGTTGAATACATTAGAATAAATGGAAGTGCAAAAGGAAGAATAAAGATCTATTAGCATCTACTAATGATGCTATAGATATCAAGATCAGCGAATACAGCTGTCCCATTCACTCTCACTACTCACTACTCACTCCAATGCCATCACTACCACTACAGAATCAAAACTCAAAGCATGAACACTGCTGTATGATTAAAACATGATATGTGTTAGATTAATGAACTTTTTGCAACATACCGTGCTTTACTAAATACATAAAATAGCTAACACCTATAGCGCACTTAATATGTGAAAGGTGTCATTACATTTCTGCACATACTGCACATATTAACTAATTTAACACTCACGATAACTGTGAGGTAGTGTCATTTATCCTCATTTTATACATGAAGAGACTGAGGTACAGAGAAATTAAGCGACTTGCCCATAGGAAGGACTCTAGAATCTGATTACTGAACCTTCGTGATGACTCATGATTATTTCCCATTCATCCCCTGCCACAAATCCAAATAGCAAGAAACCTATTGATAAGAAGCCTGAAGTAATACGACTCTTAAGAAAACTGAACTGCTAATGAATCATCTGTGAATAAATTCTAAATTTCTCAACCTGACATCTTTTATAACCACTAAATAAATTTTCAAAAACAACAAAGAGCAAACATAATAAAACTTGTAGCAAGAGTTTATTTTCCTTCTAAGCTATAGATATATATTTACACTTTTATTCTTGAGCAACTGAATTTATAATTCCAGCTAACATGGATGAGAAATTCTCAAAATGTTTAGAGACCCCTGCAAATATCTTCATTCTCTTATAGCAATTTAATGCTGTCTCCTACTACATACCCTTTGAGGCACTACCCCTGATAATCAGGATGCACCGGAATATCTCCCCTAATCATGTAGTTATACACAGATGTAATAGCACTTCAGTTTGGGAGTGAAAGTAATTTTCCTACACACCACACACAAGGCTGTGATTTCCTATTAGAAGTACTGAAGAACCAATGTAGACAAAAGAATATACATTATGGTCACTGCTTAATGAGCCAACGAAGAATATTATGAATTTGCCATGACATTGATCATGTCCTGCCCCAAAATACAGGCATGCATACATAAGTATGTATACATACATATATATTACTCTATTTCGCCTCTTTGAAGGCAGTGACTTTATCCAATTTCTTGCTCTCTCTCTCTTTTTTCTTAGTTATTATTACAAAGCCTGGTTGAAAGTAATTATCCAATAATAATTGCTGAATGAAACGTATCAATAATAATAAAAAAATCTTTAAATTGACAAAACTATTTTATATATGCTAAATTTTAACTATGTATAAACACCTTTTTTAAGCCCCACCATATTCTGAATGAATCAATAAACTTCTCAACAAATTACCATCCACAGCCTGAACACCATCTTCAGTGACTCAGACTTGATTTGTCATGTATGGGTTGATCATTTCTTAGGGTTACAGAGCACACTGCTTTGTTCTTTGGAGTTTGGTCTCTGTACTCAAGACAGTCCTAGGCACTAACACTTATACTGCTATAAAAGAAGTTTAATCTCTTAAATATCTGTGCCTCTGGTTTCCTCATCTCTAAAAGAACAGTTGAAATAATACAACCTTACAGGATTTGGGAGAGAATTAAGGGAAATAAAATATATAAGCACTCACACCTTTTAATCTATCAGTAAATAGTATATGCTATTATTATTTCATCAGTTAATTTCAGCTTCACATTAACCCTTGAGATAGCTGAGAATTTGAAAGATAAAGGGATGTGCTCAGAAAGGTCAACTTAACTGCTGAAATTTTTACCTGTAGTAAGTGAAAGAGTCATGGTTCTTCTATAAGTAGTCTTTTAAAACCAAACTTGATTTAGGAGTTAATAGATTATTTTTCATACCTGAGCCTCAGCCTATTTTGGCCACTATTTTATATATTTAAAGACACCTGAAAAGGCTATGGTGTCAAGTCTGCATTTCCCCAATTGTTATTCTCTGGGATATGTTCATACGTATCCTCCTTCTTCTCTAAATAAAAAGGATGAGAAATTTCCAGTACAAAGATAAAGAGCTTGGGAGTCATTACTCCCATCCTGTTCGCAAGAAACAAACTGAACAAACTTAAAATCAGCAATTCTTACCCACATCAGAGAATTGAGGTCACAGGGAAAACTTCTGTCCAAAAAACTAGACAAACAGGAGAAGACAGTAAATCACAGCCTATTGGCAGTAGAAGCTGCTGCAGCCAGTAAATACTAGAGACACTTAAACATTAATTTATGAATTGCTGGAAGCTTATTGTAAATGAGCTTCAGAATTAAAAACTCCTGGAGCCCAGTCTTTGGGACTTCCACACTTTCACAAGATTTACTTTCAAGAGCCCTACTAGGTTTGCATGGTGAAGATTGAATTATGCTTAGGTCAGGAGGAGGGTGAAAGTAGCCATTTGGTAATATGCCCAGAGCTTCCTGTCTATACAACAAAGGCCTATCAGGAAGGAAAACAACTTTACCAGAACCTATCTGACTTAGAACAGGCAAAGAGAATCCCCCTCTAGGTTTCCTAATTTGTACTTCATTAAAATTAAAAACTTTTGCTTTGGAAACTGTTAAGAGAAAGAAGAGAGAAGCCACCAAACCACAGACTAGAAGATATTTGGAAAACACATATCTGATAAAACACTTGTATCCAAAAATTACAAAAAAACTCTTCAAACTCAATAATAAAAAAAGAGACAACTCAAAAAAAGTAAGTAAAATATATGAACAGACACCTTCCCCAAAATATACACAAATGGTGAATAAGCACATGAAAAAGTGTCCAATATTTTATCATTAAAGAACTTTAAATTGAAACAAAAATGAAATACTACAACATATCTATTAGAATGGCTAAAATGAAGCATCGTTAATGCTGCTGGTGATGTAGAGCAAGAAGAATTCTCATTCTTTGCTGGTGAGAATGCAAAATTATACAGCCACTTCAGAAGACTGGCAAATTCTTACAGAGCTAAACACAGTCTTAACCATGTAATCCAGCAATCCTGGGCCTAGGTATTTACCCAAATGAATTTAAAACTTTTGTATACACAAAAACCTGCACATGGATGCTTATAGCAGCTTGATTTATGATTTCCAAGATTTAGAAGCAACCAAGATGTTCTTCAGGAGGTAAATGTATACATAAACTGTGATATATCCATACAACGGAATATTATTCACTGATGTGTTATCCAGCCACAAAAAGATGTAAAGAAATCTTAAATGTCTATTCCTAAGTGAAATAAACCAGTATGAAAAGGTCATATGTGGTATGATTCAAACTATATGATATTTTGAAAAAGGCAAAACTATAAGTAGTAAAAAGATCAGTAGTAGCCAGGTTATCTGGGATGGGGAGGGAAGAGGGGTAAATTTTTAGGACAGTTAAACAACTCTGTATGATACTATAATAATAGATAAATGACATACATTTATCAAACTTATAGAACTGTACAACACAAAGAGTGAACCCTAATGTAACCTATGGACTTTAGTTAATAATAAAGTTTGGTTCATTAATTATAACAAATGTACCACACTAACACAAGACGTTAAAAAGAAACTGCAAAGGAGGATGGAAAGTAATTATGGAAATTCTGCACTATCAGCTATTTTTCTGGAAACATAAAACTGTCCTAAAAAATAGTCTATTAGTAAAAAAATTACAAAAAATTTGCTAACTATGCAACCATTTAAAATGTTTCATTGGACCTTTACTTGTTAAAGATTCTGAGATATATTTCAATAAATACTTTTTATAACCAATGTTTCCCCAATTTATTTGACAATAATGTCTTTCTTTCAGCAGAATGTCTGTTTATATCAAGGATATTATTATACTATACAATACATATCAATCAAATCATCATGTTGCTTCTTCACTGACATTCACGCATTCCTAGATGGAACCACTAGCTTCATAAAAAATAACAGATGATCAATATCTTTGTTTTTTTCACTCAGGCATCTTGTTTAGTGAGATACCTCTGCATGGCAGTTTCTCCTGAAGGTTTACTGATATTTAGGAGTCAATAGGTGTCTCAAGACCTTTGCAGTCATTCCCCTTCCTCCTTTATCTACAAATTTTTAACTTCCCAAAGTACCACTTTTATTTACTACTTATTGATGATCCTGTGTTTTACCCTTATTTTTATCTTATTGTAGTCTGGTAATTTCATCTCATGGTAAATGGAGTATACCCATATCTCTGAAACCCTTCATTTCATTAGCAATGGTATGATTTAATAGATAAAACTACTTGAATCAAGTGCTGTTACCTGGGCATATTTCTTACCTCCAGCCCTGTCTCTGACCTTATCAATAGATAACTTGCATACTACTTGAATCTCTCTGCAACTTCTAATATCATTCTAGAATCCATTGAATAAAGCACGTTTCTCTCTTAATCGCCGTTGTTTACATGTATAAGGTCTGTCTCATCAATTCATAGATTTTTTTCATATATTTTCGGTGTCAGAAATTTTTCCCAGTGTGCTTAGTAAGGCATTCTATCACCCTGTGTAAATGAGTCTTATACCATAAACTTTATCCATGGGTACCCATGTATATTTTGACACAGGTATATGTATTGACTAGATTTCATTTTTGAGGTCAAAATTTATTGATCCAGGAGAATTGAGAGGAACTGTAATGTAACTAGCAGAATCAAACAGCATAATCACCATTAGGATTCAAACCAATCTTAGTTATTATAATTGGAGTATTCTACTCCCCAGTGAGCAAGTTGTCACGTTGCTATTGGTGTCAAACTTAATTGAACAGCTCCTCAACACTTTGGCTGCATATTAAGTTGATCTTTAACAACTGAGACATTAAAAATAAAAATAAAAAAAAGTAGGAAAGAAATAAAGGAAGAAATCCACTATTTCATTCTAATGAACACATTCAAATTATTTGGGAAATCAACCTGGTGATTGGAAAAGGAAATTGACTAACCAAATATCTGATTGAGAATATAGATGGATGTGTATAATTAAATAAAACAAGAGCAGCAACACAATTCAAAACCATCCAATTACAATGTAATTATACCCAGTCCTATCTTTCATGTGTCTACTTCAAATTTTCACTCTCTTATATTATCTAATGTGAATGAATATGCATAGGTAATGACTAATTGAGTTCAGGCAAAAAATGACCCACCTGAAACCGCCAGTTATGTAATGGTTTTGTCTTTTTATGTGAGTTGCTCACTCCAAAAATAAATGCAGACACATCAGTGGATATAAAAGAAAGAATACCATAAGGTCATTGTGGAGACAATACATAAGTAATGATTTAAAATTTGGCTTTTTCTAACATTTCTAAGATAATGATCTTTTTGTCTAAGAAGAATTTCCTTAGTTTATCTTTAAGTCATGCTGTAAACACTCTGTCTCACCAATATCACTTGTACAATAAACTTTTGAGAGCAGACCAAATTGTTTGGTAATTTTCCCAAATGCTTCATCACCATCATTACCATCATAATTAAATCCTACTGGTTTTCTCCATATCTATTTTAATAAATTCTTAGGGAATGATTACAGCTGCCAATGTGTTCTAGTATTGAAAATTTTTGAGATAAAATTATCATGCTCTTAATAATAGCTATTTCTCTTTACATCTATTTAAAAAAGGCAAAGATGGCTATCATTTTTAAGATTGCTTAACACTAGAAATGCACAAATGGGTAAATCAAAATAGGAAATAGTAATAGTCAAAATAACAATTTCATGGGATGCTTATATACTCTGCATACTTTATAGGTGTTTTTACATCCATCTTCTCCATCCATGTTCTTTATCCTCATAGTAACACTAAGAAATAGAAATATATAAGGATTAAGTATATTTTTTTATGAGCAGAGGTAATTACAAGAAAAGTAAGCATTATAAAACAAATCTTTTTTTTTCTTGTATTATTAAACACACTAGTTCAAAAAGTGAATATTAACTTTTTTAATGCAAGCCACAATTTCCAAAACCATAATTTAAAAATTCTGTCACAAATAGGCTACAAAACTATAAGAAGAATAAATATTACCATGTCTGCAAAATGAACCAAGTACTCAATTTTAAGAAAACTTACTCATCTGCAGTTGGCAGAGTCAGTGTTTTCAAATCAGAGAAATTAGATTGACAGATTTAAATTTATAAAGCGATTTATTCCAGTGGTCCCCAACGCTTTTGGCACCAGGGACTAGTGCTCCTACAAGAATCTAATGCCTAATGACCTGAGGTGGAGCTGAGGTGGTGATGCTAGACTTGGGGAGCAGCTGCCAATAAAGATGAAGCTTCACTCGCTGGCCAGCTGCTCACCTCCTGCTCTGTGGCCCAGTTCCTAATAGGCCACGAACTGGTACAGGTTCACAGCCCGGTGGTTGGACACCCCTGATTTATTCAATTACTCATATAAGTTGATTAAAATTTATAATTTTGGTTTATAATAATGGATTGATTTGATCAATGGATGATTCCTTTCCTATTATGGTCTTAGGTTTTTAAATGACTATATCCTTTGGCTGATGTAATGTAAAAGGAAAAGTTATTTGTACATTTGGGCCTTTTAATAGGTTTGTTCTTATTAAATAAAAGTTTTCTTTAATTAGAAAAATATTCATATTTAGAATTTCATATCAAGAACTGTAGCAGAGACAAATATTTCCAGCACTATTCCAGGTTAAGAGAAATATTAGCATAATTTACTGTATAAATTAGGCCTGTAAATTACCATTATATCATCTATAACACAGGCAGCTATACTAGAAATTATAAACTTATGTACGAAAATTTAATCATTTGCTTAATAATGAAATGTGGTGTTTGACCCTAAGGGAGAAGTGAAACTAAAATGTTCACTTCCAATTCACCCAGGGAGAGCACGGACTCTTCTTTCTATAAAGACTGGCTTTACTGCCTGTGATTGCTCTAGATAGCATTAAAATGTTCCCCATGGTTTTAGCCATAGAGAATGACTCTTGGTTCCTGTTTCCCTTTCACAGATGTGGAGAATGGGTATGTTAATAATCCAACAAAAATCTTCCTTTGTTCTGAAGGTGTCCTCCTGGCCTGGCTGCAGGGATGATCAGCATATTATATAGTCTCTGAATGAGGCTTGATTAACATTTTTAATTCTCTTGCCTGCTCCCTACATTAAAATCATTATGGATTCTTGAGTAGGGTTTAAAACAGTTTGGGGAAAACCACTCTCTGTATCTCAGTCTCATAAACTTTTTTTTTCTAAATTTCTTCACTTGTAAAATGACACTGACAATCTATATCTTCCCTGCAGTGACTTTGTGAGGTATGACTAATGATTCTAAATCATGCTGAAAACAACAACAACAAAGCTTTATTTTTAGTATAAGTTGTGATAATAAGACAAGGACATAAGCAAAGGCTTTGAGCAAAATCACACATTTCTACTTGGATATTTTGAATTATTGCATATCTCTTTTTGAACATGTATAGAATTTGCCAAGATAAAGGTTATAGGAACATTTTCTTGTGACTCTAATATATCCCCAATGAAGCTTCACAAAGAAGAAACAACATTCCTTTTATTCATTAATTTAAAAATAGGACTACAGAAGCTAAATTATCTGACAGATGAGAGAAGAATTACAGGATACTCTGTGGATGTCAATTAGAAATATTTGGCACAATGCTATTTCTTGCTAATACAAAACACTATAACTGGAGAACAATATTAAACTCTAAGGGTTTGGAGAAAGATTGGAAATTTTTAAGTGAAATACTTGATGGACAAAACATCTGTGACAAGATCATTTGGCTACTTAAACACGTGTAAGAGAAATATTGTTTACCTGGAAAATGTTAATTTTATTTTCATTAGCAAGAAGAAACAGAAGATGCTTACAACTAAAAATTTCTAAGCAGAACGCAATTAATTTTTATTCTGGATGAGAGGCCTTTTATTATTCTGGATCTAGGACAAAGCAGTTTGTACCCTAATAAGATTTCCTCAAGGACTTTCAAGAAATCAGAACAGCATACATTCTTGCTGCTTTTTATAAAATTACCCATTGGATTTTTTTCATTTTGGTGCATCATTTCAATTTAAAATCTCACCTCATGTTTTAGTATTTTTCCTACAAAAAATACTAGTTTTATTAAATTTTATAATTTTTCAGGTGTAATTGTTAAATATTTACATTAACTCATCTCCTGATAATTATTATGTACTCAAATCAGCCAACCAGTATAACAAAAAAATATATAATTAATAAATAAACAGAAACTTCTATGAACTGATGGATATAAGTTTAAAAGTCAGAATTTTCTAACAGTGTCCATAGTGAGATTAGGTTAATTTGTAATATATCTTATTGTATATCACTGTTCTTACTCCATTGTACTATCTCTCTGTCATCTGTCATTGATATGTACTACCTATATATCAATCACCTAACCTGTGTATTTTCAGAATGTGATTAAAGGTAAAAAAAAAAAAAAAAAAGACCCTGGTAAAACTGTGTGTGGGGGGTAGGTGAGCTGGGGAGAAGAGATCAGTTAATACAGATGGGTGGACTAGATGGAGGAGAATCATATATATGCCTGTGAGGGCACATATCTGCAAGTGACTAAAATATCACGGAAACCCTAGCATCAATATCATAACAGTAAGACATATATTATATGAAGAAGCACAAATTCTAAAGTGTTTCAAGGTTAGAGGTATAAAAGGAAATTGTCGTATTTCCTACCAGATAGCAAAGATGCCATTATTAGAGATAGCATTTTGGAAAAAATTTGATTTTTACGTTATTATATCTCACGTATTTGGTTCTTATTTAGCTATTTTATTTTGAATGTACACCACGTTGCCTGAATGCCACACATTTTTATTCTATAGATTCTTCTTTATAAGAAAGAAAATGTCATAAATAGAGGAACTGAAACAAAAACTTACAAAGCAAAAAATCTTAACTGTATGTTGATCAAAATTTAATTGTTTCCATTAACAACTGTTTTCTTCTTAATATTATTATTATTATTTATATATTATTTTTATTATTTTATTATCTGTTATTATTTTTATTATTGTTTTATTATATATTAATAATATAGGGCTGCTGTAACAAAGTACCATAAACTATATGGCACAGAACAATAGAAATTTATTGTTTCACAGCTCTGGAGAATAGAAGTCCAAAAATCAAGTTATCACAGGGACATGCTTCCTCTGAAGGCACCAAAGAAGGATTCTTCCTTGCCTTTCCCAGCTTCCGGTAGCCTCAGATGTCCCTTGGCTTATGGCAGCATGACTCCAATAGTGACATCGTGTTTTCTCTAGGTCTCTTCACATAACCTTTCTCCTGTGCATGTCTACCTCTGTGTCCAAATGAAAACTTTTTATAAGGACACAGTCACATTGCATTAGGGTGCACCTTAATGACCTCACCTTAGCTTCATCATCTGCAAAGCTCTTATTTCAAGATAAAGTCACAGTCACACATACCAAGGATCAGGACATCAACATCTTTTGGGGAACATAATTCAATCTGTAATGACTCACAAAACCAGCGGTGCAAGATCTCTTTTTTATTAATATCCTTATGTTCATTCGGTTATTCATTCAGTTCAATACATGCTTGTTTAAGTGTGGCAGTCACAGAAAATGCTCATATTTTAATTGTTGGAGTTACTTTTGAAAAAGTAGTCACTCTATTCTTTCACAAAATCATAGAAACATCTAAACATACTATAATCCTTTCTGGTGTCACAGCTTTTCTAACTTACAATCATTCTTTTTCTAAGCATTAAGTTATGCATCCCCCTTTGAATAACTAGTGTAAAAGTAGTTAGTAGTGTTGTTGTTAATCTGAGGGTAGCTCATTATTTCTCCTTAAATCCTGGAATTGTTTCATCCACAGCAAATGCTAAACACTGCTGTCAACATCTGCAGTACCCTTGACCTCACGTTGGCACTCTATCCATCACAGATTCCATCTAAATCCTTACTATTTCACTGCTATCATCACAGATGTTGAAGGAAAAAATTTAAAAATCAAATTAATCTACACTGAGGTTTGAATGGCTGATAATTCCAAAAATTCACTTATGCATCTCTGTTGAACTCAATATATTTCATATTGCAAGATTTTCAAAAATGCTTTAGAAAAATTTTGGGGTTATGAACACTTATCTTAAACTATATCATTCAATTAATTCATCTCTTGACAGAATATATCCTAGGAATAGGAAAAGGAGAACAATACGGCATTTGAGAGTCTCAGTCCATCTTTTTCTCTTTAGCAGGAATCACAGAGGTAACTCGGAGCCATAATCTTACCCACTAAAGGCTTCTCCCCTTAGCATACTCCAATGTGAGAGAAGGCTTTTTACAGTTCTCCAAAAATAGAATCACTATTGTCACTTATCTTAAAAGAATAACATTTATGCTAAATATAGAACTAAATAACAATATGGCAAGCTTTAGATTAAGAAATCCTTGCCCCTTTATGTTTAAGAAATCTAAATCAGTTCATTTGTTTGTTTGTGTATTTGTTTTCTACTCACTGCTAACCAAGTTTAAATTGGGTTTCCTGGTTGATTTTCTGGAGATTTTTAAGATGAGGAAACGGTGAACTCCAAAAGCAGCAAACTTTTGCCGTTCCTCATTCCAGATCCTTCTAAACTTTTGTAGTTTCCAGCTAGCTACACTTGATCAGTGGAAGATTTAGTTAAACTCTGAAGACAGGGGAAATAGAAAATATTTATGATATAAATGGAAAAAGAAATGCTTTTGAGGGTTGTTAAAAAGATGTTTGCAAAGATCAGAACACAAGGGGAGATGTTTCAAAGGACTATTGAAAAAAATGAAAACTTTATAGACTCATCTAGTTGATTTAAGTGGCTAAGGAGACTCCTTCCCTACCCCCCATGATCTAGGTAAGAAAACTGTCCTGAATGAACCAAGGGAAACCAAAACAAACAAAACAAAACAAAATGAAAGAAAGATGTCAGATATTTGGAGAACTTGTGGAAACTCTTTTCCTGGATTTCAGAAAATCAGGTGAGTCAGATTTCTGAGTCTTCTCAAAAATAAGAGAAGATATTTATCAATAATTAAAATGGTTCCAGAACTTCTCAACATACAATGGTTTCAAATCTTGGTGTCTGCAAGTTAGAGCTCACAATGTTAAATACGGGTTCTAGTTTGACATGCCAAGATAATGCTGCATGGTTTATGATTCTTTGAAGCAGAGAGGGCTTTGTGGTTCTGTGATCAGGCTGTCTTTCAAACTTGTCTTTCAGAGCTTGGAATCAGTGGATGAAATAGAGGTTTATAAGACCTGGGTGACACACAATATGCACATTTTCAGTATCTAAGTGGCCCAGAATGGCTGGTTTCTTCCAAGGCTGAGAATGTTCTGATAAAAAAGTTTTTCAGAAACTCATTAAGCAATAGAGTCTGACCTCAATGACTGACAGTGTTTGAAATTCAAGAAGACCACAAAGAGCTTCTCAGTCAGAGAGAGAGAGAGAGAGAGAGAGAGAGAGAGAAAGAGAGAGTTCAGATTGGTTTTTAAAACACTAGAAGACCAAAAGGGAAGTGGCCTGAAGTTCAATAAAATCTTAAACATACATGTTTAATGGTAGTTCATGTTTCATTTTATTAAAACACTAAGCTATATATATTCATTTTCTATCTTCATAGTTCATGGCTACGGCAGGCAGAATAATGTCCCTCACCTAAAGACGTTCAGAATAGAATCTTCAAAACCCATGAATATGTTAGGTTACATGACAAAAAAGAAATATGGTGTCAGATGTAATTATGTTTACTAATCAGGTGACCTTAAAGTAAGGAGACTATTCTGGATTATTTGGGTGGCCCAATATAATCACAACTCTTTAAAAGTGGGAAAGAGGCATAATAAGAGTCAGTATAAGAGTAATAAGATGTAAAAAAGACTGGCCATTGCTGACTTTGAAGATAAAAGGGAACCGTAAATCAAGGATTATGAGCAGTCTTTAGAAGCTGAAAAGGTCAAGGAAACAGATTTCCCTCAGAACCTCAAGAAAGGAATGCAGTGCTAAATATCTCGATTATAGCCCGGTAAGATTTTTGTATATAGAAGTATAGGATAACAAATTTGTGTTGTTTTAAGCCACTAAGTTGGCAGTGGCTTTTTATAGCATCAACAGAAACTAATGCTCTGGCTAGTATGGTGTGATAACCACCGTAAAATACAGGGCTGAACATTTCTCAGGAACCACACTCAGCATAATGGAAAGTGAGTCTATATTTCAACAAATAACAAAATATTTTCCGTGAATTCTAATCATTTTTATTGATCAAGAAGCAAACACACACACACACACACACACACACACACACTCTCAGGAACTGACTACAGTAGTCCACATTGGCTGGTGAGGGATATGTTCCAAGCCCTCCAGTAGATGCCTAAAACCACAAATAGTACTGAACCCTACATCCACTATGTTTTTTCCTATACGAACACATTATGATAAAGTTTACAAACACACTATGATAAAGTTTAATTTACAAATCAGGTATAGTAAGAGATTAATAACCATACTGACACTAAAAATGAATTATAACAATATACTGTAAAAAAAAGTCATGTGAATGTGGTCTCTCTCTCTTAAAATACCTAACTATACTCACCTTTTTACTTAGAGGAAGCAGTTCTCAGCTTCTCTTTGGTGTATCCAAATTGCCAGCATCACTATTCTTCTGTTTTAGGGACATTATTAAGTAAAATAAGAGTTACTTGAACACAAGCCCTGCAATATTGCGACTGTTGATCTGGTAACCAAGACGGCTATTAAATGATTAATCAATGGGAAGCATATACAGCTGGGCAAATGGATGATTCACATCCTGGGCAAGGCTCTGTCTGCACGAGATTTCATCAAGCTACTCAGAACACTGTGCAATTTAAATGTATGAATTGTTAATTTTTGAAATTTGACATTTAATATTTTCGAACTGTGGTTGACTGCCATGTAACTGAAACTATGGAAAGTGAAACTTTGGCTAAGGGAGGACTACTTTATAGTCTTTCCATATGAATTCCGCCTGATTCCTCTTTCCATATTACCATGTAAATATAAAATCCTTGCAGAAAGCTTACACACACACACACACACACACACACACACACGGTCTTCTCTATACTTCACAGCACCAAGGACATTGTTAAAAAGATAGTTGAATATAGGTATCTTCTAGACAACGAAAGAATAGCCCCTTTTTCTTTTTTTTCCTGTCATTATCGTCTTTTTGGTATTTGCTTCATCATTTTCTTGAGGGTAAGGGCTAGTCATCCCTGTCCATCTTTAGATACCTTTCCCATTGTGCCTTGTTTTCTACTACAAATTATTGAAGATAAGATAATTGGGGTTTACCTACTGAAACAGTTCTAACTAACTAAAAGCAAAAAGAAAAATGTTATTGCTCATTTTCTAAATAATTCAGACTTTTTCCAGGGTTAAGACCAGGAAAAATTATATAGTATGCAAATTTCTTTTAATATACTGACAAATGTAAATGTTCTGAATATTTAAGCTCTTTCCATTTTAACTAAAGCTAATGAAGCTAAGAAAGTTAACCTCATAACCCATAATTAGAAGAGTCTCCATTTTTAGGTAGTTGTGATTTATATTTTCATTCAAGGGTGATACATTGCTAACATTTTCAAATTACTCACTACTGTTGCTCATTTCTAAAAATAGGCACTGTTGTTTCCCTGGGCAACTCTTTACAGAACACTAGGAATCCCTTCAGAATAACTAAGATGTATTAAACATAAACAACTTCTAAAGAAAAGCACTAGCAAGATTTCTTTATCTGAACACCTCAGAATTTAGGTCAATACGATTTTATTCTAGAACACTGAAAGTTAAGCACTCTATTTTGGATGAAATATTCAAAAAGTTAAAGTAATCAGAAACAATGTATTTTTTAAAGTATCTTAATGGATACCTTGATGTACCAATTAAATTCACAAAAGCCAAAAATAATGATAATCTCCAGTAAAAATAAACATTTAACTTAGTCACAATGTATATTTCTAGAAATATTGATAAAAGATTTTGACGATATGTTTCATAGTCATTAATACATTGATATATTTGCCTTGAAATCTGATTATCTCTAGGTGATAAATTACTTCAATATCCTTCCTATTGATTATTTCTTTTCTGATTTTTCTATATAAACAGTTAATATCATTTAGATAATTGCAATTTTAAGGATGTATCTTAAACAAGTTTATAAAAGAACATGCAAAATAAAATTTATTAATTTCCAATAATAATGTATTTTTAAGATACATTTTAAAATTTTTTAGCTTGCATTTTTCTTGGATCAAGCAGATAAAAGAAACTAAAATGTGTATTTAAAATTTTTGTTTTCCAAAGAGCTTAACCTTGCAAAATGTCTAGAATCCATCACTTTTTTAAGCTACACTCTCAAGTGCTACTGCAAAGGGGCTGTAGAATCAAGTCTTGAAAATTTGAATCCTGATTTCTTAATAAATAGAATAAGCCACTATATTTAAATATATATATATATATATATATATATATATATATAGAGAGAGAGAGAGAGAGAGAGAGAGAGAGAGAGAGAGAGAGAGAGAGAGTGTATATATTCAAGTTATGGCAAAGCAGATATTTTTACAATCAGAAGGAGAAAAAAAATTTACACAAAATTACTACTGATTAAGACTGAATATTAGTTCATATTCGTTGCTATAGAACCTATATATTTTGAAATAATTTTTAACAATGTCATTTTTCCCATTCATCTCACTTTCTTTTGACTTTCTTGCTAATTGCAATGCTGCCTTAGGATTTGAATATTGATGTTTTTAAGAAAGCATATGTATAGATAATGAAAGAAATTCAATACTTGACAAATATTCAATAAGTAGGTATATCCTTTGGCCTGGTCCTTACAACTGAAAAAGGAAATGTATACCTATAGATAATTATCCTATAGAGAAAAGTTTATTATGAATGCAGTGTTCATCCCTGGGAATATAAATACCTTTTTTCAAATGAAATGTGGCCTTTCAGATTTTGCTCTCTACATAAAAATAACTGCTATGACAGCCTGATGTGTTCTAAAAATGTTTTTGATGTTTTTTGGAATATAGTAATAACTAAGGACAACAACAACAACGAAAGTTGAAGGGTCATATTTGAACACTCTAGTGATTCAGTAAAAGAACACTAAAGGAAGAGTAAGGCTTGTCAAAGAGCCAGCCATGACCTCTAGAAGCTAAAGCACATGGTCTCCTGCACTGCTGCACAGCAGAACTAAAAAGACACCTTATACTTATTGAAAACACATTTAATATTCAAGGCCAGGCACTGATGGGTCAAGCGTGTCTTCTTTCCTGAAGAGGCTGCCAAGGAGATCCTGAGGTTATTTTGGTCAACATATACAGTGCGCAAGCAAAGGGCAGTTGAGCCCAGGATAAATATTCACTCCTTCTGACATCTACCATCTCATTCTATTCAGTTTGCAAAGGAATGGGAGCTTCAGCACAAATGTTTCAATTAGAATGAAAAGGCATTGGGTCTGAATAAAAAAAAGGAAAGTTAATTAAAATGTTTTCTTTTTTCAATGAAATCCACAATAAATTTGAGTGGTTTAAAGATTTAATATTTTACATTCAATTTCTGAAGAACGACTAAATTCCAAGGAAATCTACATATTGATTTATTTGATTTTCAAAACTTTGTGTCAGCTAAATATTATGAAGAAAACTAAAACCATGGAAGAGAAAAATTCTTCAACCAAAGTTATCACACAAAAATGAGGTTCTGGGGTTAGAAGACAAAGAAAGGCATTACTGACCAAATCAAACACTGCTCACTGTTTCACTACATTGCCTCATTTCTTTGATACGAAAATCTTCTATCGCATCACGTTTTTAAAAAATATTTTGTTTGGAAGTCCAGTTTTAGGCAGGTAGGAGAAATAGTTAACACAACAGGATTGTCTTACTCAGTTCTTGCTTATCTCTGGAGCCATGGCAACAACACTTGGTCAAACACTGAGCATTAAACTCTAAGGTTCTACTAATGACTATATAATGTGATGCATCAGAATGTATTAAGCTGTCACCATATTTAAAAAAAAAAATAACAACACACAGTCATGATATACTTGGTTCCTGGATTGGAGTTTGTATCTTGAAGAATTTGAGATGCTAAGACTCTGCTGGGCTTCTTTGGGTGGAGATATCTTACAGGAAAAAATCCCATCCAATGCTATGCTTGGATGAAAGAGAAAAAGAGAAGAGAAAGAGAAGTTGGAAACCTATGTGTGACTTCTTTTATATATGTGTACACATTTCCTGCTCTTCCTGAATTGTATCTTTTGCCATAATAAATCTTAGCCATGATTAAAATTTTAGTGGAAGTACATTAGTCCTTCTAGCAAATAACCAAATGAGTTGGCACCCCGCCCCCCAAAACAGTAGTGATTAAAATATATGGTGATATAGTTAACAGATTATATCAGTTAGCTTTTGTCGCATAACAAAAAGGCACCCCCCCAATTTATTGGCCTAATTATGAAATAAATATTAGAGAATCTTTTAAGTATGGCTGTTCAAAGTTTCCAAGTCATCACAAAGGTAGGACAGCATCTCTGGTTATTGATCTCTACTTTAGTTTCAATTTGATCCATTCATGTCTGTGAATCTCCCCAGTTTTGTAAATTTGATTCTCTGCTTCTGTTCATCAGCAGAAAAATCGGCTAGAATTAAATATTCGGAGCTAGAAGAGAAAAGCTTTTCCAGATGGAAAGAATCATCTATGAGTCTTATTTAACACAAAAATTAAGAGTAATTAAGTTAGTAATCAAAGATCTAAGGTATAAGTTTCCTGTGCCCAGTTTCCATTGGGCAGAAAGGAGGACATGGGCTAGCATAGCAATCTGAAGCTGAAGGGGCCTGGTCCACAAACAGGTCTAGGGAAAGTATATTCTCAAAAGGACATACTAACGAAACAGTCCATCATGAGGGAGGGCTGAGGATTGCAGAATATCACGGCTGTTGAGCATTGAACTGGTAGCTCACCAACAAGGATGGATTCCACTAAGAAAGAAGACAAACACACTAAGAAAGAAGACAAACATACTATCTTTCAAGCTTCAGTAAGCCTTGTAAAAAGTATTACAAGATAACCAATGAATTATGGAATTGGGGATCTAGATGATATGTTTTCTGTCACAAAACTTCTGATTATTCATTGCTTTTCAGATATACTGCTCCAAAACAATCACACTATTTTCTAGATACAGTTTTCAAATATAATGCGTGATGTTCTACCAATGAGAAAAAAAGCACATCTATTTCACAAGTGTAGTTAATACATATATTTTTCAAGTGTTTCAAGCCTTTCACAAGGAAACATTATAAAAATACCACATACAGACATTATGTTTTGAGAATTTTTGCCAAAAATGGATGAAGATTTGAAAATAGCTTGTGTTTTTCATATTCTATTTCTTTTTTTAGAGAGCAATATGACTGTTCCCAACTGGATTTTGTTATCAGTGCAATATTCCTTATGCAACTAAGAGGACTATTAATTAGTTATTCCATTTATTAACCTCTCTGGTCTTCCTTTGGAAAATGACCAAGATTAATGCATAAGAACATTCTAGGACAAACATTAAGCAGCTAGAAGAGCATTTCAATGAGGTCATAAAAGTACCTCAGAACTAATACAATTTATTCATTCATATTCAACCTAATGAATTTTAACCCTCTGGTAATGCAATAAGGATCTTACATAAAGTGAATGGCAACTATTGGGTTAAAAGAAAGCAATTTCTTTTTTTCCTGGGAAGAATGAGTAAAATATAGGTGAATGAGGGAAGAAAAAAGAATAAGGGGAAGGCACTGAAATAGGTGAGCAAATGAAAGAAAGCTTCTTCAATTTAGAAGAAAATGTTTTCTTTGAAATGTATTTTGAAATATATTAACTATATATGAAAATATAATTTTAACACGAGTAAAAAAAGAAAATGTTGAATTTCAGAGCTAATTAATATAGCCATACTGCTGTCCGTTTTTCAAATTTGGAACATTCTCACCAAAGTCATCTTATTAATATCTTTAAGGAATGTTATATCAGCTGGTATCCTTAAAATTATCTCACTGATAATTATATAAATATTCTATGATAACATGGGCTTACTTTTTTTGCATTGACTGTATTCAATGTTAGAAACATTTAACTTTTGTATTACACAGTTTGCCTTCCATTATATTTAGAAATTTTGTAGTGTATTTAGGATTTCTTTCTCTTTTTTAATGTTCTGATGTTTCGTTTGTTTGATTTGGTTTAATTCATAATATATGTTGCTTTTAGCCTAAGATACTTTATTCATTTTATTTTAAGAAAGAGTGCATATTTATGCTAATCAAGACTATACTATTATCCATGAGAAAATGACACCAGATTAAAAATTAAATAAGCTAAAATTTCCATTATGTTGATATATGCTTAATTTATAATTTTCACATCTAAAGTACTGTTCCTAACCATCATTAAGCCCGTGATATGATTAAATTTGAATCAGGAAGTCACTAACCTAGATTATTTTAAATAATTACTCTTCAGGAGAAGGAAATCATGATATAAGCCTTCAATATATGCTTTTTGTACTAGATAAATTTTAATATATATATATAATATATATAATATATATATTATATATATATATACTAATGGATGAATGGATGAAGAAAATGTTGTATATACTACAGTGGAATGTAATTCAGCCTTAAAAAAGAAGGAACTCCTGCCATATGCGAAAGATGAATGAAACTTGAGGACAGCATGCTAAGTGAAATAAAGACAGTCTGTCAAGAGACAAATAGTGTATGATTCCACAATGGTACTTTATGAAGTATCTAAAATAGTTAAACTCACAGAAGCACAGTGCAGAACGGTGGTTACCAAGGGTAGGCGGGTGGGGAAAATGATGAGTTGCTAATCACTCATACAGTTTCAGCAATGCAAGATGAGTAGTTGTAAAGAACTGTTGTTCAGCATTGTGCCTGTAGTTAACGATATTGTATTGTACACTTAAAAATCTGTTAGGTGGGTAGATCTCATGTTTTTACCACAGTAAAATAAAAAATAAATTAATATTCAATTTATTTTAATTTATTTTTTAATTTATTTTTTATACTTGGCATGGAGCACACGGCTAGAAAAGGTCCCTGAAGTACGACTTCCCCGAAATGCGTTAGCGCTGTCTTCCTAGAAACGCAACCACACCTCTCTCCTGCCCTCGCAGTGCCGATTCGCCATTTGGCCACGGCGGCCTTGGAGCAGTGTTCTAAGCGCTGCGGGCTGCCGGCCTCCTGACCACCACTCGCGAGAAGTCCTTCTCAGGCGAGAATTCTCCTCTACAGCCGCTCTGTTTAGGATGTGCTCCAGCCGGGGCTCCCGGCGGTGAGGCACTTTCCAGCACTTCAAGGCCGAACTCCGGTCCCGGAGGAACCCCCATCCACCCAGGGGGCTGTCTCTGCCCACCTGCCTCTTCTCCACCTGATCTCGCTGGCCATGAGCTGCTTGGCCTGGTAAGTAGGCTTGCTTGCAGGTGGGTCGGCAAAGCCTCGTACATGTCGGGCTGCAGCCGGTGGATGTAGGATCGTGGAGCGTGTGCCCTCGGCGGTAGGTTAGGCTGCAGGCAAGCATGGTGCCCACGATGGCGCCGTACATCTGCACGCTCACGTGGCAGCGCACAGGCGCAAGGGTGCCCCAAAGCAGGCAGAGGGCACCAGGACAAGGGCCTAGGGCGCAGGCAGGCTGCAGTCTGGATCAGGTTCCCTGTGCGGCTCCGCAGGTTCAGGGCCTCCTACTCATTGCTGGGGACTGGGATTTTCTGCACGTGGCTGGAGAGGAAGAGACACGTGGAAGGCCGCTGGCAGGAAGTACAGGTAGGTCAGCCGCTGGAAGCCCAGGTCTTGTAGGCCGGCCCACTCCAGCAGGTCCTTAAAGGCCAAGCAGTTGAGGTTTGAGCTCAGGGCATTTAGGCTGGAACCTCACAGTCACTGAAGGAACATAAAGATAGCTACAGATAGGTATAGATGATATAGATACAGATTTAATTTACCTATATATGTGTATATATTCATAATATATATGGATATAAGACATATTATATGTAGATATTTTTATATAGATACATATTTTATCTATCTATATATCTACATACAGATATATCTTATGTATCTATTCATCCAGAGACAGATATATAGGTTGTTTCTGTTTCTTGGAAACTGTGAATAATACTGCAATTAATATGAGAATGAACATATATCTTTAAGATTGCGATTTCTTTTCCTTTGGGTATATGTACACAACCGAGATTGCAGAATCGTATGCTAGTTGTGTTTTAAATTTTTTGGAGAACTGCTTTACTGTTTTCCACAGTGTCTGCACCAATTTACATTCCCAACAATCATGCACAAGTATTTCCTTTTCTCTCCATCCTTGCCAACACTCATCTCTTGTCTGAGCACAGCCATTCTAGCAGGTATGAGGTGATATCTTATTGTGGTGTAGTTTTGATTTGCATTTCCTTGATGATTAGTGATGTTGAGCATCTTTCCATGCACCTGTTGGCCATTTTGATCTTTTCTTTGGAAAAATCTCTATTCATTTACTCTGTACATTTTGTTAGTTCTCTCTACTATTTTTCAAAGAATACTTGAAATAAATATTAAGATTTTTAAAAAATCAATAGGCTTTTCTAGAGCAGTTTTAGGTTTATAGCAGTTTTAGGTATAGTTCAAAGAATTCTCACTTATCACTTCCCTCCACTCATACAATGTCCCCTACCACCAATTTTTAAAATAATATAATTTATATCTGTTGTCATTTTAAATTTTATGTGAATGGTTAATCTAAAATCTTGGTGACACTTGAAAAAAAAGACAAGAATAATTTCAAGAGAGACAAAGAAAATATTCTTGTAGTTCTTAAAAGTGATCGTCTAATTATCATCATACAATAGAATGTTCTGTAATGATGGAAATATACTATATGGCACTATTCAACATTATAGTCAATATCTACATGTGGCTTTTAGCACTTAAAATGTGATTGGTTAATATTACTAAAACGATTTTAAATTGATTGATTTAAATTTAGCTTTACATAGTCATGTGTAGCTAGTAGCTTATATATGACAGTATGGGTCTAGAGATATTATCTAGAATCTATGACTGGAGGATGTAGACTATATGATTTATTTTAAAATATGCTTTTCTAAACATAGCTATCAAAAAAAAAAAAAAACAGGAAATATAATGAATAGATAATAACTGTGTTTGTGATGGCTTTGTGATATGTTGACTTGGCTAAGCTGAACTACAGTGCCCAGAATTCTCATTCTCTAATGATTCCAGTTAGAGTTATCTAGAGGTGATATTCTTTATAAACAGAGAATATGATGGATGCATCAGACATTTTGTAACATATATACCCACTTCTTTCAGTTATTCAATTAAATATAAATCTGGATATCATTGCAAAGGTGTTTTGCAGATGAAATTAAAGTCTCTGTTGACAAAGTTAATCAAAAAGGTTATTATCTGTATTGGTCTGACTAATCTGTTGAAAGTCTTTTTTAAAACTTTATTTTATTAGTTTCAAGTATATAGTGCATTGATTAGACAATTATATAGTTTATAAAATGATCCCCCTAATTGCTCCTTCTCTCTGTTTTTTCACCTAGCCAATATATTAATGCTAACTGCATTCCCTATGCCGTGCTCCCCATCCCCGTGACCATCTATCAAGTACTAATTTGCACTTCTTTAACCCTTCACCCCATTCTTCCAGTCCCCAAACCCCTCTTCTCTGTCCATCACCAAATTGTCCTATATATTTGTGAGTCTGTTTTTGATTAGTTTGTTCTCTTTTTTCCTTAGATTCTGCATATAAGTGAAATCATACGATATATAGCTTTCTCTGTCTGACTTATTTCACTTAGCATAATAACCTCTAGGTCCATCCATGTTGTTGCAATGGTAGGATTTCGTTTTTTTTAATGGCTAAGCAATATTCCATTGTATATATGAACCATAACATAGAAAGCTCTTTAAAAGAGGTTTAGCCCTTCTCTGAGTTCAGAGATTCCAACCAGCATCTCGTTTGCAATATCTCTCCATTTTCCCAGGATGTTTCTTCCTGTCTGTTCATGCGTATGAAGTTCTAATCTACTCCTGATCTTCCCTTCCTGATTGCCTGCCCCATGGATTTCAGGCTTGCTTAGCCAGATACCATAAATAGTTCTGTTAGGCCAATTCATTACAATAAATCTTATTGATAGATATAGAGAGATATAGATATAATATACCTGTATAACATATGTATGTGTATTCATACATATATACAAATATAAGACACATTTTATTATATATAAATGTTATTTTTATTTGTAGATTTGTATTATATCTCTATATATACTTATTTCTACAAATAGGTATATCTTCTTTATCCATTCATCCATAGACAGACAATGTTTGATATGTAGATAGTTAATATCCTTCTGATTTTGATTCTTTTAAGTCCTACTGACAGGACACTCAACTCTTGTGCCATTATTCAGATGGTGAGAAAAGAAGAAAAAGGCAAGGAGAGATTAAAGGTCACAGAGTTAAGAAAATCTATTATCAATAAAATTTATGTGCAGTTATCTCGTCTTATAAGTATCTTTTTCCACCTCTTTCACGTAATTCATTCAGTAAAATTTGCATATGAGTTTTAGAACTAAGCCTAGTTGCTTTGGCACTTGTGAAGATTACAATTTTTACAAAAGATTTTAACTTTTATAAAAGAATATAGCTCCTCAATTGCAGTTATCATTTTACATAGTAAGTAGCAACAAACTAACTAAACCTGCTCTACTCTTTGCTTACTTGCTTGTATGTGAATTGATATTAAAGTTGTAACATATTAGATGTTGTCATCTTTCCAGGGTAGAAAAGCTTATTCCTTTTCACACAAAGAGAATGTATTCTACAGTCAATACAGCCTCCAGGAAGAACAGGTGGTTGAAACAAAGGCCAATATGCTGCATTAAAGAGGGAGTTATTCACCAATTTAAATAGCTCAATAGAAGTAACAAATGTTATTAAATTTTTTCCTTGAAGCCCAAAGGATGATTATAATGTAAAAATTTAAATGACATTAAAGGGTAAACTAAACTAAAACCAAATTGCTGAAATATACCCATTTCAATGATTTAACAATGTAACAAGCAACAGAGAGCAAGTAGGGATATGATTTTAAAGGCTTTCTGATTTGTCAGTGGTTATTCCCATGGGTATATTAAGATAACAGTATATTTGATCAAGATGCAGAGAGAGCTGATTTTGAGGCACAGTTGGTAGAGGAAAAGTATAATAGTGAAATAAAACAGATGAAATTTGGTGTGGTGAAGGAATATACAATTAGAGAAGCAAAGAAGAGCAGTTATGGGTAATCTCATTCTTAAACACTCACTGATGATAGTATAAATTAACCATATTGTCTTTGGAGATTAAACCTGAGACATATATTTGACAGATATGTTCACATGGGGTACAAATATATGTGTAAAATGATATTTTGTAAATGTAATTAGGATTAAAAACAAAATACTAGAAGCAACCTAAGTTATGCATCTAGCTATCCACATGAGACCAATAGAAAAAATCCTGATATATCCATAAACGATACAATATATTATGCCATAGTTAAAAATGTATGAGGCTATTCTGTATATAATGACATGGAATTAATTTCAAGTTACATTGTTAAGTGAAGAAAAAAAGTGTATATAGGAAGCTATTACTGTGTTACTAGGTGATATTTGCATATGCATAGAATATCTCTTAATATGTGGATTACTATGATATAAGTAGTTATGGGAGAGGACAGGAATGAGAGACAGGATGGAAGGAAGACTTAAACTTTAATAGATTCCATTCAGTATTAATTTTGTGGTCTGTATATGTGTAAATATATTACATTACATTTTGGAAATATTTTAGATAATTTTAAAAAATCATATATAGTAACCATTTGAAGCTAGTATTCAGGGTAGGATCACATATGGGTGTATAAATTGAAGATTTTCTGATATTTGTAGAGGGGCAAGTAATAATATTGGAAAGTTTTTACCGATGGTGATTCTGCTGATGGATGAGTCCTCTAGAAGAGTGTTTGGGATGTTTTCCTGTCTCTGATTTAGGATAACCAAAGTATTGCTGAAAGTCTATTCCATCCTGATTCCTGCATGTTCAGTGGATTGCTTCACATGGTCAAAGGTTTGCTTAGCTGACAACTGAGATATAAAGAAAACGAACAAAAGAAATGAGCTCCAAGTAGTGCAGCTCTGATGCCAGCTCACTGTGCTGTTTAGTTGTTTAGTCAAGCATGGCTCCATGAACAACTCAGAGGAAAGGCTCCACATTGGCTTTATTCTGCCTCGTTATAGGCCCCCAAACAACAATGAGCAGTGGGTGATGCAGCAGTCTTCACTTCTCGTCACCCATGAGAAAGCTGGAGATTTAATCTTTTCTCTTCCATGAAGCAGACAAGCCTCTTTCTATTGGCTGCTTGAACTTCTCTCCCCTCTCTCAGCATGGCTCTCTGGTTTATCCCCTACTGAGAGACTTTGTACCAAAAACCAGATAAGGCATCCATTTGAGATTCTGACCTGTATATTTGTATTATTTAGTTTCCTAAGTTATATTTCTATAGGTCTGTTTGCTATTTTATATTGTGTTCAATCACCTATGGTTAAGGGATTTTTATTAATCTGTGGGAGAAATACAAAATAGCTTTCTCAGAGTTCATATATTCCATTAAACCAAACAAATGAACTCAGGAGTTCTAGGGAAGACTAAACGTTCTACAAATTATTTATAGATCATTTACTTATAGTTTTTATGAAACACTTTTTTTTTCCATTTTAACACTGCCTTAGGTAACATTCAGGCTCTACTCTTAATATCTCTTTTTAAGAATCACACACAAAAAAAAGACTTCCAAGTCTATTGAAAATACTTAAGGATGAAATTTGGATTCTTGTTACCAGGATCACTAATATCACTCATTGAATTTTCAGTTATACCTGGTGGGGTGAACTTAAGCTATAATAAGTAAACGTCATCTACTGGTGTGATAAATATTTTTTGAAATGTTTTGAATTAGTCTCATCTGTTAAGCTCTGAAACAGCTGAAATGCCATACAGGATACATAAATCCTGAAATGAGCCTCTCTTGAGTAGTTGGTAGGCTAGAACATACAGCAAATATTGGCTACTCTCTGCTTCATGACAAAGATCATTTAGGCCCTTCCAGATCAGAGCCTGAAGGCCTAACCATTCCCAACATCATTTATCTTATTTCAGTCTAAGTCATAAAGTGACTTAGAGCCATTTCTGCTCCTGCATTCTTAACCAAACATTTTCTGACAATTCTAAGCCACATAAGTTTCTCTTCATTCTTCAGTCTTTGAACTTAGATAATACTTACTGCCTGTGTCACATGATTTAGCAACTCATAGGTAGTATTAGTTTTTTGAATTACTCTCAGTGTTTTCAAAATACTGCTTCTCTCAAGAACAGGACTTATAACTTTGTACTATACCCTCATTTTCCTAGCATAATGCTAGTCTTAGAAAAAACTCAATAAAGGCCTGCTCATTAATAGTAGAGGGGGAGATTGAAGGAATAGTGGCTCCATTTAGGAATACCTAAATGGATCAAGGTTCAAATGTTTTAAAATACTCAATTTGAGTCATTAAATAAATTATCTCTTGACCTTCTTATGAACCTTGTAACAAATTTCTATTTTTGTCAGTAGTGACAGATAAGGTTGTGGGAAAATGGCTTTGTGCTCGGTTATTCTAGGAAATAGTTTTCATTTTCATATCATAAAATTCACTTTTCAGTGAGTAACAGACATTTTAAAAAACATCTGCCAAAACAGTGTTTATACGAAACTTTTTTTCCCCAAGAAATGCTGATGTTTAATTGGAAACACATATGTCCCACTTAATCCCCATAGGCAGCATTTTGCCTAAATATATTTACTTTTTTCTCTCAAGTAGATGAAGCTGAACTCATAATTTTTGCAGAAAATATAATATTTTAGGTGAATATTCTCTTATATGTTGGCATTTCACATTGCAAAGATTAAAATGTGCCTAAAACACTGAAAAAGAATTATTCTTGGTTGCAAAAATCATGCTACCTCCATTTTTATATAAGTGACTGTTGCCCAAAATATTTTAGATGCATGCAATTCTATACATGGAGCTTGTGTATTATATATTCTTATAGCAACTTATGTTTCTAATTTTGTTCCATTTATAAGATTTGGATTAATTATTTTTCTACATATTTAATTATTTAATGAATATTTTTTTCCAAGTCCATGAAAGGATGATCCATATTTGTTTTGTATGTCTGTATCCACAGTGCTTAATACTTGCAAATAATAGGTGCTACATTTATATTTGTTCAAAAATTAACAGACAAATAATGAAAAAAAAATAGATTCTCTATTGCTTGAAACTTACAAACTAGAATCACTTAGAGAACTTCTAGTTTCAGTCCTTATGGACTATCATTTATTAAATTTACTCTGCTACTATAAAAAACTACAAAATCTGGACAAAATATAGTTAAAAATTCTTTGTAAGTATTGGGTAGCATACAGTCCAGGGACACATTTATTCTCCTTTGCTATCTCTTTAAGGAGATTTTCCAAACCATAATTCAGGAAAATAAAGCCCAGTCAGGAAACAGCAGGAGGAAACAGATTTCTGCATGGATTATTAAAGTTACTGGGATTTGGGGTCAAAATGCTGCGAAGGAAAAAGATACAGAGAAGGAACAATAAAAATTTGTATCAAAGTTCATGTTGACTGGAGAGTTAACTTCATAACATGTAAGTAATGTCTCTGGAATATCCAGCAGAGAATAGTACTGAGTGGCTAAAAACAGAGAAATACCTCAGAATATGGAGAAGTTCCTACTCAAGGAGAGTAGAGAAAACTTTATGGACACTGGTAGTTTTCAGGGGAAACTCCAAAGAGGCCATAGCCTAAGCAAAGGGTAACACCCTGAATAAAAGGGGTCATACTCAAGAAATAAGAACAAAGCTTGTATAGAACTACTCTAACAGAACCGAAAACCAATTCAAAGAGAATCACCAGTAATTTTATTGCATAAATGAACAAATTTTAACATTCCTAAGGAATAATATGTATCCGGTTATCTGTAATGGGCAGAATATGATATAAAATTATGAGACATGAAAAAAAGCATTAGAATAACTAGTAAGAGAAAAAATAGGCCAGAAAGGCAAACCTAGAGATGATTCAGATTTGGGAATAGCGGGTAAAGGCCTCAAAATGACTGTAAATAATATGTTAAAAATGGAAGAATTCAAAGGAGAACATACCTCTCAAACAAAAAAGAACCAAATAGACATTTTAGAGCTGAAAAATGAAATATATTAAATTAAGACCTCAATCTCTAGATTCAGCAGTAACCTGGACAGAGCAAGAAGCATGATTAGTAATTTCCAAGATAGGCAAATAGAAAATATTCAAACTGAAGCACAAATAGGAGAAAAACAGTGGGAAAAGTACAGATTTGAAGAGAAGTATATGGCATTATCAAAAGATTATATATATCTAAAATCTAAATATTTAGAGAAACAAAAATCACATAGATAAAATAAGCAAGTATAAGAATGTTCATTGCATCTTAACTCAAAGTAATCCCAACATGGAGAACATACAAGTTTATCAACATAGAATTTATACACAAAATGTGGCAAATCAATAAGATGACAAATTACTCAGCCATGAAAAAGAATTGGCTCCAGATACACAAAACTATTTTGATGAATCTCAAAACCATTATCTTCAATAAAAGAAGCTATATACTTTATGTATGTTTTATGATTTGATTTATGAAAACTTCAAAAGTGCAAAATTAGTTTGTGGTTATAAAAGTCAGAATAATATTTACCCCCAAAGGGGTATTTACTAGGAAAGGGCACTAGAGAACTATCTGAGAAGATAAAAATATTCAATTTTTGACTTGAGGTGTGTTATTTACTGTATGCTTATTATACTTTGTTTTTTAAATGCAGATTCCTAAAAATATCTATGGATAAATAATTAAATTTAACATAATATAATATATTGATGGTTATTAATGGCTATTTGTTCCTTTCCCAGTAATATTACATTGTCTGAAGCCATTTTTCCTGGACAGTTTGTAGAGAAACTTAATTTTTACTTGGGATACAGAATCTATATGTTCCAGTTCCGGACTCACAAGTGACTTAACACAAAGCAGAAGGGAAATCGCTGAGTGCTGTTTTCCACGAGCCTGCCATCTAGTGAGGAAAGGAAAGCAAAGTGTAAGAAAGGCACAGTTGTGAGATGGAAGTAGCAGGGTGGAAAGAGACATAGAAAATTATGGTAAACTACTTAAGATAGGGTGGTTAATGAGGGATCTCTGAGGCTATAAGATTTGGGATTAAAAAGAAAACAACAAATAAACAAACCCAACCTTGTGTAGAGTCATATGATGCTTTGTGAAAAGAACATGCAACTCTTATCTTGTCCAAAATAGTTGCTCTGCTGGTTTGTCATTAAATCGCTTTCTTTTTTACTTAGAAGGCATAAATTGTGCCTATTTCCTCATTTATTGTTCTCTCCTCATTTACTTATCCATTCGTTCTTTCATTCAAAAATTGCAGTCTGAAAACAACTCAAAACTGAAAAAGTACAAGATGACTACTACAAGGTTTGAGGTACAGTCAGGAATCTCCAGTTCTAACACACCCACCAGTTGATTCTAATATAGGTGATCCTCTTACAGAACGCTGAGAAAAACAGAACTAGCTATGCTGTTTTTGTTTTTGTTTTTTATTTTTAATAATACTTGCTATAATTAGATTTCCCGATATTTCCCTTCTGTTTTGGCTTATGAGACACTTGAAATTTAGAGATACTCTATAGAGATTAAGTTTTAAATTTAATGTTTTTATTTTATTACTATAACTCTTAGTGTCATAGCCTTACAGTACAAGAGATAGATCACTGTCCTTCCTATGTTCTTAGTGTATTTTTCATGCAAACGCTTTGAACCACAGAAATATACCACTGTAAATGGGATTAAGACCAGGTCAGATGGATAGATTTGATAGGCTTTCTCCCCTCCAACACACTTCAGATATAGTCTGTTATTCAGAATTTTACATTTTCAAATATGAAGTACATATACAGACATGTATATACTTTTTCTGACTATTATGGCCTTGTTATCCTTTACATTATTCCTATAGCATTTGAAAGTCATATATTAAAATTTAGTAGGAATTTAGAGATTACCTTGTCCAATCTGCATATTTGAGAAACCTGAAAATAGGAGATTAAAAATATATATCTCAAGAAACACAGCAAGTCAATGACACAACTGGAGTAAAGAGTAATATTCTCTAATTCATGATATACAGCCCTCTAAATCCAACCATTCTTACTGAGAAGTGGCCCTATTTATACACAATCAAGTACTTCCTGTAATTGTCTACTTTGTTTTGTTTTTTAAATCTTCTCATATTACATTTAACCAAGATTGTAAACTTTGTCATGGCTTAAACTTCCTTTTTAATTCCCTTTAGCAACTACTTAGCATAGGGTGTTACATGGCAGTAATTCTAAAAGTAGTTGGTGCATTTCTTATTTTTTTTTCCATTGACACAGTGTATAACCATGTTCATAAAAGAGTAAATACATGTATTTAGAAAGAACAGAGGGAAAAATGGCCTAGGGAAAAACAACCAGAATAAACCAAGCAGGTCACCATGGTAACGCCAAGTTCAGAATTGTCAATCTCAAATTTCTGACATTTGTTCAGGATAAAGGGCGCCATCTAGTGGTTTTATTTAAATTCCTGGCAATTCACACTTTTTCAAGCTCAACTTCCAAATAAACAAAAGGAAAATATTTCTTTTTTAGATTTCACCCTTGTAGTTGCAGGATACAGTCAGAGTTTGGTTTGTGAGGTATGTAGTTAGAAGTTTTGTTATTTACTTAATTACTGTTTATCGATACTTTAAAAATCATACAGAAAGGGGCATATGAAATTTTTAAAATTATTAATGTTTTGTACAATAATATGTAAAGCTTTAAGTTCGTGACATATACAGAGTTCTATTCACGTGAAGAGATTTATTCTGAAGAATTTTATTCCCAAATCACTCATGATTAATTCTCTTCTTTCTAAAAAAAAAAAAGAGACTTTTTCTGTAGAAATCTAGGTGCATCGAAAACAGTGCATTTAAGCACATTTGAAAAGGAATAAAGGTTTCACTTTACAAATACTTTCTCTTTTCCTCACAGGAAAACACACACACATACAAAGTCAGCGTTATTAGGATACCAACCAACAATCTATGTGTATAAACAGAAAATTATTTTAAAAGCCCAAGTTTGTGTTTCTCATATATATACAAAGTAAAAATGTGAACACGTGGAAATTATTTATTTTCCTTCTGGCCCTATAACAACAATATCTAATTAATAATTAAATTTATGTATATACTTATATAATGTGCAATGGAGTAGAATTGTTTTATAGCCCTAGTTTGAAGGATCTCAAGACTGTTTTTAATAAATATTTTTGGTATGTTCAAATCTGTGCAATAAATCAAATTTTCATAGCATCTGTTGCATACTATGCATCACATTTATATAACTCTTTGTTACCTTTTTGTCTATTAATATCTAGAGATCCATGCTGCACAAATACCAAGAAAAGAACACAGGAATTATTTGAAAAGCTCATTTGTTAAAAAGGTGTCAATATGTCAGAAAGGCTAATGGGTTTGTGGACCATGCCTCTCGCATAGTATTTCCTATGCCTGAAATAATCATACTATGTTCTATGGCCAAGATAGCTCTCCTATATCCTTCATGTCTTAGCTCAAACACCTCTCTGCACAAAGCCTTCATCAAATCTTACCCTAACGAGCAACCTGATATGCCTGACCCTCAGTGGTCCTCAATCTTGGCTGCAAATTGGAATTATCTGGGGAAGTGAGGAATCTTCTGATGCCTCTGTTTATACCCAGAGACTTTCATTTAAATGGTCTGGGATGAACACTTGGTTTGGGGAATTTTAAAGACTTTATGAGTGAGTCCTATGTGAGCTCTTCCCTTTATGTTATGCTTTCCCCTTTATATTGAAATAATTTGGCCTCTACTTCAAAACATGCTTCTTCCTGGAGGAAGTTCTACCTTAGTTGGTCTATTATGCCACCAGCATTTAACATATTAATGATATAATATTAGGCCTTCACTGAATTTTTATGAGACTGTGCTTACAAAAGATAGGGACAGGGTTGGTGAGTAGTGATAGAGTGGTGTCTAGAATAGGGTGTTAATAGAGAAATGTGATGAGAATATATAAGGCCTGGTATCCTGGGAGAGGTACAGATGAGCTGAGGTAAGAGTCAGGAATATTAACTAGAGCTAAAGAGGAAGCAGAGATTTGTAGAATATTTATTAGTAAAATATCAAGGGTGAAGTAGCAAAAAAGAAGTGATGTTAAGTGGTGTGTCAGCGACTTTCCCTACCTAGTGCTGGTTTGTGTAGGGGTGTGTGGCACCTTGCTGTGCACCTTTGCACTTGACATCAAAGTGACAGTGGGGAAGGTAAATGGGACCAGTAACTTGGGCCCATAGCTGATATCCTTCCCCCGACCCCAGTACTCTGGACATGATACCTAAGGAACAAAATGTTCAGAATTTTTGTAGCACTTATTATGATAAACAAGAAAATGAAATCTGGCTCTGTGTCTTGTAGTCAAGACGCCTGATCACTTGACATTTGCACAGGACAGTAC
This sequence comes from Eidolon dupreanum, assembly GCA_028627145.1. NCBI lineage: Eukaryota > Metazoa > Chordata > Mammalia > Chiroptera > Pteropodidae > Eidolon > Eidolon dupreanum. The sequence goes on along the minus strand of CM053501.1, from coordinate 45,687,979 downwards.
TGAGTAATATACCATTGAAGGTTACTGCTCTGAAGGGTAAAGATAGTTTTATATTTTTGTTTGAGAATTTTCTAAATGTAATTAAACCTAAACCACTTTTAATAACTTATGGAAGTCTAGTCTTGTTAAAGCTCCTTGAAAATAAACATTTAAAGATTTGCTTTTATATCTGTGTTAACATAAGCCCACCCTCATACCCACCTCCCACACCTAAAAGAAAAATCATTAAAGCTGAGCACAGAGTAGTTGCAGAATGATTAACAGATACATCTTAATCACTGAGGTGAGCAGGCCAAGTTTCAAAAGAGTCTTTCTTTCTGAAATCACTAAATCAAATGTTTTTAAAAGAAAAATGAGGCATCAATACAAAATTAAAAAATCAGTAAAAACATTGATCTCAGGATCAAGAGTCCCAGAGAACCAGTCCCAAGTTATAATTGAAAATATCACTTAGAAGTAGGAGATATTTTTTTTACATATTTAAGAAATGAATTGAGGAGCAGTTATTAGTGATGGAGTGCACTAGTAAGCTGTAAATTCTAAAATTTTCAAGAAGCAATTTCAGGATTTGTTTTGAGTATATCTTTCTTTAGGTTGTAATTCATGGAACCAAGTTCATCAGAGAACTAGTATTAATAATGATGTTATGTAGACAATATTTTAAGAGCTAAACTAAAACAAATTTACTCCATCTTTAGTCAATCGGCTGTAGCAATACTGATGTGTTTTTTTTTTAATAAAAAAAATTGGGAAATGAGGAATACTTACTGACTTTTAGGCTGTTAGAAGTTTTATAAAAATGATATGATTTAACAATTATAATTTTTAGGAAGGTAAGTACTACATTTTACTTTTTAAATACTTATATATTTATATATGAGGAAATATAAACTTACATTAAATAATTTTCCAAGGTTACATATATAGTACATTTATTCAGGAATAAATAATTACTGGGACATTACTGTGTACAAGTACTTTAAAAAAATTATTCAATTTACATAAACTAAAAACAAACAAAATATAGTTTATCTACTTCACCCACCCCCCTACCAATCCCCCATCTCTGGCTACCACCAATCTGTTCTCTGTATCTATGAGCTTGACTTTTTGATTTTTTAAAATTACACATATAAGACAGATCATATGGTATTTGTCATTTGTCTGACTTATTTCTCTTAGCATAATTCCCTCAAGATCCATCCATGTTGCAAATGATAAGGTTTTATTATTTTTATGGCTGAATAATAATAGTTCATTGTGTGTGTTTGTGTGTTTATATGTATACACCATAACTTTATTATCAAAGAACACTTAGGTTATTTCAATGTACCAGCACTTTTATAATATGGAGAAAGTAGTAGTGATCAAGATACAAAAGTGCTTGTGACTGAAATTACTTTTCAATGGTGGGGGAAAAAAGCAATATAAATAAGTTAAAAAATAATCTAATAGAGAAATAACAAATGGTGATAAGATCTATACAAAGAATCAATACATGCCAATTGAAAATTTTAAATACCATTTAGGATAGCATTAAAATATGAAACTCTTAAGGATACAGTTAATAAAATATGTGTAAGACCTGTACACTTAAAGCTACGAAAGCCTTGCTCTTTAAGAGAAATTATAAGGCCTAAGTAAGTTAAGATATATACTATATTCACAGATCAGAAGACTCAATATTTCAAAGATATCAATTCCACCCAACTTGAATTATAGATATAACAAAATTCCAATCAAAAGCTCAAAAAATGTTTTTGTAGAAATTTACAAGCTGATTTGAAAATGTGTATGGAAGTATAGTCTAAAATACCCAAATAATTTTAGAAAGGATCTAAGTTAATAACTCATAATATATAATTTTAAGACTTACTATTAAGATGCATTAATAAAATGAGGATAAACATATATGTAAGTGTACAGAATAATTAAGAAATAGAGGCACTCATATATGGGTGATTGCTTTTGGCAGTAGTGCCAGGGTAACTCAATGGATAAAGGATAATATTTTCAACATGCGGTGTTTTCATATCCATACAGGAAAAAAATGAACCTTCACATGCACATGATGCACAAAATAAACATGAAATCAAATACATAACACTGGAAAATTCTTTCCAAGTTACATATACACTTCATTGTACAACTCAGCAATCCCTCTTATAGAAATGAAAACTTAGATCATATGGCAATGACTCGAATGTTTATAGTAACCTTAACCTTAATAGCCAAATCCACAAAACACCTCAAAACTCCATCACCTGGTGATTGGATAAACAAACTGGTAGTATATCTATCTATACAGTGGATAAGAAATAAAAAAGGAAATGAACTCCAGATTCATTCAACAAAACAGATAAATTTATAAGAAAAAAAAAGTATATGAAAGAATAAGACACAAAAGACTACATATGATTTGATTTCATTTATTTGAAGGCAGGTCACTGATAGCATGGGTTCAAAGTGGGAGCAGTTTATTAACAGCAAAGGTCTCCAAAGTAAATTTCAAAGATAATGGGAATATTCTATATCTCGACCGAGGTGATGTTTAAATGCTTGTATATATTTGCCAAAACTCATTGTTTGAAAACTTATAATAATACGTAAATTATACCTCAATGAAGCAAAAATAAATGAATAAACAAGGCATTCTATAATGAATGCCTGAGAAGATAATATATTAAAATATGTATGCATAAAGCTAATAAAAATAGTACAAATGCTAAACCTATTGCTACCTCACAGCAAGAAGCATTGCTAAAATTCCTCCAGCTGCATTTAAACTTTTTAGAAGGGATACACTTAGCAAAGTTTGGGAGAGCACATCCCCAGAGGGAGAGTCTGGAGAGGCAGAAATGACTGAATCACACTGCAAGGAGAAAAGGAAGGCCAGCATCTCTGGTGTGGGCAAAGAGGGAAAACAGATGACACAGGTCAGGGAAATAGGTACAGTCTAGTCACTTGCTGCTTTATAATTCTGGGTACTGGCTTGGATTATATTCTAATGGTGAAGGAGGAGAGAGCTGTTATAAGCATAGTAGATCATATAATTTTTACTTAAAAAATTTCACTCTGCTTTGTAGAAAATAGCAGGAGTGCAAACACAAAAAGCAATTGGGAGACTATTATAGTAGACCACGACAGACATGTTGAGTCAGAGTGGTAGAACTGGTGGATTGTTTGGCAGGTTAGCTAATAGAACTGATGACGGATTGGGTGGAGAAAGTGAGAGAAGGAGAGAGATTAAAAATACTGTTAGAATTTTTGTCCTGAGCAACTGGGTAGATGCGGTTGTTATTTGCTGAGTTCAGAACACTAGGAATACAGGTTTGAGTACAGCCTGGGGGATGGGTGTACATTTGCGAGCTTGGACTCAAACATCCATCTTTTATAAGAGATCACATCATTGTATATCAGAAGAAAGGACTTGTAATGGATAACATTTTGTTTCTATTTTTTTGTAACTTTAGATACTTTTTTGCACCCAATTTACATTGCCTTTTCCTTTTTTTTCTCCTCTTGTCTGCTTCCACCTAAATTTAGAAATTCCTAGTGATGGAAATCATTCAAAGCATAGATTATATGATTTAGTATTCTTATTTCAATAACAAGAATGCCAAATAAATGATAAGAAACTGGAAAAGAGAGCAGTTAAAATCCCCAAGGCCTAACTTGTAAGCAGGTTTTAAAGCTTCTTAACAGGAAATTTCTAAAAAATAGAATGTTTTACAAATATATGTTAAAACTAAAAGGAGCAAGAAGAGATGCAAAAGTGTTAATTTATCTTTACTGATAATTCCCTGTCAAAACTATGTGTTTAACTACTGTATATTAAAATGTATGCTCATAAAGTCAACAAAAATAGTACAAATCCTAGAAAAGAATATATGGACACCTCTAGAGAAAGATACTTGTTAGCACTAATCCAGTATGCATATAACAGATACTTAATAACGGTTTTTGAACTCAACTATATCTAATTTTTGCTTTTGTCAGTGGGGTTTAATCGGTCATCACCATTATTATTGTTATCAATAGCATCATTAAAACCAGTATTTACTGGACACTTAAGGATCTAAGTCACTGATTTTTTTAACAAATTACAGTTGACATTCAGTATTATTTCATATTACTTACTGGTATACAATGTAGTGGTTAGACATTAATATAATTTTAGAAGTGATCGCCCCAATTAGTCTAGTACCTCCTGGCACTATACATAGTTATAACAGTATTATTGACTGTGTTCCCTATACTGTACTTTTTATTGCCATGAGTATTTTGTAACCACCAATTTTTACTTCTAAATCCCCCAAACCTCTCCGATACGGTAACCGTCAGATTGTTCTCTTAGTCAGTTTCTGTATCTGTGTTTCTGTTTTTCTTTTAATTTGTTTATTTGTTTAGATGCTCCCAAAACTTAACTGTTGATAACTTACTGTTGACCGGAAGCCTTATCAATAACATATGCAGTGATTAACACATATTTTTATATGTTATGTGTATTATTTACTGTATTATTACAATAAAGTAAGAAAAGAAAAAAATGTTATTAAGAAAATTATAAGGAAAAGGAATCAAAAGGAATATACATTTAGAGTATTTATTGAAAAAAATCCATGTGTAAGTGGATCTGCGTATTAGGAGGCCCATATATAAGTGGACTCATGCAGTTCCAACCCATGGTCAAGGGACGTTCAAGGAGTAGCCAGCTTGCAGTTGCCTGGGCACAGTCAAGTTTATGACAAAACTTGAGTTAGTAAACCTCATCTCTTCTCATTCAGAATCTTTATTCTTCTGTGGAAAGCATTGAAATTTCATCATCTTGAATGAATTTTTTTTTAATCTGATAATGAAAGTCAAGGGACTATTTAAATTTGCAAAATAATATTTAAAAATCTCTGCCACTGTAAGTAATATAATCAGTTAACTCAGGGACAGGAGAGATGGTTTCCAATTTTGGTGATTTTATAATCAAAATGTACCACCCCTTTAGTACATAAGTGAACCAATTCATTACACTTAGAAAACAATGAAAGTCTAATATGACTTAGCTTACAGCTATTTAGCTGTCAAATTCCACAACATGTGTTACTAACATTTTGCAATTTATTATCATTAAATTTTCAGGAATTTTAATATAAATTAATTGTATACTTTCAAAGCTTACATTTTAAAATACCTATATTTATTTTCTTATTGGCTCTTTTTTATCTCAACTACTACCGAAAGCATTCCAATTCAAAGTGAAATAATCAACAATAACCCTGTTTATTTTTGTGTAACAAATCCAAAGAACAGAAGAGAGCAAGACTGAAGCCAAGGGTACTGTAGTGTGCAAAAATTTAACTTTATATATTAATGAAGATACTGCCATCCAGTATCTATCGTGGAAATCATGACCTAAGGTTATCAAAGGAACAATTGCTATCTTGACCTTTCTTAATCAACAGTCTTTGATAACTACAATTTGCTAGGTCGTTTTGGTACATCAAATGAAATATGTCATGAGCCTTAAGGAAGAGATGTATTGTCTTTGTGTCTTCCAGAGATATTTTACAAATTGTTCCTCTCCTTTGTCTGGTGGCATAGATATTGTCATCACTCTTCTAGTTACTTAGGCATTGAAGCCTCAATATCACTTTTGACTCTTCCCTAATCATCTTTCTTTTTGACTGCTAAAAATAGTCATTTTTTTTCTTGTCAAGTTAGTATTTATTTCTTCTCTGTTTCCAATAGTGACTTCTCCTCAGCTTATAAATTTCTGAACATTAGATTACCACAAGATTGATTCTTATATGTCCTCTCTACCTTTTCTAAATACCCGAGTAATCACATCTAACCTCTTGATTTTAAATTTAATTTATTTGATATTGATCACAGCTATATGTCCATCCCAACCTCTCCATGAAAAACTGCTTATGCAACCCTTAGTCTGCCTGGCATCTCCATTTAAGTGTTGAAGAGGTATCTCACATGCTAACATGTCTACAATGAAACATTTTGTACTATGCTCTACTATTTCTAAAATTCACTTGTTCTGATTGTGTTACCTCAATAATTGACAACACTGTTCCTTGAGATGCTCAGAGAAAAACTGTTAAAGTCATCTTCCATCTCTCCACGTGACTTACCTAATTCATCATCAGTTATTCAAAATAGTATCATAGAAATTATGCAGAATCCAACCATTTCTCATTATATCCACTGTAACCACTTGTGTAAACCAGTGTTATCTCCAGCTTGGATTATTTCAGTAGTCTCAGATCCTTGTGCTTTTATAAGCTATCCTCCATTCAGTTACCAAAGAACTCCTTAAAAAAATGTATCCATTTAAAAATATTGGCACTTTGTTCCATATTTTAAGTGAGTTTCCATCTCACTGAGAGTAATAAAAATCAGTGTTCTCACCTTAGACTATCAGTTCCTGTGTGGTCTAATCTCTTGCTAGCCCAGGTCTAGCCACATGGTCCTCCCTCTTGTTCCTCAGTCCTACTATAAAAGCCCCTTTCTCACAGCCTTTATTTTGTCGTTCCTGGAATGTGCTTTCTCCAGTAGCCACATGATTCCCTCTCTCACTTCTGTCAGGTCTCTGTACTCAGAGTATTCACATCATGGCATATGCTACCTCCTATACACTAGGTTTTGTTTTTGTCTTTGTTTTGTTTTCTCTTTCTAACATGTATCATTACCTGATAGATATTCAGTTGATTGTTTAATGCCTACATTTTCTTAATCAGAATGCAAGCTGGATGTGTACAGAGTCTATTTTCTGGTCTGTTACTATAATATATGCTACTTTTAGGACTCAGTTACTTAATAAATGTTTGTCCAGTGGATAAAAAGCTGAATGAGTATTTTCAATATTAAATATATGGATGATCCCCGCTTTCTTACATAATATATTTTTGAAGAAAAAGGCATATGGAATAAAATATAAAATAGCCAAAAGTCAAAAAAAGGAATAGGAATTTTCAGTACCAAGAACCAAATGCTTTATGAAATCACCAAATATATCTGCCTGTTTAACCTAGACGTGAAATATACATTTTTAGCATGCATTTTCATCATTGATTTTATTTTTCAGCATAATTAACATTCAAAATAAGGTTAAAGTAATACTGTTTTTGAATGTATACTGTTTTATCATTTTTTCAAATACGATATTTTCCCTCAGTTTTATTTCCATTTTCTACTATTTTACTAAATAAAGGAGAAATGCAAATAAATATTCAAGTACAAGTTGAATGTATTCTGATACATTCAAAGATGAAGATATTGGTACTGCTGGAGCAGAACTCTTAGCTAATAGGCAATGTCATGATGTAATAACTTTTAGCTTTTATCAGTTGATATAAAAGGACCAAATGCGGTTTCCAAAAGATAGCTCATGAACATCAGTGTGTGAGTGTGCGCTGTCTAGAAGTTGAAGGTAAATTTGGTACAAAATTGGGGCAGTGCAGTTGACTTGGTCATCTCTAAGCTCTGAGCAAATGGAATAAGAATTTCCTCAGGGTTTATAACTACTCACATTCCTCTACCCCCAGAAATACTGAGTTCCTGGATCCACGACAAACCACACAAATCAGGGTTTAAAATAATTAGTGTGCTCCTGGTACAGGATGCTTGAGATTTTTAAGAAATACATAATACATGAGGAAAGCATATTTTAATAATGAATACATTTTTGGTTTCTGGTTGTCTCAATGCTTTTCTTACATCCCATTTCTCTTGGTATTTTAAGCTTATTGACATGACTCAAAAGACTTTTTGAAACTGCATCAAGGATCTCTACTTCCTCAGCTTCCCTTCTTTAATCTTCTTGAAATAAGTAGCATAAATAATCTTTTGCCTTCATACTTATTTTTGGAGAGTGTAGATAATAGGAATTTGTCTGGCACTGGCTTTTTTAGCTTCAGGCTATTCAGTAACAACTTATAATATATATACTTTCCAATATATAATTCCATCCATTACTGTGTCAGTTGTGTCAATTTTTCTCCATCTCAAGGAAAAGACCATAATGAGGGTTGCAGAGGATGTGTTTCCTTTGAAGCTGAAAAAGCTACAGCAGTTAAAATATGGGTAAAATCCTGTCTTGGCAGGATTCAGGTACTATTTCAAGTGCAGTGTTAAATAAAGGTTTTCTATAGCTGGAAGTTTTTATATAATTAACTGTAGCTCAACTTATGCTACATTATTATATAAGTATTTTTTTCCAGATATAGCGTATGTGTTATTTTCCCTTAAGTATTCTTCCACTTAAGAGTGAAATTCTAATAAACAAGTACATCTTTTTCAGAAATAAATAATTGAATTCAGAATACTCCTTCAAATAGAATGTTAAATTTTAGATTAAATTAAATGCAGTAAAGCTTAAATTTATTAGCAAATCAATTTATTTACTTATCATTAACAGATATTTCTAATAAATGTTTTATTACTATAATATAAGCTAAATGAGTTTAAAAATATTTGAAAATCTCTCAGTGACCGTAAACTATGTGCTTGTGGAAGTTATATTTGTATTCCTCAGTAACAGTGTATCATAAGAGCCTTTGGAAAATTTCCACATTTAACAATAATCAACAACGAAAGCAAAATCGGTTAGAGGCACACAATGAGGACAGAAATATGAAGTTAAAATGATCAGTTATCTAGAGTATTAGTGAGGAGTTTTTATTTGCAACATGATAGAACCACCCTACTAGAAGTGGCTTAAACAAAAGAGAGTTTCTTTTTTCAGCTGAGAAGTTAAAGCATAGCTGCACTATTTTCCTATGTAGATTCTTCACTCACAGGTAGGTAATTTTTACTTCCTGGAGGCTGGAGTTGGCCTCAGAAGCTTCAACCTACATTACATTTTTCCAGATACACATGTAGAAGAGATTTTACTTGACTAAAAATTTCAGTGAAATGGTGGGCCTGACAGTAGATGGTCCAAACTAGATCATGTACCAAACTATGTATCGGGGCCACGAGGTTGACTGAGGACTGACTCATGATCCCAATCTTGGAGATGGCGTTGGAGTCAATGCCAGTTCTGTAAAGAACACTGGACCCAGAGTGGCAAGGATGGTTACCCCACAGTATGACAGACTTGTCAAAGATGAAGTAGAAATTGGGTAGGAAGAAAAAGCAGACATTCATCACAGTGAAAATTGTTTCATAATCACGGTAAGATTGAAGACAACAAAATTAATGTACTCTTTGCTTTTGATCAGTTTATAAACATCATGACTTTAATTCCCTCCTGCATTTTGTCGCTTGATGTTTGGAACAGCCAGTAAATGGCAGCTGGTTTTGTATAGTAATATAATCAATCTCAGGAGGAATTGAGTAGGGGAAAGCCTAAAAGAGATAGACTCCCTTATCATTCTTTCATTTGTATCTTGTCTTGATCATACAATTTTTTTAGTTTTTTGTTTGTTAGTTTTTGAGCTCTGCAGTACTATTTCAAAAGAAATCCCTGGCACTCCCAGAACTAGTGTGACTGCTTTGTTTTACCTGCCCTGAAAAGAAAATTAAGTTTAATTTATTCTTAATGAAATCTCCAATGCAAACTCTTCTCAATGTAATTAAAGAAACTATTTTATTTTCTTAGCTATTTATAGTTCTTTTTTGATGTTTTCTTACCAAATCTACATCTGCATTTCAGTTAACATTAGACCTTCTGTAAGAGCTAACTATTAACTTTTGGAGAACATTTCTTTGGGGGAAAAAAGATAAATAAAAGCTTAGATTTGTTTAATATACTTTGTTTCTTTCATTATGGAATAACTCATTGTCTTGATCAGGTATATCAATAATAGACTTGAGACAAGTTGGGAAATTAGACTTCCAATGAATTTAGGTACAGAAAGAAATTTAATCTCAGTATTTACATTCAGCACGATAAGGCTAGAGAATGATGTAAATCTATTAATTAAATGTGGCCTTAAAATTACATATTTTAAAAACATGTTAAAAGATGACTAATTTCTTACCTTAGTGACCAAAATGAGTTCTTTCCTTATATGAATTGAACATGTCCCTGAATATTAGAATACGAAGAAACTTGAAAAGTTATCTAATTGAAACCTTTTCCATTATAAATGCGTTATATAATGAGCATAGAGATTAAATATCTTGCCCACAGATACATAACTATAGCCTAACTTGAAAATAAAACAAAGATCCTTTGCTCAGTGGTCTATCACCTACCCATAAATGTGTGGACACATAATGCCCTAAGTCCAGATCAAAGATAGTGTCTTTTGTTAAGATATTATTGCTTTGAAACTTAGCCCAATATGTAACACTAGGAAGATGATAAAGAGATATATGGTGAAAGAGTTGGATAAAAAGGACCAGGGTTTTATTTACTGTGTCAGCCCTGCCATTTGTCCTCATTTTGTTATAATAATAACAAAAGGCTAAGTGCTCTATTAGTTTTAATTTTAACATTTGAAAGCAAAGACTACTTTCAATTTCAGAGTAATTTATAAATAGCTAAAATTGTTCATGTCAGGTAAATAGTACAAATACAAAAAAAAAATTATTAGCTTACACATGCATATGAATTTATTTCCCTAAAGCTTGTCTGTTACATGAGTCACTGATTAATAGAGACATATTAATTGAATGCTTAATTCTATATGGCCAACACTGAGGTGGGAGCTTATAGGGGCAAAAATGTGGCAGTCCCTGTTTAGAAAACTTTAAAAAGTTGATCAGGGGGAAAATGAGACACCCTTTGAGAAAATTCCAGAGCAGTTTATAATGAAGGGATGGTTACTCAAATTAAAGTATAAACATTTTGAGAAAGGGAAAAAAATAAATAATTCAGTTATATTACATTTATTTATAATCTCAATTCCTTTGCTTCAGTCAGCTCTTTCTGATACATTTTATAATCCACAATCACAATTAGATTGTAGCTTAAAAACCATAAGAAAAAGCTCCATGTAATTTAAAAAATTTAAATTTAATTTAAAAATCTAATTAAAAAAATATTTTTCTAATCCTAGTGGATGCCCCACAAGCCCCACCACCCAACTCAGAGTCACAGTGCTATTGTGCTTGCCCAAAGGGCCCTGCCAGGTATGAGGAAACTGGCTCTTGCCAAAGCGTGTGCAGGAATGGGGCCACCTGAGCCCAGAACTGGAAAGTAAAGTGTGCATGCATGAGCTACAAACCTACAGGCTTTCCTAGAACCAAAGGCCCTCATTACAAAATTCTTCATTAAACATTTCTTTCTGGCAACCAGGCAACCTTATTCTGAATTTTTAAAGCTGTAAAGAGATAGTTCAGAAAATGACATGAATCATGATTCCAATAAAACACTTAAGCTAAGAAAGATAATTATAATCAGAAAAAAATGTATGAAAAGTTAAAGAATTTTATTAATTGCTTCTTATATTGCTCATATATTTCCAGGCCACCAACCTGGGTTAATCTCCCACAAAAGAGAAATTTAATCTTTCAAATGCCAAAACTCATTCTCAAGCCAGAACGTGAAAGAAATTATGTACAGTATTCAGAGCACTAGCATTATTATTTTGGATTGATTTCTTTTGTTATGTCTAATTGCATATCAGTACAACGGCATTAGATTTGAAGTATAGGAAGCTTGTATTAAAATATATACAAAATAAAGGATATCATTAGAACTTTCTATAAAGGCCCTGAACAATCAATCAACTGTTGAATGGTAAAACTGATATATCAATAATGGTGAATGCAAGATTTTAATAAAAGTTTATTTAAAAATATATTTTCAGTTTTATTAAAGGATCATTTGAAGCCTACTAATGTATAAAAAGTTATTCTCATCATAACCCAAAAATATAGGAAACTATAATTTCTAATGATTGGGAGTTCTAATGAACCTCCTTTAAAGTAGGTGTGATATAATTTTTAGCAGAAACAGATGATAATGAAAAGTAAACATGGAAACATATTAAATTACCTTGACCAAATTGGATCAAAATAATAGCTTTTATCTGTTATTAAATAAAACTATAATTTTTATCTTTTTATAATAATAGACAAATGAATTATGCTAATATATCAGATAATTTTATCTCTAAAAATTCTAAATGAGCAAGTTGATTACTTTGGAGATTCATCTTCATTTGTGAAGCTAGATAATCTAAAACATTTCTCATTAAATCAGTTATCCTTTTCAGGTTATAACTTCTCATAAATGAAACTATATAAATATAGTTTCTTTATCATTGAGAGAAGTTAAACTTTAAAAAGTACATATTTTAGCATTTTTTGTGAAGGATAATATTTTTAGCATAACTGTTCAACTACTTAACAAAAAGAGGCAGAATTACATTTCAGTGATTTTTCATGTGTCAAGCTCTATCCTGTGTGTTTATGCATTTACAACTACCCTATTGTATCTCCCTTCCATTTTATGTGAGAAGAAACTGAGTCATAGAATAAACATTGCTGAGGTCCTATAGTCTGTAAATTTGTTATTACTACAGAGTTTAAGTATTTGCAATTTCTCCCAAAGAATGGCAAAAAGTGGTTAGTTCTTTATTTTTTTTTAGACTTTATCTTAAAGCAAAACAAACTCTTCTATAAAGCTACACTAAATTGATCAAAAATAATTTAAAGAACATACATTCAAATAAATCGGGAATCAGTGAGTCTTCTGTTAATCTTTTTTCACTGGACATGTAATGGAATCTGCCAAAAGAGTTGGTAGGAATTAAATGGAATGATAAATGTAAAATTCCTAAAACAGTGTTATAACTTAATAAACAATAGCACGAGCTATTGCTTGATATGATTGATATTAAGTTGTTTAGGTCTACTTCCAAATGTACAGTTGTTTTAACCAAGAACCTAAGTAGTCACCTCCTCCAAGACACGAGGATGCTAGGAGACATAAAAATAAATTTCCCATAATCCTTTAATTGTGAGAAAGTTCCTATTACCTATGGCTGTCCAACAATGAAGAACTAGAGTGGAATGGTGTTAAAGGAATAGTATTTTTTATATGTTGGAAAATAAATTGTGTTTTTTTACTCAATTGCTTAAAACATCGCGGCAGTTTTCTAGGTAAGAGATGTGGGCAGTTTGTCTTTGTCAAAAGAACTTTCCTGAGCGACTTGCACAGATCACAAAGAACAGTGGGAAGTAAATGGGAAAATAGAGGCTGGAAATGATGTAGTAGCCAAATCTAGTAGAGTGTAAAAGGAAAAAAGCACAAAAAGCAAGAAAAGAAATATCAGCTAGAATTGAGGAACTGAAACCTTTACCATATTTCCTGGGAACAAGGTCAGTGTATAGTTACCTCTACTAACCTCATGAATAACATAAACTAGGTTTGATATAAATGATCAGGGGTTAGCAAAAGTGATGCATACAAAGTAGAGTGTTGTACCTCTATGTAATCACTTTTTTCACCTCTCATTGTATTACAAGGATTTATTTATTAATTAATTAGAAAGCAAAAGATGAGATAAACCAATAGCAATAATAAACATAGCAGGCACTTAATAAATACTTATTAATCTGTTTATTAATTTTAAAAATAATGGCAAACAATAGTTTTATATCTAGAACATCATGGCACAGTGCTTATGTGATATACATTTTTAAGTTAGAAGCTCTTTCTGTAGTTTTTATAAAAAAAGGCATTGAAATCTAGCAATTTACTGGAGTTTATTGAGTAGTTAAGGAAATGATTAGGATCAGAAACCTTACGGTTCTTATTAATACTGTGTGTGTGTGTGTGTGTCAGTGTATGTGTGTTTATCTTTGTGTGTGTGACGCACAAGGAAGAGAGAGAGACTTCTAAAGCTTACATTATTGTGTTTCTGTTGCTTTAACAATGCATCTTTTCAGGGTCAGTATATGATCTATGCAGATGACAATCAGAATTTTTCATTTAAATTGTCAGTGAGTTCTAATTACCTTATTTATGATAAATTTCTGAGGATCATTAATAATAGTATATATATAGACTGGCTGAATAGTTGCTGACCAATTAGGTAATCTATAAATATGTATTAGATAATTATTGTCAGTTTATCAGTGGCATCTCTCCTGTGTGACACACTCTGTCTCCAGGCAGATCTCTCACCACTCACCCACTCACTGTGTGTGCTCCAATTGTAGAACCACTTGCAGTTCCCTATTTATTTTACAGTTTTTCTGGCCTCCAGATCCCTATAAATGCCGTTTCTTCAACTGTTACCTTTATCTTGTTAACTTTATCCAATTCCCAACTTTGTAAGGTTCTAATGTTTATTTCACTTTTCAGATGCTTAACCTTCAAAGCTCAGGTTAAGCATCTCCTCCTACAGCCATCAGCAGAGTGCACAGTTCCTATGCACTCAGGTATCTCTGTTGTCTACTGTAAGTTTTTCATGGAGCAGACACTTTGTCCAATATCATAGTTCCAGTATCTAGTAGTACAGGACCTGGTATAAAGTATGTACTCAATAGAGAAATGTTATATAAATGCCTTAGTGAGCAGGTGAAACAGAAATGTATACGGCACACGAGATTAGTAGTAGGAAGAGGAAATACTCTTTAGATTTGTGCAATATATTAAATCATTTTATAGTCTTTTTTCTAACAACTTCTCACAATATTTTACCACTGAGCTTCAGAGAAATTAAGTTAACTGCTCATATACATAGCTAGATTATTGAGACTGACCCATATTAAAGAACAGACAATAGTGTTTAATGTAAACATGTGTAAAATGCATATTTCTGACTAAATGTTCTACGTGAATAAAAAAATGTAAGAAAACAATTTGAGTGGCAGGTGAGATGAATTCTAAGACATAACAAACTAAAACAGGGGTAAACTGTTTTAATAAATACCAGATAGTAAATATATGAAAGTAGCCATAGATAATGTAAGGGAATGGGTGTGGGTATGTTCCAATAAAACTTAAAAAAAAAAATCAGGCAGTGAATTGGATTTACCCTGCAAGTTTTTATTTGCAGACACTGGGACTAGAGGAAACTGGGTAAAGAAGGATACTTTCTTGGAAGAAAAGTTTCTACATGATTCCTCTAGGATTAGTAAGCCAGAGTTGATGGTAATTAACTATGTAGCTACATGTAGTTTCTAAAGAGAACTGGCGACCTCTGCCCACCCACCCATCTAACATCTCATACTTCTTACATAAATCTGCAAGAACATTTTACCTAGCCACATATATTTTCTAAAATCACTAAAACACACCCACACATACACACATAGTGTTAAGACATGCAGGACCAGAGAAAGAGAACACATGAATGCACTGTGTGGTCTTATTATATGATTTTGATTTTAACAGTGATAATGAATATTTAATAGATCTCATATAATTATGAGAACAATTAGGTAGACTTAATTTCTTTTTTATTTGTCAGTAATATTGTTTTAGATTTTCTGTTCAGAATGTAAAAATAACTATTTTGTGTAATTTTATCTCAATACGGTCAAAGTAATTATAAAACTATATGTTTTTTTCCTTTCATAATTGGCATTACCTACCCAGTTATTTAATAATATCACTGGAAAAAACATTTACATATAATTTTATTTAATATATTATAATTTTATATTTTTAAATTTTATGTTATACAGTATAAATCATAAAGCTTGCCCAGATCAATATTTGCTGTTACTGAATAATTATCCTTAAGTTTGCTTTTCTAAAAGCTGATAATACATACAATTATCTTTATTTTAAAAGCCATGTTGAAAATGATTACTCTTAAAGAATAGTAAGAACTATAAAATCTACCTATGAAACACAATTGAGTAAAATGAATAAAGAAAATTTTTTTGCCATTATCGTTTTATGACTTCTTCGTATCTGGTGCTTTAGGATTTTTCTATCTGTTAAATACAGAGAAAACTGTAACTAGACATATAACCATAAAATGAGAAACCATCAAGGAAGCTCTAAAAACACGGCAGTGCTTAGCAATTCAATTTTAAAAGACATAAAACCCAAAGGTCCTGTTTAAATAATTACACAGTTATAAAGATAAGTTAAATGTAAATGCCTTTTCTTTTATAATCTATCGGGTTGGATTTAAATTAATGCTAAACAAAATTTTAAAGGTAAATATGTATCTATAGAAAGAATTCTGGACATTAATAAAAGCTACATACATTACATTTTAAATGAATGATGGCATCTCTTTTCTCTAACTTGTGCCAAAACAATCATGAGACACTTAAATCTAAGAAATTGATGCAAATGAAATTAATTCATATATATCCTCCATATTCCGATTATAAAATATGTAAAATATTTACATATGAGCCTTGGTTTGGGGACAGAACTGGTCTTACTGTTGTAATGCAATAAGACCTTCTTCATTCTCAGCAAACCACACTCCTCAGGATGCTCCTAAAATTTGGTTCACAGAGTGTTTACCAGAGACTGCTCTTCAAATACAAAGGTGCCTAGCAGCATGCCTACAGAACGCCAATTGCACAATCAATGAATGGATTTTTGTTAATGATCTTATGAGTATAAATTTTGTGAATTTAATGAACTTAATGCCCAAGAAAATAGATTATGGAAACAATTCTTCCAAGTAAAGTATTCCTATAAGATCTGTCATATCTACCTTGTCTGATGTTCCTAGATTTTGTGAACTAGGGATAAAAGTATATTCATCTCAGATTAAATCTTCTGACACTTTTTAACCATCGATCACAATGGACATTTGGTGTAGGCATCATCAGAGAATATTATTCTAGGTGATTTCTAGTCATTACCCTCTGTTCTTTATACAGTGTTGTTACTTGCTTTGCTAGTTCAACCTCCTATGGACTACTATAGAATTTCACCTGAAGCACAACATGCAAACCAAAGTTTTATTCAATATAGTATCATGGATATTTCTAAAGTAAAAAAAAAAATGGCTTTCTTGTATGGAAAAGAAAGTATTTTTAACAAGGAAGCAAAACTGTAGACTTTTTATAACCTGATAATGATTGTAATTAGTTTTCAATTTCTATGTGTCTATCATGTTAGAACTGGCTAGTTTATGTGTTGCTAAGAGTAGCTGGTATTGGCATGTCCTGGGAGATTTTTGGAAATGGTTGACTCTCAGGTTCCACCCAAATCTACTAAATAACTTTAAGAAACACTTTCTAGAATATTTTATTGCCACCACAAGCTATTCACATTTCCTGAGCACCAACTGTATTCCATACCCTATGTTAAATAATGGTGCATTGTCATTTTTTTAAATCTTTATATGTTCCTGATGCCTCAACACCCTCAGAAATAGGCAGTGAGCAACCCTCTGGGTAGTGAGTTGCACCAGTGTGATCAGATTTTCTCCTACAAGTTCCCCTACTTGCTCTTTCCTTACTGTGACATACAAATGCACCATTGAAATCCCCTGATGCCTTTTACTCATGTACTCTACTCTGACTCCCAATAAAGGCTCCTGTCCAGTCCTCACTCTCTCCCTTATCTCTCAACCTGCTTTGTTGAGCCCACTCCCGTGGTGTCTCTCTCCTAAGGTCCTCGTGTGGTGTGCGTGCCTCCCTCTTCTAGGTCCTGTGAATATAGTAACTGCTTTTATTTCATATGCCTTTCTGAGTGTAATTTCCATGGTCATATGGAGTGATCCTTAAAGACTCCACAAGAGGGACTTGCTCCTCCATTTACAACATAAATGGGAATAAGATAAATTATACCTGGTCTCTGCCTGAGGAGATCATGGCCCGATGGGAAAGAAAGCAGGCACACAGGGTGATATTTGGTGAACAGATTGTGAATTAAAGAGTAAAGGGAAATTACATTTGTTCCCTTATGGTGGTCAGAAAATTGGAATGAGCTGTAATAGCTGGAAAACGTCATTTAAAAGGAGAATAATATATTTGTCATTCCTCCTCAAGACGTGTACCCTCTATCAACAAGGAGCATGTGAGAGCTATGCTCATAGTAAGATTTTATTACCCAGAAGTTATCAATTCCATAGAAAGGGTTAATGTGAAGAACCTCACATTTGGAAAAAATGTTCCCATCATGGATAGGAATCTCTGTGAAGAGATTAATAGAACACCCTACATGACTCATGCCCTGCTGGTTAGGGTTTAAGAAGAACCATTTCAGCACTGCACCTCGTTTACAACTTCCCTGCCTATCTCTAATAATCACAGCCTTGCTTTCACTCTGTACCTTGAGTTCTCTAAGATCAATGTCATTATGTTTCAGAATGTCAGTTTTCACAAGAAGCTGCAGACTGCCAGATCACCGCCTATTCATCTGTGTACTCTACTACTAGGAACCCTTAGCACATTCTCTATTTAGACTCTTTTTTTATGTTTACGATACCCCAAATGCTTCTTTTGTGCACTGTGAAATTCATGTCCCATCAACAGTAAAATCTCCTAAGTTATCCACCTTTATTCTGAGGATTTTCTTCATCTTTTTTTTTTTTTTTTTTTTAATCTAAGGGATCATTGAGTCTCCACTGAGGACACTGTTTTCCCTGTAGCCCTCTCAGAACTCTGGGAGCACTGGGCTTAGAATTAGAGGATTTGTGGTTCTGGGTCCGTCACCTCCCAATACTTCTGCTTCCCTGCAACCAAAAATCCAAGTTTTAAAACTGGTCAGTGAGCTGTATCCCTACTTTCCTAATTGTGTTGTCATCTATAAAAACCCAGTTTCTCTCATTTCTTTATAAATATAACTTCTAGCTCATTCCCTTTATTTTAAGGACATCACCTGCCTTCTTGGTAATCAAAAGCACAAATTTAGATAATCTTTGCAATGGTCTGGTCTCTCAGTCTTTTGAACTATTCTTCTCCAGTGATTGATTGATTGATTAATTTTATAGTGACATTGGTTAACAAAATCCAGTAAGTTTCAACTGTACACTTTAACAGTAAGGCATCTATATGTTTACACTGAGCATTTACCTCTCATAGTTAGATTTCTTTCTGTCACCACATATTTGACTCCCTTTACCTTGTCTACCCCCTCCTCCCCGACTCCCTGCCCTCTGGTAAGCACTAGTCTATAGTCCATGTCCATGAGTCTCTTGTATGTTTGTCCTGTTCATTTGTTGCTTTTAGGTTTATATCCCACATATAAGTGATATGATGTGATTTTCATCTTTCTCAGTCTGGCTTATTTCGCTTAGCTTAATTATCTCGAGGTCCATCCATGTTGTCATGAATGGCAGTATTTCATCTCTTCTTATGGCTGAGTAATATTCCATTGTATATATGTACCAGAGCTTCTTTAGCCAATCATCTATCATAGGATACTTTGGTTGCTTCCATGTCCTGGCCACTGTGAATAATGCTGCTATGAACATCGGTGCACAGATATCATTTCAGATATGAGTTTTTAAGTCTTTGGGGTAAATACCCAGTAGAGGGATTGCTGGATCATATGGTGGATCAATTTTAGTTTTTTGAGGAACCTCCATATTATTTTCCATAGTGGCTGTACCAATTTGCAGTCCCACCAGCAGTGTGTGAGGGTTCCTATTTCTCCACATCCTCTCCATCATTTGTTATTACTTGTCCTGTTGATTATAGCTATTCTAACAGGTGTGAGATGGTATCTCACTGTCGTTTTAATTTGCATTTCCCTAATAGCTAACGATGTTGAGCATCTCTTCATATATTTGTTGGCCATTTGTATGTCCTCTAGGGAGAAATGTCTGTTCAGGTCCTCTGCCCATTTTTTGATTGGATCATTTGTTTTTTTGTTATTGAGTTGTATGAGTTCTTTGTATATTTTGGATATTAGGCCCTTATTGGAGGCATTACTTGCAAATATATTTTCCCATTCTGATGGTTTACCTTGTTGACAGTTTCTTTTGCTGAGCAGAAGCTTTTTAGTTTGATATAATCCCATTCATTTATTTTAGCTTTTATTTCCCTTGCCTTTGAGGTCAAATTCATAAAATCTTCTTTAAGTCCAAGGTTCTTGAGTTTCATTCCTATGTTTTCTTCTATGCATTTTATGGTTTTTGGTCTTTTATTCAGGTCTTTAATCTATTTTGAGTTAATTTTGGCATGTGATGATAGACAACAGTCTAGTTTTATTCTTTTACAGGTGGCTTTCCAGTTTTCCAGCACCATTTATTGAAGAGGTTTTCCTTTCTCCATTGTATGCTTTGGCTTTTTTGTCAAAAATTATTTGCCCATATAAATATGGGTTTACTTCTGGACTCTCAATTCTGTTCCACTGGTCCATGTGTCTGTTTTGCTGCCAATACATGCCATTTTGATTACTCTTGCTTTGTAGTATAATTTGAGATTGGGCAGAGTGATGCCTCCAGCCTTATTCTTTTTTCTCAGAATGGCTTTGACAATTTGGGGTCTTTTGTTCTTCCATACAAATCTGATGATTTTTTGTTCTATTTCTTTAAAAAAAAGTCGATGGGATTTTGATGGAGATTGCATGAAATCTGTATAATGCTTTAGGTAATATGGTCATTTTAACTATGTTGATTCTTCCAATCCAAGAATACGGAATATCTTTCCATTTCTTTGTATCTTCTTCGATTTCTTTTAATAGAGTCTTGTAGTTTTCATCATATAGGTCCGTCATTAAATTTATTCCTAGGTATTTTATTCTTTTTGGTGCAATTGGAAAAGAAATTATTTTTCCACTTCTTTACTGACACTTCATTATTAGAGTATAGAAATGCTATCGATTTTTGAACGTTGATTTTCTGTCCAGAAACTTACTATATTTGCTTATTGTTTCTAGTAGTGTTCTTGTGGAATCTTTAGGATTTTTCTATATAGAGAATCATGTCATCTGCAAATAGTGACAGTTTGACTTCTTTGTTTTCTATTTGGATGCCTTGTGCCCCTGGGATGAAGCCAATCTGATCGTGGTATATAATCTTTTTAATATGTTACTGTATTCAGTTCGCTAGTATCTTATTTAGGATTTTTGCATCTGTGTTCATGAAAGATATTGGTTTGAAGTTTTCTTTGTTGTTGTTGTTGTTGTTATCCTTACCAGGTTTTGGTATCAGGGTAATATTGGCCTCATAAAATGAGTTGGGAAGTATTACCTCCTCTTTAATTTTTTGGAAGAGTTTGAGGAGAATAGGTGATAAATCTTCTTTGAATGTTAGCTAGAATTCACTGGTGAAGCCATCTGGTCCTGGACTTTTACTTTTTGGTAGGTTTTTGATGATTATTTCAATTTCCAAACTGCTGATTGTCTATTTAGATTTTCTACTTCTTCTTGATTCAGTCTAGGAAGGTTGTATTTTTCTAAGTACTGGTCCATTTCTTCTAGGTTATTAAATTTGGTGTTATATACTTTTTCATAGTATTCTTGTATGATCCTTTGTATGTCTGTGATGTCAGTTGTAACTTCCCGTCTTTCATCCCTGATTTTGTTTATTTGTTCCTCTCTCTTTTTTTTTTAGTGAGTCTAGCCAGGGGATTGTCAATTTTATTAACCTTCTCAAAGAATCAGCTCTTCGTTGCATTTATTTTTTCTGTTGTTTTTCTGTTTTCAATTACATTTATTTTTGCTCTAATTTTGGTTATTTCTTTCCTTCTGCTGACTTTAGACCTCATTTGTTCTTCCTTTTCTATTTTTTTGTTTTTCAGGTGAAGTGTTAGGTTGCTTATTTGGGCTCTTCCTTTCTTTTTTTTTGGTGATATGAACTTTCCTCTTATGACCGTGTCCCAAAAGTTTTGCTATGTTGTATTATCACTGTCATTCGTTTCTATATATCTCTTGATCTCATTGTATTTCTTCCCTGATCCAGTTATTCTTCAGTAGCATGTTGTTTAATCTCCATGTATTTATGGTTTTCCTGATTTCTTTTTGCAGTTGATCTCTAATTTCAAAGCATTATGATCAAAGAATATGGTTGGTATGATTTCAACCCTCTTATATTTGTTGAGGCTATCTCTGTGTTCCAATATGTGGTCAATTCTTAAGAATGTTCCATGTGCACTAGAGAAGAATGTGTAAGCAGTTGTTTTGGGATGGAAGGCTCTGTAAATGTCAGTTATGTCCAGTTGGTCTAATGTGTCATTTAAGGATGTTATTTCCTTATTGATTTTCTGTTTGGATGATCTGTCCATATCCAACAGTGGGATATTTAGGTCTCCTACTATGATAGTGTTTTGGTCTGTTTCTCCCTGTAGTTTTGTTAGTAATTGCTTTGCATATTTCGGGGCTTTTGATTGGGAGCATGGATATTAGTAAGTGTTATGTCTTGTTGGTGCATGATTCCCTTTATCATTATGAAGTGTCCTTTAGTATCTTTCTTTATCTTTTTATTTTGAAGTCTAGTTCATCTGATATTAGTACTGCTTCTCCCACTTTTCTCTGAATGCCATTTGCTTGAAGTATCATTTTCTATTCTTTCACTTTGAGTCTATATTTGTCTTTGGAGCTGAGATGTGTCTCTTGGAGGCAGTGTATGGTTGGGGTTTGTTTTCTGATCCATTCTGCAACTCTGTGCCTTTTTATTGGTGAGTTCAGTCCATTTACCTTTATGGTGATTATTGAAATATGAAGTCTTCTTATAGCCGTTTTATCTTTTGCTTTCTGGTAGCTCAGTGTTTCCATTGCTTCCTTGTCCTTGTGTCTCTGTTTTCTTTATTGTGGTTGGCTTTTGTGGGTTTTGCCTCTGGTTCTTGTTCTATATTATATACTTCAGTTCTGAATCTTCTGTGTGTAGTTACTATTACGAATATGTAAAGGATAGTTTTATATATATAGTTGTCCATTTTCTTCTGTGCATGCCTTATCTCCAGTCCCCTTTGTGAATTTGGACCTTTGAATCCTTTACTTTTTTGTCATTGTTGTCTCAATTTGTCCCTATGTATGCTGAATGTTCATTACTATCTTGCTATAGCAATTCTATTCTTATTCTTTATGCTTGAAATGCCTTGTTCTTCGTAAGGGTTGCACTCCTCTGCTTCTATTTGCATAATAATCACCTTACTTCTAATTATGTATTTTTTTTTTTTTATCATTTTGGTTTAGGAGAGCTGACCCCTTTCAGTATTTCCTATAGTTCAGGCCTCGTAGTAGAGAATTCCCTCAATTTTTGTATCTCTGGAAAGGTCTTTATTTTTCCTTCATATCTAAAGAAGAGCTTAGCTGGATACATTATTCTAGGGTGGTACTTCCTTTCACTTAGTAGTTTGAATATTGGATTCCACTCCTTTGTGGCTGCAAGATTTGTGCCAAGAAGTCCGATGACAATCAAATAGGTTTTCCTTGATAAGTTACTGTTTTCTTCTCCTTGGCTGCCCTGAGAATTCTGTCTTTGTCATTGATTTTTGATAATTTTAATATGATGTGTCTTGGTGAAGGCCTTTTTGTTTTAGATAAGTGGATGTTCTGTTGACTTCTTGAATTCCAAGCTCCAGCTCATTCTTTAGATTTGGGAAATTCTTGTCAACTATTTGTCTGAAAATGCTTTCTAGTCCTTGCTTCTTTTCTTCTTCTTCTTTGATAATGCCCATTATACTTATGTTTCCTTTCCTGATGGTATCAGCTAGTTCCTGTATTTCTCTTACATTATTTTTCATTCTTTGACTTCTCTCTTCTTCCTTCTGATTTATTTCTAGATTTTTGTCTTTGATATCACTGATCCTTTCCTCCATTTGGCTGACTCTATTTCCTAGGCTTCCTATTTCATTTTTCAACTCTTGTGGTGTGTTTTTTATCCAGAAGATCTATTCTGTTCTGTTTGAGGGTTTCAATTTTTTTTGCTAAAAAACTCATTCTGCTCATCTAGTTGTTTTTTCAATTCCTGAAATTGTTGATATGACTCGTTTTGGAACTCATTGATTTTTTTCAGAAGTACCATCCTGAATTCTCTGTCATTTAAGTTGCATATTTCTATGTCTATAAGCTTATTTTTTGGAGATTTTTCTCTTTTTTCTAAGATGCCTTGTCACTTTGGTTGCTCATGGTGTTTAATGGACTATTTCTTCCCCTGAGCATTAATAGAAGTGTATTCTATTTTTTTTTTCCAAAAAGAAGATTTATTATATAAAGATCTCTCTTTAGCCTGTTGTAAAGATGGCGCTTGTTCTTTTGGTTTCCAGTAGGTGGCATCTAAGCCTCTTGGATCTCTGTTTTATATAAAGCCTTAATAATGCCTTTTTTTTCCTTGTAGATGTTTAATCTTGCACTCTATCCTCAGTTTCAGTGTTAGTGACAGCTTTGGTAGCATTTGCTCAGATTCCCTTGGGGCTTCATGGTGATCACTCTCAGAGGGTATGGGTTGAGGGGCCCTCAAGGTAGGTTGGCAGCTTTGGCTCAGCCTCGGTTTTGCAACCACGACTGGTAAAAATTAACTGTTGTTTCTCTGCCAACCTGTTTCTCTGCTTTCTGCTCTGATGACTGGGCCCTGCCACTGGCCACATGGAGCTCACAGCTTTACCAGGCAGGGCTCTTCAGGGAACTCGCCACACCTTCTCCCCTCCCCCTCCTCCTATAGGTCAGCTGTGAGAGATATCTTCTTTATTTCTCCTAGTCCACCACCCGACACTTGGGGTTCTGACCTGTGGTAGCTCTTATGCGCGGATCTCATGCTCAGATGTGCTGGTGTGAAGTTTGAGTGTTTTTTGCTGAGTTTTAGATGTTCAGCTTATTGTTTGAAGGGAAAATCTGGGGACATCTCTCACTCCGCCATATTTCCTATCCAAAAATCCAGTGATATTTACTTTTAATTATTTGAGCTCTTCACTGGCATGGCCATAAACTAGACCCTGTCATTACCAATATCTGCTACCCTTCCAGCTGATCAATTTTGTAAACCTCATTTTCTCATTACCTCCTAATGTGTGAACTCTTTCCCTCTGGAACTACAAATTCTCACTGTACTTCCTATTCATTGTTTATATCAAGCCAAGAAGTATAGAAGTCTCTGCCTATTATTTTTCTTTGGTGATATGGTAGTTCTTCAATAAATTCTTGTTCAATATGTTTAACATGTAAAATTACATGTAATACAGCCACACAGGTATAAAAAGGTACACACCTTAATGAAGTGATTTTATGTAGGAGCATTGTTTATACCTTGTAAACGTTCACAAAATCAAAGGTTTAGCTACTTCGTTTTCATATAATTAAATAATAAAAGTCATAAATCATCCTGGGTAATTTTGCTATAAGAAAAGAGAACTCATAAACAAATACTAGATACAAGATCTGAAAAAACTATAGACTAATTTATTTGGTAATGTTAGGTATGTTTATATGAATTTATTGTTTGATAACCATATGAAACACGAATATAATAATTCCTAGGATGTGAAAAAGTTTGGTAAAATTTTTATTGACAGTATATTGACAAAGTAGAATAGGTATTTAACATCTTATGTTTGTTCAGATTATTTTTTTAAGTATATTGGAAAAGAATAACTTGCACACCCTTATTCTCAAGTGAAATGCTTCACTAGAACTTGTAAGATATAAAAATATTTTAACTTTAATTTTGCCTCAACTTAAAAAGGTTCTGGACTATAATGACTGGTTTGGTCCTAGCTTGTTATGTGATAGAGATGAGTGCAAGAAAATTGGCCTGGATATTCTGTAAGAACCCTATGTTATTTCATTGTGATTTAGGAAATCATTGAGTTTTGTATCACTTTGAACAGACTGTCATTCTTCCTAACAGTGCATGAACAGGAATAATGATTTATAATAAGTGGGCCATTCTTTAATAAAAGATTTTTCAGATGGGGCTAGGGTAGAGAGCTCTGCTTCACTGAAGCAATCATAACTGTCCTTGGATGTCCTCAACATTCAGCCCAGAGTCTCAGTAGAGAAAGCAGAGGAATTACATTTATCAAATTTCAATTTTTTATCTCTTTCCTGTTAAGCAAGGCAACAAAGTATTATTAACTCTCCAGTATCACTTGTTAAGCAGCTTATAGTATATCTCTGTTGAAAAGGAAGTTTCTAGACTTATATTCCTAATTTTGCATTTATGCACATAATTTCTAATATCAAATTAATAACTTTTCAACATCTCTAGCTTTGCTTTCCTATATATGTGACAACTAAAGAGGCTAAGATGAAATTTGAGACCATATACTGAATAGGTTTTATATACTAAGGTAAAATAATAACAGAACTTGAAAAACAGAAAATATTTAAAAATTAAAATATTGATTCTACCAATATTAAACTTTTGTAATGTGTAAATTTACTTATATATCCTAATTTCTAAAGTATTATAATTATAAATTTACAAGATTTTTCTCCATTCATCTTCAGACACATTCAACATTTTTTTAAAAGCTTAGAACTAGATTCTTCCCATTTTCTTCTTATCTTTGTTCTTTTGAAATTTTTGTATTTCTTCAGAAGAATCAGGAATGCTATATTTAGAGAAGTTACATTTCTGAAGTAGAACTAATTAACAAGTGCGAGAGTCAGTATTACAACTTAGAGAGAGTAGAGTCATTCATTTTACTACCTGGTCATGCAGCCTTCTTCTTTGACACCTTTAGAAGAAGTTATTCTTAACTTTTTACAGGAATTAACACACCAGACTGAGATAGGGGATATCTCTGGAGTACTTATCTTTATAAAGCAATATATTTTCAATTGCTACTTGGTTTACTTGGATTTTTCTTCATTTACCACATATTTTATTTTTTATTTTCATGTGATTTTAACACCCCATTAATTTTGCATATTACTAATTTAAACTTTACAGAAGTAGTTTATTGTGACTAATGAAACAAAGGTATATTTAAAAAAATTAATACTCCATCATCCACACTTCCACTAATTATCTCCTGATGTGTCAAAGATCAACAGCTCTTATGTAACCTTCAAAAATTTCTCCAGCTGACAAATCATACACAAACATAGGTGATTTAGTCATAGTTTATGCATTTCTTTGAATCTGATTTTTCAGTTAGCATTATGAATGGATATTTCTTTACTTAAATAGCCTCAGATAATTGTACATTATTCATTTATTGGAATCTCTTCAACTATAGTTCATATGGTGTAAATTCAGATCGTTTTGAGGTTTTTGCCAGTGTAATAACTCCAGGAGTAACTATTTCTGTGCATATACCTTTGTATGTTGATGACTTGTTTCTAAAATAGAGATTTCTACATATATACCATTATTAACTGAAAAGGTGAATACCTTTAATGTTAATATATATTGTCAGATTATTCTCAATTTAGAAAAGTTAAGAGGAACATACGTCCCACCAGTCATGTGTGCAGGTGTCTATGTCCGACATCCTCAAAAGCATGTAAGTTTTTACTTTTATTCACACTTATGTTTTTCTGGTCTAATTTTAAAAAATGGTTTTTTTTACTCTTAACTTTTATTTTACTTACCACAAATGAAATACGATATCATCTGCATCCTTATTACAATATTTATTTTCCTTTTTATAAATTTTCTAATATATAGTTTACCTGATTTTGTTAGATTTTTTAAATTTTCGCCTAGTTTAAAAGTTTTTTGTATACTAACGATATTAGCTGGTTATTGTTATATATGTTGCAAACAGTTTTTGCATTCTATTATTGACCCATTATTGTCATGATACAGGACTATACATATATATTATATGTATACTATAGTATATTTTATATACTATAGATATAAAAACATTATTTTATCACGCTAAGAGAAATGTCAGACAGAAAAATCTGAGAACCATATGATTTCACTCATGTGAGGGATATAAACTGAAAGCAACAAATGAAAAGACAAACAGACTCATAGACACAGACAACAGTTTAGTGTTTACCAGAGGGAAAGTGGAGAGGGTAGAGGTAGGTAAGGGTAAAGGAAGTCAAATATCAAGTGATGGCAGGAAACAACTTTAGTTGGTGAACACAAAATGCAATATACATATGTATTATTGAACTATACACTTGAAACCTATATAATTTTATTAACCACTGTCACCCCAATAAATTTAATTAAAAAAAAAACATTATTTGAGCACTGGTCATGACAGAATGAGTACCTGTTATCCAAAACCTTCTGTTTAAAATCAATTAGAAAATTTAAAAAATATGTCAAATAAATTATTTCGGAAATTGGACAACAACATGGAGCCATCGTCCCTCAGGGAATACAAATGAGAAGAGCCCTGAGAACACCCAGGCTTTTATTTTGGTGGGAGTAGTTTGGCCTAAAGAGAGCTTGGTAGTCTCATTGAGGGAGGACACAAAAGTTGATCTTTGAGGAGAATGAGGTGGCTGGAATTTGTAGGGCAGACAGCCAGAGAAGAGGAAGTTAATTATAGAAAGATATCCAGAAATTTGTATAGAGGGCCTCTTAAATGTTTGCCTCAATCTTAAACTGTGCATGGGTAGGGTTCAATTCCATGAGGCCAGGCAAAGAGCAACCAATGAGAAGAGTACTACCTCGATGTCATGAGCTAACCAACAACTATAGCTCATGCAGATATAGAAGATTCAGATCTAAACAGGCAAAGTGGAAGATTCCTTGTTGAAAACATGGACATTCAGTAGAGACCTTAAGTGTAGAAATAAACTAGTCTATATCTAGTAACAATATGATTAAAAATTGAAGGTGAAATATAGTTTCATGTATATATTTTCTTATGTTTTGTTCTTGTGTCTTTATTATATTTAAATTTAATTATTTAATCTCTCTGGATTTATATTGGGATATAGTATAAGTTAATAAGATAAAGGTTTTTTTTTTCACTTTTTCTCTTAGAGATATAGACAAATATGGTCTCCCAGTTATTAAACTATCGTTTTCTGACTACATTGAAGAAAAATCTACTTGTGTTGTATATTGAATTTTCATGTATACTTGTATATCTATTTATGGATACTTTAATATGTATTACAGATTTATTTTTATTTTCTAAAACATTAAATCTTTTAGTGTAGTAATTATATAGTAAGATTTAATATTTAG
This sequence comes from Eidolon dupreanum, assembly GCA_028627145.1. Taxonomy (NCBI): domain Eukaryota; kingdom Metazoa; phylum Chordata; class Mammalia; order Chiroptera; family Pteropodidae; genus Eidolon; species Eidolon dupreanum. The sequence continues at coordinate 45,659,096 of CM053501.1, read as the reverse complement.
TACAGGATTGCTCCACCACACTAGTTTTCATTTTTATTGTCCTCACTTTAAAAAATTCCATGAATTTTCTTGGGCATATTAGTTAAAAAAAGAATGACTATTTTAAAAGGAAGAAGAGAACCACAGCAACAGCAAAAACACAACAGCAAAATTTCCTTGAGGAGTCAGATTACAACTGCATATAATTTATAGTCTATTTTGAATAACTAAAATCTTTAGGGTCTTCCTATCCAAGAATAATTATTTCAAGTCTTATTTTATACACAGACACACACACACACACACACACACACACACACACACACACACATACTGCTGAATATACTATAAACATAAAATTATATATAAAATATACATATATTTCCTGTTAAATATATTATACTATATAATTTTTATAGTTATGTATATATGCATATAAAAAAGGAAATATAATAGATATTTGTTTTATATATTCATGTGGATAGATTTCCTATTCACTGTATTGCTAAATATTATTTTGAAACATTTATGGATGGTATATCAGTTAACTGTTGATTGCTGATTAACAAAATGTCCCAAAATTCAACTGATTTAAAAAAGAACAAACCTTTTATCAACTCATGAATCAGAAAGCCAGTGATTTAGACTGAGTTCAGCTGGTTCTTCTGGTGTCAATATGTCTTCTTCGGACATGTCATCAGCCACTGTTGGTTTGTCCTTGTTTCTGGGTGTTGACTAGCAGTGAGCAGGGGTGCAGTTTCTCACCCTCTTGGGGTTAGCCTATATTCTCATGAAGGAGCCTGAGTTTGGAGAGAAGAAATTAAATCACAAAAGACTTTTCAATGCCTTAAAATGGCTAATATCAGTTTCTCATACTCATTTAGCGAAAGTAAGTTACACAGTCAGAACAAATTAAAGGAGTGGAGAAATAGTGGCAATTATGTTAGGTTCTCTTCCTGGGAAAACCAAAAAGTCAAATTGCAAATCATGTACATATAAGGAGACTATTGATTAGGATTTTTGCAGCATTCATTTAACCAGAAAATTAATATTTGGTAACTATATTTTAAATGGTTATTGTAAAAAGAGTCACATTTCACAAAATTCTATATTTAATTTTGGCACATATTTTAGAATTATACATTAGACTTTGGAGATACTTGATTTTATCATCTAGAAATGCATATAATGTTTTGTCTGGTACTTTATAATATTTTTCCTTAATTTTTTTTATCAGTCAGCCAGAAGTTGCAAAACAATAAAAAAAATGACAGTAGTAGGTTTCTTTAACTTGTTCCTTAGAAATTCCATGTATTAAATGAGAAATATGTATTAATTTGGTTGTACTCTTTTTCTAATTTCCAAGTAACAAAAATGAATTCAACTTAATAACTAAAAAGATTACAGATTGGTATGTATAACTATGACTACTTCATTATGATGAAATAGTTCTTTTTTTTAAATTTCAAACAGTACTCAAATAGTGTACTTTACTATTCAGATTTCCAACAATGACAGCAACAACAAAAAAACAAAACAATTTGAATGCACAAAATTCAAAGGGAGTTTATTACAAAAGTTTAGAAACTGCAAGGGATAGTGCTGGAACCTTGGACTAGTAGTAGACAGACATTCACCATCTCTAGGTCTGTGGCTGAATAGATTTTCCAAAAATGTCCGTAAGAATATTGGGGAGTCTTATGTATCCTCCATAAGAATCTTGCTACTCCCCAGTTAAGAGTTCGAATCTATTTCTCCTCTTCTTAAAACTAGACAGGACTTTGTGACTGACTCAAGAAGAAGAATAGGGTGGAAGTAGTGCTATAAGACTTCTGAAGCTAATCCTAGGCTAGGTTTTTAGGCTAAATCTAAAAAAGAGTAGAGCTTCTGTCTAGTTTCTGTCTCTGTCTCTCTGGCTGGTGCGCTCTCTCTCTCTCTCTCTCTTCTCTCTCTGTCTCTTTCTGCCCTTCTCTCACAATCAAGGAACTCACATTTTGAATCCAGTCACTGAATGAAAAGAAGTCCAGGCTATTTAGAGGGTTCCATGAAGGTGTTCCAGTGTGTACAGCTGAAGTTCCAGTTGACAACGAGTTTCAAACACCAGACATGAGAATGAACAAGCCTTCAGATAATCCCGTTCCTGGTCACTTGCTATTTCTGAGTCTTTCAATTTTCATTAGAGGCCTCAGATATCACAAACTCAAGAAACCTGACCCTACTAAGCCCTGCCTACATTGCTGACCCACAGTATGAAATGCAACCAAATAAGACAAAGAAGCAACAGGAAAGTTACTAGAACTAGAGAAAGGAGAGAATTTCATAAGGTCATCCATACTGAAAGGATCAGTGAACTTTGTTGGAAGATGCCACACAGCTCAAGGCAAACAGGCGAGAGAGTGAAAGGGATAAATACCCCTCACTTTTCACTCTTTTTCCAACATCTGATGGTGTTCAACATTGTTTGAACCCAGACAGAAGACAAAGCCTTGGGAGTCCTACTGATGTAGGTTATACATGTCAGCTCCCAGGCAGAAGGCAGGGTAAATTGTGTAGAGTATATCTTGAGACACAAATGAATGATTTCAAACATATGTACCAGGCACAACTTTCCAAATGATTTTACCCTGAAGTGAAGTAGTCTAAAAGGTAAGCATAACAGGAGAAAAAAAATACTGTTTATTATTAATAAAAAGCTTACTTCTATACCACATTGATATTTATGTTGGCGTTCTGAAATCAGGGAAAAAGGGATGAACTAAAATATATTCTCTGAGTTCATGAGAATAAGAAACTCCTCGTTAGCAAAAGTAATGAAACAATATGAGGCAGTATAATGTCAAAAAACTACTCTCTTTTCTACTTCAGTTCAGTTTTACTAGGAATTTCTGAAGAAATTAAAAAGATAATTATGGTGCTCACTTCAGAAGCACATATACTAAAAAAATGAAACAATACGAAGAAGCTGAGGATGGTCTCTGCGCAAGGATGATACGCAAATTTATTTTTAATAAATGGTGTTAGGAAAATTGGACAGATACATGCAAAAATAAATAAGTAAATAAAAGAACTTGGACCACTTTCTTACACCATATACAAGAATAGACTCAAAATGTATGAAAGACTTAAATGTAAGACCCGAAACTATAAAACTTCTAGAAGAAAACATAGGCAGTAAAATCTCTGATATTGCTAACAGTAATTTCTTTTCGAATATATCTCCTCGGGCAAGGGAAACAAAAGTAAAAGTAAATGGGATTACACCAAACTGAAAAGGTTTTGTACAGAAAAGGGAACCATCAATAAAACAAAAAGACAATCAACTGATTGGGAGAAGATATTAGCTACATCTGATAAGAGGTTAATATCCAAAATATATAAAGAATTCATACAACTCAACAACAACAAAAAAACCCAATTAAAAAATGGGCAGAAGACCTGAACAGATATTTCTCAAAAAAGGATATACAGATGGCCAATAGACATATAAAAAGATTCTCAAGGTCACTAATCATCTGAGAAATGCAAATTAAAACCACAGATATCATCTGACATCTGTCAGAATGGCTATCATCAGTAAATCAAAGAACCACAAGTGTTGGCGAGGATGCAGAGAAAAGGGAACCCTTATACATTGTTGGTTGGATTGCAAATTGGTATATCCACTATGGAAAACGTCTTGAGGTTTCTCAAAAAATTAAAAATGATACACCTTTGACCCAGCAATTGTACTTCTGGGTATTTATCAAAAAAAAAACCAAAGCAATAATTCATAAAGATCTATGCACTCCAATATTCATGGCAGCACAATTTACAATAGCCAAGATAAGGAAGCAACCTAAATGCCCATCAGCAGACAACTAGATAAAGAAGTTATGGTTCATATGTACAATGGAATTTTACTTAGCCATTAAGTAAAATGAAATCCTACCATTTGCAATGACATGGATGGACCTAGAGGTTATTATACGCGTAAAATAAGTCAGACAAAGATAAATACCATATGAATTCACTTATATGCAGAAACTAAGGAACAAAAAGAACAAACTAATCAAAAACAGACTCAAATATAGGGGATAATCTGGTGATGGCAAGAGGGGAGGGGGTTGAGGAGCTGAGAGAATGATGTGAAGGGTTAAAGAAGTACAAATTATTAATTGATAGATGGTCATGGGGATGGGGAGCATGGCATAGGGAATGCAGTTAGCATTAATATTATGCACAAATGAATATGTTTGATAACAGACTAATGTAAAACTATTAAGATACTAGAAGAAAACAGAGTATCTTTGCAGCTGTGGGTAGGTCCAATATTTCTTAGAACCAGAAAGCAGGAGCCATAAAAAAAAGAAAATTTGATATAATGCATGACAAAAGATGTGATTAGAAATATAAATAGTAAAGACAGATTGGGAGAAAAATTCTGTAACACATATATCTGGCAAAGGCTTTTATTCATATAAAGAACTCTTACAAACCCATATTAAAAAGTTAAACAACCCAATAGAAGATAAGCAAAGTATTTGAAACAAAATTTCAGGAAAAAAAAATATATTTGAGGGTCTGATAAGAACATGAAAAAGTGCTCTATATCAGTCATCTGTAAAATAAAAACTAAATCCATCATGATATAAAAATAAATAAGAGAAGAATGAAAACATTAAAAGTTGGAGAGGATACGGAACCGCCCAAACTCTCATATATTGTTGGGAAAAATATAAATGTATATAACTCCTTTGGGAAAAAATGGTGTTTTCTTTATTTACCTGTACCATTCTTGATCCAGCAGTTCTTCTCTGAGATGTTTATTTAAAGTAAATAAAAATATTTCCTTGAGAGCCTTGAAAAGAGTATTCATAGCAACTTTCTTCATATAGCAAAACAACAAGAAAACCCTGAAAAATAATTTTAATATTCATCAAGAGGAAATGAATGAACACACTGTTATACACCTACCCAGTAATAAAAAAAGAACAAACTATGGATACTTGAAATGACAGGATGCTTCTCTAAAATATGCAGAATAAAAGGAACTGCTAAGCCAAAAAGGATAGACTGTATGATTCCGTTAATTTGAAATCCAAGATTATGAAAAACTAATTTATGTTGATAGAAATCAGATCAATTGTTGCTTCTGGTTGAAAGAAAGGGCATAAGAGATTTTTTTTTTTCATGTAATGTAAACATTCTGTGTCCTAATATGCATTTGTCAAAAGTTGATTGAAAGTTACACTTGAGAGCAAAGCATTTCACTAAATGTAAATTATATTTTAACCTAAAATAAATTAATAAAGAGTGAGGAAAAAAGTTCCAAATATATAGTAAGTAATGCAAAGCAAACAAAAGACAAAAAGAAAATAAGTGCTTATGAACCTCACCTAGCAAAGAGCAAACTATTATTTGCCAAAGACTTTTATTAAACGTTTAAAAAATGTCTTGCCAAATTCTCTCTCAACTCACTTAAGCTAAATCATTGGGAAAAGAATACTTAGTAGAGGCATTAAAGTCATATTTTGAGAGGATAAATTATTGTGCTTTAATTTATTATCAAAAGAAAATCACCTTTAAACTTTTATACTTTATTACCATTAGTAACAACACTCATGCAAAGTTTTAGTTTTATATACAAAATTTATATATACATGAAAGCTAAATCTGACTTTGAATCCAACTGGTGGGAGTAGACTGTAAGTAGAGAAATATGGCTCAAATGTCCTTATACTTTCACTGCAGATATCACCACTGTTTATAACAGATCAATGGATCAATGGATCAATGCACATCACGCTCTAATGGCTTGCCTAAGTTTATTTTGTTACCATCAGTAAATTATGATTTGTCAGTTACTATTTTTAAAGCCATTTGAAATCTCCAAAGGAAAGCTACTTCTTTTCCAACTTACTACCCTTGGCAGATACACTAACAGAAATATAAATCAAACCAGAAGTTGATGTACTTCCCTCTTCTCTCTGATTTAGTTAATAGATTCCCTGCTTTCTGATGTAATATATTCAATTTTTTTTTAAATTCAGAAATAGACAAAGAAGGCTTTGGTTTATTTAGTTGAAGCTCTGATTTTGTCTTTTGTTAATCTCTAGTGAGACCAGCTGTTTTTCAGAAGAGGCTATAGGCTGCAGGCAGAATGGCTAGACATTTTGTCATAGCAGGAACAATAATGTTGCGAGCTCCCATCGTGTGTTAGCCAAGCTTTTAATGTCTAAACTAAAAACACTAAACCTCTGGGGCAGAATCTAAAATAGAGATTCCAGCTAACTTTCACCTCAGGTGACTTTCTCAGTTTCATTTCTAAGATTGATTTCTACCTTGAAGCTTAAATTATGGGTCAAAAAACTAAATACTGTACTAAAATATCTCATATGGCAAAATTTGCTTCTTTTTTGTTACTTGGGAGTGGAAAATAAGATATTGCATGGACAACACAAGAATCTGTGCCTATTCTCACCAATCTTAAACCTATTAACAATCTCGCCTTAAACCATAAGTCATCTTGCACTATTACTAGTCATTCCTAAATTGGGCAATTTGGCTGGATTGACTAGTTTGTTTTCACATACAGTGCCAATAAAGATGTAATTTTTCATCTCTCTGGTGTGTGATGATGATGATGATGATGATGTAATTTTAAAAACAGCTTCACTAATCTCTTTCCACAATAACTGTTATATCTTTTTTCCCCCTCATTACTAATCCAACTCCTGATGATTTTAATAGGAAGAAAATGGAAACATGATTCTATGTAATTATAAAATGACACCAACTGTTTTGACTATAACTAGGTTTAAATATGCTAACATACTTTCTGTCTATCATTTGAACCACATTTCTTAGAAGAAAGGAGTCTATTTTAGGTTTCTGATGAGACTATCAACCTCAAACACATGACTCTTGTTATTTATATAAAATTAATAATGTATCTTTGTATAGTGATTTTCTAAAATAAATTCTTCTGTTAGATGCTAATATTATATATTGATATATCCAAGAATTTTATTTACATAATTTCAAAGATTCATTCAGCACAAAAATCTGCTATTTTGTGATGACCTGATAGCTATGCCTGCATTTGCATTTGTGAAATGTAGGCTCAAAAATAAATTATTTATTCTTAATTTAGCAAAATTCTCAGGACTATAAATAAGAATATTAGATACCTGGAGAATATATATTGAAATAAATATGGGCATTAGAAATCAAAGATAGGTTTTTAGCAAATGTTGATTAAAACAAAGGTAGTTTATCTTTTGTTTATATGATTGCCTAGAAAAGCACTAAAACATTTCTTCATACATCTCTGTATTTCTTACCAGTGAAATCACAACAGCATAATGGTAAAATGTGCCAATAATTTTAACAACATGCCTTTATAGTTACATTTAATAATAATAAATATTTCATACATATCCCTTATACTTGAGGATAGAATAAAACATAATTAATCAACATAATTAGTAATAATAACTAAATAATTTTGTTCATTTGTAAAGAACCTTTTAACCACAACTGATGTCATGGCTCAATGCATTGTTTAGGGGGAAATTTGGGCTAGAGGAAAGGTGAGTGTCCATAGAGAAGGTAAAATTGTGCCATACAACAGATGAAATACAATACAATATATGTAAAAATTAATGTTAAATAATTGAACAAGTTCTCTTTGGTAGCTCTGAGAGCTATGATCTAAGAAGGGAGAAGTAGTAAAAACAAGCTTATTTCAGTTTTGTAGTAGCCTTATATATCAGAATGTAGGTTCACTTAAACATTTTGGGAAAATGATCAAACCAAGGCTGCAGGACCACATGAGTCTCTTTGGAGCTGAAACAACTATGATTATGCAAAAATTTACTAGTTGTATTTAAGTGCCATAGGGCACACAGGTTCTTTAAACACAAGCACTCTTTTAAAGTACTTACAATCTGGTTGAATAGATAAGACCTATATATAAAGGAAACTACAATTCAGGGAAGTATCAAATAAGTGTCAAGAGCAGGGCGGAAATTTTTCTGTTGAAATTTAAAGGGAAATATAATTCTGGTTAGAGCTTCACGTTAAGCCTTTAAGTAATCTTAAAGAAAAAAATGATGAAATGTTCTGATTTTGGTTAAAGGTAATATTGTTTTCTTAGAAAATTCTAAATTGATACTACAGTGTGAGGGCCTCAAAAGGCCTTATATATAATCCATAAAATAATTTCAAAGACATACATTTAAAGTGATAAAAATATATGACTCAATAATGATACGCATAATAAATTCTAGTTTATACCCCCTTGAGAACCTTTATAGTATATATTAGTAAGTGTACTTCATATTAAAACTATGAAAAATCAGACAGAATAGGAGTCGATAAGTTTTAAAGTTATCCTGTATGTACACAAGCAGGTCATATTGGTGTACTGGTAAGAGAGAGAGAGGGAGTTTCTAGAGGTGACAGACCACGTTTGTTGCTTAAAATTAAATTCCAATTTTAATTAACTTCATGTAGAGCTTAAAATAAGTAATGGGAGCCAGCAGCTTAACTCAGTAAAGGTTGAGTTCCTGGTGACATCACAGTCTGATATGGATCAGATTGCTCTCCTTCGTTTAGTCCTATCTGAGGTGAGTCAGGATATTGGTTTCTTTCTTAATTTGTTTCTGCCATCTCCTAGTTTTTCACTTTCAGTTCCTAAGTTGAGGAGAGAGAGAGGATGGATATCCATGTGGATATCTTAGTGTCTAGATTTGTAATGTTTGATGTTTCTACCCACATCCACTATTTGGTATGGCTTAAATACAAGGTAAGGAATAGATGCTGGAAAATACAGTCTTATGTGTTCAGGAAAGAAATAAACCAGACAGTGCTACCTATGTTAAATTTCTTTTTCAACAAATGTGAATAGAGTGAATATTTTAATTTTATCACCCAATATTCATTTCTCCTATAATGCTGCTTTTTGTTTATTTTTAATGTGAGATACTGCATCTTATTCATTTTCTGCAGTCTTTTTATGATAATAAATTAATGTTCTGTTTTGTTACCGTGAAACTCAAAAGCTTTTCATGTATTATTAGTCTTAAGATCTTTGTCACATTTTCCTTGTATAGTAAAGGGTGGACATGGTACCTAAAACCACTAACATCACTCTCTGTTGTATATTTGAATTATGAGAGAAATGATTCAAGATTAAAAGGAAAACTGGGATTGAGATATTTATTTAATGACAATACCCAAAAAATATGAGTATCTCTTTGTCTCTAGATGATTGTAATTGCCTGATTTTTATCTTGGTTGTCTTTTTTTTTTTTTTTTTTTTTTAAGCCAAGATATCCTGGCACAGTAATCCATAATGTAAGCTACCCATTATTCTATGAAGTTTCCTTTTTTTCCCTTAAGTGGTTTTCGATTGCTTGCAACTAAAAAACAACCTTAACTGATACATTAGTATTTTCATATAAAATATAAGATTAAAATTGGTTGCCTATGAACTATTTAATAATAAATTTTTTGACTTTTTAATTTCTATTTTATTTTTATGTATTTTTAGTTCTTTAATGTCACCATATATTTGACTCCCTTTACCATATCTACCTTCTTCCACTTCTCTCCCCCCCACCCTCTGTTAACTACTAGTCTATTGTCTGTGTCCATGAGTCTCAGTTTATTTGTTCTATTCGTTTGTTGCTTTTAGGTTTATATCCCACATATAAGTCTGGATTCTTTTTCTTTCTTTCTTTCTTAATTAATTAATTAATTAATTAATTATATTTTTATGGCGGCATTGGTTAACGAAATCCAATGTTTCAGCTGTACACTTTAACAGTAAGGAATATATATTTACACTGCGTGTTCACCTCCCATAGTTAGATTTCTTTCTGTCACCCCATATTTGACCTTCTTTACCTCGTCTACCAGCCCTTCCCCCTCCCCTCTACCCTCTGGTAACCACTAGTCTCTTGTCCATGACCATGACTCTCTGTTTGTCCTGTTTATTTGTTGCTTTTAAGTTTATATCACACATATAAGTGATATCATGTGGTTTTCAACTTTTTCTGTATGGCTTATTTCTCTTAGCATGATTATCTTGAGGTCCATGTTGTCACAAATAGCAGTATTTCATCTCTTCTTATGACTGAGTAATATTTCATTGTATATATGTACCACAGCTTCTTTAGCCAATCATCTATCATAGGACACTGCAGTTGCTTCCATGTCCTGGCCACTAATCATAAATTTTAAAATGATAATTTTCTGGATTATGAAATAAATTTGAAAGAAGTTGGTTTTCATGATCTAATTTAATGGAGAAGACATTAATTTGGCCAAAGTTAGGAAATACTAAATCAGCACTTATCAGTATTTTTGCTGACTTTTGTTCTTATTTTTTTAAACGAATTATTAATTCATATGAACACTCCCATTTATTGAAATAAGGCTTTATTATTTCACAGGTTAGTACCTTGGTGCAGTATTATGATATGCAAACAATTAAATTACTCAGTTTTGTAAAGTGAGTATAAAAGATTAATGAACATATGGTTTAAAGCAAAAAAGTATCTTTTGTAGTAGATGTAATACCCTAATTCAAGAGATAGGAAATTTTTGTATTTGGCCATATAATTTCATCTTGAGAGCCATACATCACCATTACACCTACTCAACTTATTTTGTAACACAAAATCAGCTTTTGCTAATACATATGTGACTGTATATGACCATTTTCCAGTAAAACTTACCTTCATTAAAATGCTTACCTTCATTAAACTGTTGACAATAATTAGAAAGGAACACAAACAAAGTCTATGCATATATTTGGGGAGAAAAGGGACAGGATTTAATAATGATAAAAATAATCATTTGGAGAAAAATTCAACCAAGTAAACATAAGTTTCAGGAAAAAGTATTTCTGAACAATACTATAAAAATAAAATTATTGGGAATAGTATAAATATTGAGGAAAGTTATAAGTATTAAGAAAATACTTTTAAGTATTAAGAAAAGTTATAAGTATTGAGAAAATTGTAAGAAAACCAAAAAGTGATATTGCACATTTTTAGTGAAAAAAACTAAAATCAGGAAAATAGAAACATTATAGAAATGAAGCCCAGTGCAAGAAAAATAACATCAAAAAAAATTAAATGACCAAAAGGAAAGACAAAGCAATATAAGACAAAATTGAATAGAAGAGAATTATTTTTTTTCCTTAAAGTACTTCGTTGAAAAGCTAAAAAAGTTTTTCCAACATATTTATAATTTTTCTTTGCAAAAATAACATAATAAGCAAAAAAATATTTGATTATATGATAAAAATGATTCTAAAATCTTGAAATGATACTGCTTTTCTCAGGCAAATAAAAATAATCAGCACCATGACAATCTAGTAAAGTTACTAAACTTTCTAAACAACAACAAAAATAATGTGTATCTACATTCAGAAAAACAACTATAACAATAATAACAACAAATGTTGAATATTGAATTCATTTAATTTTAAATGGGATGATGGCAGATATAGAAAAGAATGTTATATACCTGGACAATATAAAAGTGATATAATTTAGTATAGGAGATGGAGTAGTGTCAGTAGGATAATGTGAGATTTTGATTCCATAATCTTTTCTGTTTTATCGTATAAAATGTATAGATATAGCTAAGTTTGAAACATGTAGAACTTAGAGAAATCAGATGTCTTGTTTTCATATTTTTAAACTTTAGAGGTGTATTGTGTACATACATATTTCTTATTAAGAAAAGACTTCTGAATTTCAGCAGTTTCTTTTCTTTTTCTTTCTTTTTTTTTTTTTTTTTTTTTTGGTCTCACAAGGGAACATAATGCACTCCCATATTTTTTTTTTCATTTTTATAAGCCAGTATAATCCACTTGCATTTTACTACATTATATCTAATATGTAAACCCTTTATAGTCAGGAAGAAGTGTCTATAATGTTACTCACAAAAGTTTCATTGTGATTATTTAGGAGTAAATAGATTTCAAGTGATATTGTAATTCCTTTTTCATTTTTTCAAGCTGCTTGGTATTTTACAAAATGCCACATATTTATTTAAAATTCCAAATAAATTTCTTTTAAAGGCTGTGGATTACCCAGATATGTGGAAATACTTTTACAATAATATCAGCTTCCGAAAATAGTAGACCAAAGGTTTTGAATGTATACTTTTGGCATTCATTTTCAGTGCTGTTTTACAAGTAGCAAGCAAAAAGGGCTTGATGAATTTCTAAGTTTACATTGAATATAAGCATTTATTCAAATGAGAAGTATCACAGATATCACTTCTAGAAATTTTGTTGTTGGTTATTGTTGGGTTTGTGTATTTTTTTTCCACACACACCTTTGTTATTTCATGAGTAAGGAAAAGTAAGAAGCATCACTTCAGGGACTTGAGTATTATAACTGTGGGAGTAACAACTGATGCTTTAAAACTCTGAAATATTAATTCAATGAATGTAAAAACTATGAACCAGGCTAGGGCTGCATAGACCTTCGCATCTTAGTTCAAATCAATGGTATATCTACTCACTTCTGTTAAGATGATTGAAATAGAAAGTAATACTTTACACTATTCCTGAAATCTTAAGACCAACATCGATGAAGCTTAAACAATAGAAATATTTGTTGAGTCACTATCTTTTATAAACATCTGGCATGAACTCAGTGAAGCTTGGTTATTTATAATTAATTACAACACCTTTCACCTGTTTCAGAGCATAATTTTAAACACAGAAAAATATATAGATATACATTGAGATTAAAGTTAAATTAAAAAAAATGAGCTGATTATCAACTCATGAATCTTAATTGTACACCTGATTTGGATATATAAAATATAAACTTTTTAAATAGTAGTAGAGAGGGGGAGAAGGTGGAGGGGAACAGGGAAAGAAAAGAAAGAAATGAAGGAAGAAAAGAAGAATGGAAAGATTAACACAGCTGAAATGGGAAAAGAATTTAGTATGAAAAAGAGCAATAACACAGTGGTTGCCTGGAGGGGAAATCTCATCTGCTGTAATAAACATCAAGGTAAAAGGCCAAGATGAATTTGAACAATTTTCTCACTCTAGCAAAGAAATTGAACAAGAAAGTTGTTAATCACAACTGGTCACCTTCCCTGCTGTTATGTGAAATTGTTATAAAGACTTTCTGGTTAAAAAGCTATTGGTTAGAGATTTATGTAACATGTAAATTGGGATAATGGCAGACATATTTTCTAAAGGTGTTTAGAGCTAAGCTCCAAAGGAAGATATTTTGTAAATTTTATGAATGTTTTTAGCTTTTCATCTCTGTGTGTAATAGATATCTATCTTTTATTTTCCATTAAGCCAATCAAGAAGCAAGTGGAATGAAATTTCCTATTAAAGATGAAGAAAGTTGCTGATGGTAGTTATTTGATGTAGAATTTTGCATAGGGATAATAAATATCAGACTCTTTACAAAGAAGGAGGGAATGAAAGGAAAAAGTAATAGGCTCAAAGGAGGAGACTTTTTTTTTTAAGATATCAGGATTCTCTCATGTAGTTCAAATCTTGCTTCATTCAAATCAAGACAAGCAGCCTCAAAAGTTAAACCAGCTCTCAAATCACAGTGTTATGTTGATCTTGTATTCCAATCATCTAGCTTTTGAGATAAAATAAAAGTTGTGGAATGAATGGGGATGCCATTTTATAACATCAGAATTCTCTGAAGTTTTTACAAGCTTATCTTTTTGGAATATATATTTCTAATGATGAATTACATTTAAAACATTTAGGTACTAACTTTCTCCCATTTTTTTAACTTGGTCTCTTCACTTTTCAATACAAGTGATTGTGTTCTATAATGTGATTTGATTTGTGCATGGCATTGTGGCCATCACAGAATGGCTTAATCATAGATGGTAGATTTCCTGCCTTTAAATATAAAGCATCAAATTTAAGTCTTCGAATTTGACTTTTCCTCAGTTGATATTGATGAGAGAACCTAATTCGCTCAGAAATTTAACCCAGTTTAGGAGCAAAACAATTTTTTTTAGTGTTCCCAGTGATTGAGATTTTCTACATCACTAATTTGAATATAGGTTTGAAACAAATTTTACTTTGTAAACCAGAGATATTTTGGATAAACACTATTGTACTTATTCTAAAACAAAAGAACCATGGTGATATGAGTGAGTAATGTAACAGTTTATATTACTTCGTAATTTAAACAGACTTTAAAAAGTAAACAAAGAAAACGGTCAAATTATAGCATAATAAATAAGGTATCTACTTTGATAACAGATTCTGAGATTTGCCATAACCTGGAAGTCAGTGCTTCAGACAAGAAGAATCTTTCTTTTTTCCCCCAGATTCTTTTTCTACATTTGCAGTTGTTGGGACAAGCTGTTTAGCAGAATGGGATACAGGTATTTGAATCTTATTTTTACATAGCCTTTTTAGCAGTATGACTGAGACAAATCACCTAAACTCTTAAGGTATTATTTATCTAGTCCATAAATAATGAAAATAATATCTCCTCTCTCAATTTTCTGTCTAGATCTGCAGATCATGTGAGATATATATAAAAAAGTTTATATAAATGTCTATTATAATAATTGATATAGTGAGTGGGTTTTTTTAATATCGTGATTTTATAAACTATATTCTTTAAGTCAATTAATTTTATTTACTTCTATTCTCCAGTGACCACATACTGATGCCAGACATCTGGCTATGTTTTAGTGTATGGAGGCAATTCTTTTAATAAAATATTTATGTTTAGAATTGGACCTGAATTGTTTATAGCAATTGTCAATGAACCTTGGATTCTCAAATGAGCTAGAATATGTATAAATATTAGAAGTAATATGTTTTCTTCTGGAATTATTAAAATAATAAATTTGGATGCCAGTTTCAGTGGCCAACCAAAAAACATTTTGTATATTCCAGTTGGGGTAATGTTCGATCCTAGAGAAAATAGGAATCTTTTATAAGTGTGTTTTTCATTTGTTAATATTATCTATTTATAATAAATAAATTGTGAGTTAAGCTTTTAGGATTGTAAATGATAAAAGGAAGTGGGGACAAAGGTGAAAGAGAGAGAGAAGGGCACCGTAATTTGTATTCCTAAATATTGTCTTTTAAGTGCCTTAGTTTTGAGTCCTCAAACTTCTGTATTTTTTTCCTAGAGTTTTGAGTGGAAATGCAAAGACACACACACACACACACACAC
Organism: Eidolon dupreanum; assembly: GCA_028627145.1. Taxonomy (NCBI): domain Eukaryota; kingdom Metazoa; phylum Chordata; class Mammalia; order Chiroptera; family Pteropodidae; genus Eidolon; species Eidolon dupreanum. The sequence goes on along the minus strand of CM053501.1, from coordinate 45,643,923 downwards.
ATACACACACACACACACACACACACAACACACACACCAGGAAATGAAGTTTCATGATATTTAACCTATCATAATTTTGTTTTTCTGTTTACTAAACTAAGAGATAATCCAAGGTATTAAATGATCTTCTAATAGTAAAACAAAGAGAATAAAAGTAGCACATTGTTGCTTCAAGGAACATAAGGAAAAATTAGTTTTAAGCATGGAATAATTATTTATCATCTTTGAGATAAAGAAAATCACTAAATTCCCTAGAATTACACATTTCTTTTCCTATTCCTATTTTATATAACCTTAGTAAACCTACTCTTTATTTCATGTAATAGATTTCTTATGTATTAATTTGGATTAGTGGACAACTGATCCTGTCCAAAATTCCCGTGGAGACATTTGATCCATGTCAAAGGTTGTTGAAATTTTGTCCTGTACATAACATTCAGGAGCACATTTGGTCCACACCAAATAGTCCTTTCAAAAATATCCACCTTAAGAAAACGTCCCTGTGTTCAAACAGCCCATAATCTTTATTTATACTTTTGGTTTACAGGATTAATACATAAAAAAATACCATCATGTTTTATTGGTCCAATATTGTGTTGTGGATGTATTGACAATAATAACCCTTCTTGCTGCAGTGCCCTAGCTGGTTATGGCATGTGAGGTCAGGTGGATGGGTCTGAGTGGACCAAATGTCTCCATGGACATTTTGGACAGGATCCAAAACCCTGCAAGGGTTAACTTGAGTACAACTAACAACAAGAAGTAAATTCTAGATTATAGGCAGATATCTAGAGATTAAATATTAGCCATTAAACCATAATAAAGAAAGTATATCTATATCTATATCATCTATCTATCTATGTATCTATCATCATATATTTATCTGTCTGTCTAATCCGTTATGAGGTTTAATTTCTTTATTTTTGTTTAATTCTACTCATTCCTTGGACCGGGTATCAGTGTGGGGTACCACCATTTATATCTTTAAAAATTGTTCAGGGACACAATTGTAAAAGCCACCTAACACCTTGATATGACCTTGTAAAGGACTGTTTCCCTGTATTTCTCTTATCAGAATGCTCTCTACTTCTGTCTCTTTATTTCATTTTTCACTATCCAGGCTAAAGCATGTTTATTTTTACAGATTTATTGGTAATATATTTTAATTTAAGTTATACATTTGATTGTGTTATTGTGGGACAACTAAGTATTATTTATCTTTGGGTACTCTCTGGTACAATGATATTTTATAAATATTGGGTATTTTTAAGAAAATATATATCTTGGCAGTATGGTAAAACTCTGATAGTGAATATCTAATGAGAGCATCAGTGCACGGGCAGAAGAGTTCACAGTAGATAAAAACTATCACATGAGAACCTAAATTGAAATTTTTGATGAATTCAAGCCTTTATTTGTGCCATAAAAATTCTGTTTAGTGGATAGATATTATATTTTAGGAAAACAAGTTATTCATCTTGACAAGAAATAAAATGGATTAGTTTTACTTTAGACCTGAAGGACTACACAGTCTTTATACACCGATATTTAAGGAAATACTCTGAAAGTCTTTTGAATAACAAAAAAAGGTGTGAGATACTACCTTATTTACTCAACTACGCTTTGCTTATCTTTGAATTTTAAGAAAAGCACTGATTTGAAACATCACTTCACTTGAACATGAACCTCACAGATTTATAAAAGTTAGGTTTAACAGAATTTGATTACTGTGGTTCTTAAAGGAAAGAACTTCAGCTCCAAATTTGTTGAATTCAATCAAGAATATAGCATTTACGTTGCCAGGCAATTTCTATTCTATTTTTTGACTTTTACCTTGTAATTTTTTTAACCATCCAAAAATTACCAAATACTTTTTTAAATGAAGTCATTTCTTTTCTGAACATCCACAATGTAGAGATCTTTCAGAATGCAGGAAAAAAGAAATGGTAAATGCTAAATTTACTCAAACCCTTGCTTTTAAGCCTATGGATATAGATGAAATCACACTAAGATGGTAAGTCTTATTTCTATGGCAAAATTGATGAGTTTTCCTTTCTCATCTGACTTATATTATACACTTAGGAGAATCCTAAAAGCATAGCTAACACCCCATTATCTCAAGGATTTTCATGAAACAGCTCATCAGTTCTTATTTTCATCTCTAGGATCTCCTAAGAATTCATATATTTCCTACAGGGGCTGGGTATGGTGATGAAACCAAGCGAAAGGGCCACTGCTCTACTCTCTTCTGAAGATAAAGCTTGTTGCATGTTCCAGTGTGTATCCCTTGGTCAGTACATCAGTGCAATAGGCATGACCTCTTATAGCTGATCCCCAAGTGAAGACAAATTTTAGACTCTTCCTGGAGCATTTGCCACAGAAGAATGTAAAAATCATTTATAATGCCACCACCTAAATGTAACTGTTATTAACTTTTTTATATATTCAGTTCTAGGATTATTCTATACATATGTCTATTGAATTTTTAAATATATGCTTATATAAAATTGTTTCTTGTTTCTAACCTAAATGTTATGATATGAAGTTTATTTAGCCACTGCTTATTTAAACATATATTTTAATATATGCATATTTCACTGTGTAACTATATGATGATTTGTTTTACATTTTCTTATTGTTCATTTAGGTTATTTCCATAGATTCATCAAACTACAAATATCTTTGTTTAGAAAATTTAACTCATATTTTTGCTTCATTAAAATTAATTCTTAAGAGGGGAATTATTGACCATGGTTATTAGCATTTTTAAGGTTCTGGAGGCCAGTCAACTGTCTTTCCATGTGAATTTTACCAATATACACTGAAACTGAGAATCTGTAAGTATATCAGTGTGTCCTTGCCAGCGTTCCATTAACCATCATTACTTTAAATAGTGGTACCCTTCCTTGTCTCATCTTTCTTATGCATGTAACACTATAAAAGTTCTACTTACTTTGAATTGGGAAAATATTTGAAAGTTGAAAGACAATTTATTATCATAACCCATAAGATTTTCACTGACATGTGAAACAAAAGGAGAGTTTTTAAAAAGAATTTTTTATTTTTCAATTACAGTCAATATGCAATATTAAATTAGTTTCAGGTAAACAACATAGTTATTAAACATGTACATGACTTACGAAGTGATCATCCCAATAAATATAGTACCCATCTGACACCATTCATAGTTATGACAATATTGTTGACTATATTCCCTATGCTATACTTTACATCCCCATGACTATTTTGTAACTATCAATTTATACTTCTTAATCCCTTTTCCCCTTTTTCACCCATCTTCCCAATCCCCTCCCATCTGGTAACCATCAAAATGTTTTTCGCATCTATGAGTTAGTTTCTGTTTTGTTTGTTTATTTTGTTTTTTAGATTCCACATATAAGTGAAATCATTTGGTATTTGTCTTTTTCTGTCTGACTCATTTCATTTAACATAATACCCTTTAGATCTATCCACACTGTTGCAAAAGGCAAGAGTTCATTCTTTTTTATGGCTGAATAATATTTCATTGCATATATGAACCACTTCTTCTTTATCCATTCATCTATCAATGGACACTTGGGTTGCTTCCATATCTTGGCTATTGTAAACAATGCTTCAATGAACATATAGATACATATGTCTTTTCAAATTAGTATTTTGGGTCTCTTTGTATAAATACCCAGAAGTGGAATTACTGGGTACTTCTTTGTCTTGTATTATATCTCTTATTTTCCAGTCTATTTTGTCAGGCATAAATATTACGATCCTAGCTTTTTTTTGTTTCCATTTTCATGAAGTATTGTTTTTAATTCCTTTATTTTCTGTCTGTGTGTGTCTCTAAATCTGAAGTGAGCCTCTTGTAAGAAGCATATGTAAGGATCTTGTTTTCTTATTCATTTAGCCACCTTATCTTTGATTGGAGTATTTAATCCACTAACATTTAAAGTAATTGTTGATAGTTATGTAGTTATTGCCATTTTATTCATATTTTTTTATCTTTTCTTCTTCTTAAAGAAGTCTCTTTAGCATTTTTTGTAATACTAGTTTGACGGTGATGAACTCTGTTTGTTTGTTTGTTTGTTTTTGTCGAGGAAAGCTCTTTATTTGTCTTTCTTTTCTAAGTGATAGTTTTGCTGGGTTGTAGGTCCTTGCTTTTCATCACTTTGAATATTTCATGTCAGTCCCTTCTGGCCAGCAAAGTTTCTGTTGAAAAATCAGCTGACTGTCATACAGGAGCTCCTTTGTAGATAACTAGTTGCTTTTCTTTTGTTGCTTTTAAGATTCTCTCTTTAACCTTTGGCGTTTAAATTGTGATGTGGGTTGGTGTGGGCCTTTTTGGGATCATCTTGTTTGGGACTCTGCTCTTTTTGGACTTGTGCATCTATTTCTTTTGCCAGAATAGGGAAGTTTTCTGTCATCATTTCTTCAAATGAGTTTTCAATTCTTTGCTTTCTCTCTTTTCCTTCTGGGACCCCATGATGCAAATGTTAGTATGCTTTATGTTGTAACAGAGGCACCTTCAACTATCCTCATTTTGGAGGATTTTTTTTTTTTTGTTCTGATTGTGTGTTTTCTGCTACCTTATCTTACAAATCTCTGATTCTGTCCTCTGCTCCATCTACTCACTCCCTCTAATGTATTTTTCGTTTCGGTTATTGTATTCTTTATTTTTGACTGTTTTTTTTTTTTTTTATGTTTTCTATCTCTAGTTTTCTGTTTTCTATGTTTTTGTGGTAGTATTCACTGAGATCATTGAGTATCCTTATAACCAGTGTTTTGAACTCTGCATCTGGTAGGTTGCTTATCTCCATTTTGTTTAGTTTTTTTTTTTTCTGGAACTTTGTTCTGATCTTTCATTTGGGACATGTTCCTTTGTCTCCCCATTTTGGCTGCCTACCTGTATTTGTTTCTGTGTATTCGGTAGAGCTGCTATCTCTTACTCTTGGGAGAGTGACCTTATGTAGTAGGTGTCCTTTGGGGCCCGGTGGCATAGTATCCATGGTTGCTTAAGTGAGGTGGTGCAGGTGTGGCCTTTGTGTGGGTTGTGTGTGCTCTCCTGTTATAGCTGAGCCTTGATTGTTATTGGCTTGTGAATGGTAGGGATCGACCTTCAGGCTGAGTGGTCGTGAGGACTGGCCATGACAATAGTGGAAGAGCTGTTGTGCAGCGGCTGACCATGGGGAGCAGGATTCGCTTTAGCAGGGCTCTGGTGCCTGCCATGTTTGCCCTTTGAATGTGTCATTCGCAAAGGTGGTTGGATGATATTCCAGTATGGTCTGAAACTAGCCACTGGGTTCTGGGGCCTCCAGTGCAGCCTAAGATCAGCTGCTGCCTATGCCTGGCCCAGAGACACTTGATATGGGGTACAAAGTGATCTGTAGATGGTTACCACTTGTACTGGGGTTGGAGGTGCCTGGAACGGGCTAAGATGTAAACCAAGGCTGGCTGCCACCAATACTGGGCTTGGGACTGCTCAGCAAGAGGTATAAGACATACCAAGGCCAGACGTTGCTTTTTTGGAGTTGGTGAAACTTTGGGTGATTTAAGAATGTCCACAACTGAGCTAAAACAGGTTGGTTGTATGGAAAAACCTCTTGAAGCAGCTTGGATGGGCCTATAATTTGGGTGGGTGGTGTCTGGACAGTCATTAGGGCAGGGTAAATGATGTTAGCCAGTTTGATGGAGACTCAGATATGGTAGCCACCTGCATCTGCACACAGGGTCGGGGGAAGGGCTTAACAAAGAAATAATGAATTCTGCCAGCACTTCTGTCTGAGAGAAGGCCACCCTTCCAACCCTCTCCCTGAAGCCAGACAGTTCAGTTCCTCTCCATATGTCCCTAGTGCCTTTGAAGCTGCTGCCCCAGCACTGGAGCTCAGAACAAGAGAGTCTGTCAGTGAGTAATTCAGGTATGACCCCTTTAAGAGAAATGTCTGATACTCCAGCAGTCATTCATCTCACCCAGCTACAATTTCTGCTGTTTTTCAAAGCTAGAAGTTATGGGGACTTCTCTCCTTAGCACTGGAAACTTGGGCTGAGGAGACTGGTTTGGGGCTTCTCAAAGATGGACTCTGCAACAGAGCTATCCCTTCTGATTTTTAACCACCCCATATGGGTGTGGGACCAGCCCCTTTCAGGTCTCTGCCCCTCCTACCAGGCTTGAGGTGACTCCTTCTGTGTATCCTTAGTTGTAAGACTTCTCTTCAATTAAACTTCAGGTAATTCTCAGTGATGATTGTTCAGTAGTTTAGTTATAATTTTGAGATGATTGTGGGAGAAGATAAGAACAGTGTTTATCTACTTTGTCATCTTGACCAGAAGCCAAAGGAGGCTTTTTTTAATTATTATTATTTTTTAACAGCAATGAAGTTTGTTCTAAATATATTTGAATAAAGCCCTTGTTTGTGATGACTTTAAACTTTCTTAGAGGTTTGCATTATCTATAAATCAAGGATAATAACTATAATAAATTATTGTTTCTAATGAATAAAAATATATATGCAAATATGATGTAACAAATTTTGTTTGTGTTCATAGAACAGAGCAAAAATTGTTTGGGAATGACTAAAGAAGTATAAACTAGAAAGGTAAAATTTGGATGCTGAATAAGAGAGTGATATGCAATTTATGAAATACACAACACCTTTAATAGAGAGAATTTGTCTATAGCATTTAGCTATTTGATAAAGGTTAAAATTTTTAATACCTCTGTTTTAAAGAGTTAGGGACAACCGAGCTAAAAGCACTCCTCATGTATGCCCAGACAAATTACAGGATCATTGATGAAATAAATACTCATATAACAAGCCTTATTTATCATACGTAATCATATAGCTCCCACCATAAAGAAACTGTCAACCTAGATCTTATATCAAGCAAAAACTGTTAGTCAAGATTAAAAGTGAAATACAGTTAGTTTTTCACTTTTCCTGCCAGCACAATTTCTAAAAATAAATTCCTTCAGATTAATGGGAGAAGATACCAGTTATAAACTCTAATCCTCAAGGAAAAACAATAAAGAAGAGGAGTATCAGAAATGGTAATAAAATGGGTAAATTACAAAAGTTTATTTTTGGCTTTTTTCATCTTGTTATAAGTCATATGGCTATTTAAAGAAAAATAAGAAATAGTCTTAGAGTTTCTTAATTCATATAGATTTAACATATATATATATAATAACTAACACAGAGAGGAGGAATATGGACCTATAACTTTGTAATATTTCATGTATTAGAAGTTTACTATGATTAAGCTTACCAAATTTGAAATTTTGTTTGTAGAAAGTAACAGGTTGATTCTAAAATTTATATGGAAATGAAAAAAAAGCTAGAATCACAAAAATATTTAAAAAAAAAAAACAACAGTGGAGGACTTAATCTACTTTAGCATTACTCTGAAACTGCACTAATGAAATAGGGTGATATTGACTGTAAGGACAGAAATAGTAAGTTCAGAAATATACATATCTGGTCAATTCATTTTTAACAACTGTGCCAAAATGATTCCATGGAAAATAGGTACCTGATTCAACAAATGATGTTGAAACAGTTAGATATCCATAAGACAAAAATAATGAATTTGACCCATGCTTCAAACTATTTTTTAAAAATTAACCAAAAATAGAATAGAGATCTAACTGTAAGAGTTAAAACTATGAAATTGTCAAAGGAAAATCATGACAAAATTTGGTGTCCTTGGTTTAGACAACATTATCTTAAATAGGATATTAAAAATAAGCATGGATACAACAATTACATAGATATTTGGACTTCATCAAAATGTAAACTTCTGCTTTTTGAAAGACACTGTGAGGAAAATGAAAAACACCAGTAACAGATTGAGAGATATTATTTGCAAAACATATATCCAGTAAAGAACTTGTTATTCCCAATAGTCAAAACCTGGAAGTAAACCAGATGTCTATTAATCATGGATAAATACAAAAACTGTATTATATCAATACCATAAATACTACTCAGCAAAAAAAAAAGAACAAACTGCTGATTACACCAACATGAATAAAGCTCAAAAGATTATGCTGAGTGAAAACAGCCAGTCACAAAATACTATTGTATGATTATATTTGTATGATTTTCTACAAAAGTCAAATCTGTAGTTCCAAGTAAGTAGACTGTTGGCTGCATGACACTGGAGGGTGGGTGAGAAGGGAAAAGGGGAAATTTTGGGGGGAGATGGAATTATTCCATAACTTGATTTTGGCGGTAGTTATACAAGAGTATATATTTATCAAAACACATTAAACTCTAAACTTAAAATCATTGAACTTTATGTTATGTACATTAAATCCTAATCAAGTTGATTAACCAATTAGTAAATCAATATTGTGTGGTTTTTATAACCAAGAATATACATTTCAACCGATCTAATGCAAATCTCCCACCTCTTCCCCAAACCCAGAATCTCTAGAAGTGAAGTTAAGGAATCAATGTGTTTAACAATCTTCCTGTGGACTCATGTTGCTTTTTAAAACATCTACATAGTGTCTTCTATATATACTTCTGCTCTTTTGCAGACACTATAGAGAAAATTAAAAGACAAGTTAGAGAGTGAGACTCTAGGGGAAATATTTACAAATCATATGTCTGATTAAGAATTTGCATCCAGATTATATATATTAGAAAAAAAAAAAAACTTCAACATTCAATTAGAAAAAAACAAAATACTCAAGTATTTTTAAAAGCACAAAGATTTGAATAGGCACTTTACCAAAGAAGACACATAAATGGCAAATAAGCATAGGAGAAGATGCTAAATATCAATAGTTATTAGGAAAGTACAAATTAAACCACAATAAGATAACAGTACACCCTACACACCAAATAGAATAACTTAAACCATAAAGACTGACTATATGATGTTTTAGTAATTTTATGGAGGAACTGGAACTCTCCAACTTCATAGTTAGAATATAAAATGTTATTACTATGGAAAATAATTCACCAGTATTTTACAGTGTAAACAAATACCTCTCATATGATCCAGCCATTGCACTCCTGAACATTTACCCAACAGAAGAGAAAACATGAGTCCATGCAAAAATTTTACACAAATGTGCATAGCAGCTTTATTTTTAATAACTAAAATTGTTTATCAATAGGTAAATGGATAAAAATAAAATGTTACACTATCTAGCATGTACGAATGCATTATTGAAATGTAGTATGATATAGATGAGTCTCAAAATAATTTTGCTGAGCAAAAAAGGCCAGAAAAAAAGAGTATAGTATTATTTAATTTATATAAAAAATCGATAAAAAAACCCCCTAAATTATAGGGACAGAGAACACAGAAGTGTCTGGGGAAGGGGGTTCAGGAAGTGGTCAAAAGGAAGCATAAAGTGGCACAAGGAAATTTTGAAGGTGATGGATACGTTCAGTATCTTGATTATGTTGGTTTATAATACATACATGTCAAAACATCAAATTGTACATATAAATATATGAAGTTTATTACATGCCAAACATACCACAATAAAAAAAAATTAAACCTAAAGATGCAAGAGAAAAACCTTGAGGGTTTTCTGATTATTTGGCTGATTAGGAAACCAATAACGCAGGAGTAGTGCAATCTCGGATTTCACTTATAACAAATAATGAGTATTTTAAAATGTTTTCTTTTCTCCACAATTTCCCCAGCATGTCACTTGTTTTTAATTATTTTAATAGCTATGAATTTCTCTGAAATTGCTTTGGAAAGGAAATAAATTGGTTTCAAAAGCAACCAGTGATTCATTAGCAGGTGGTGACTTTTAGTAGCTGATAATTCTTTTAAAATTCTACCTAAATAGCGATGCCAAGTTATTAAAGTTTGCACTTTTAAAATGTTAACCAGTATAATCATTATCTAAACTGTATATCTTTGTCAACTGTCATAACACCAGAGCATTTTTATTGTTCTAAACAATAAAACAAATAATTTGCTGTTGTAATGCCTGAAAAAAGATTTTACTAGTTAACTGGTCTTTATCTGGTAGCTTTTTCCCAGAACCTGTGTTATTTCATTTTTACTTTTTTTTTAATGGAATTATTTCATTTTGCCATCACTATTTTCTCTTTAAATCTTATTTCTAATAATTAGTAAGTCTTTTTGAATCACTCAAGTTTACCATCTTTGAGACATAATTTTCTTCCTGACTTGACTGTATATGAAAATGCAGTTTAACTTCATTGCAAAAGGCATAAGCAGGCAGACAGAAAAACTAAGAACACTCCATGTGCTAAGAACATGTTGGGTTTTTAACACCTCTAGATTTCTACTGATACCTCACAACAATTAATAATAGGTTTGGACTGTGGTAGTTGGAAGGAGAGCAAAATTATGAGGAAAAAAAAAAATCCTTGAAATAGCATAGTAAATTTGTTTTATTTCTGTTAGCATTTTAATTTTCCAAGATAACAGAAACTGACAGTAGGCCCTTCCCTGTAAATGTTGGTCTAAATAAAAGAGAATTCAAGGTGAATTCTCAAGAAATATAAATATATATGTACATAGGTCATTATATCTTTATTTACTGTCTGCCTGGAACCAGATGTTGTGTTGCTATCATAGAATAAGGGGAGGGTTTGTGATAAATTAGAAGAGGTACCAGTTTACTTCCATTTTACCAGCAAACCACCTACTATGCAGTGCACTGAGACAGCACGTATTGAAGCAGTTGATGGACACTTCATATGTTTGTTTACCTGAGTTGAATTTTTGCCAGAATACATATGAATAACTCTGTATCCCATCCAATTTCTTCTACTTTAGAGTTAAACATTTTAATGAATTGAAAACACTGTGGTGAAAGTGGTTACAGCTAAAGTTGATTCTTCAGTGTGGAAAAGTCTTGTATGCAAATGTACCACAGCATCATATGATAAAAATCCTTCCATCTGTGGAGATTGCTGTGGTATATCCACAATCTTATACCCTCTGTGACTCCTGCCATTAATTGCAGATGTCCCTAAGTCAATCACAATCCTTTCCAGTTTATCTTCATTCAAATTAATTTATTTTTAATAGAGGTTTCACAACAAATGAATATCCGAATTGAATTGCAGACTTTATAACAGAACACAGTGATTCTTATAGCTGCACATAGCAACAAGTGGCTTATGGATAAGTAGTGAGGAAAGAAAAGCTGTCAATCAAAACACAACCATCAAGATGAATATTTGATAAAAATATATTATGGGAAAAGAAAAATATTTTAATTTCACCAATATTATTTAAAAAAATAATTTATTGATGGAAGTTCATATTTTGACTTGTTTTTTAAAATCAGATTTGGTTGAAATTGTTCTCTTTGTGGGGTATATATATGAAACTTTTCTAATATGAATTTCTAAGCATCTTATACATTCTTATGTCTATATTTAGATAAAATTGGTTTTATAATATTATATAAACCAGAAACTTGAACAACCAACAGTTAGTGAAAAAGATGATTTTGTAAAAATTCTATGAACCTGTTTAAAATTATCATGCAGCCCAAACTGAATGAATTGCTATCCTAATTATGAACCCTTTTCTAGGTTATCACTACAATCCAGCATTAGCTTGGAGGTAACTTTAAGTTTTCATTTGTAGTGCATTGGCCAAGCTGTTAGAATGGCACATGGAACGAATTCTAAAGCCCATTAAAGAGGATACCTTTAATGATTTACTATGCAATTCTATATCAGGGAAAATATAAACTGGAGAAAGGAATGATGTTTAAAAGAACAATAACATTTATTTAACAGAAATGACAAATCCACCAGGTAACTTTGCCATATGTGTGAGGAAATACAAGTGTATATGTTATTATTTTACCCCATCTCTTATGATGCCAGTTGGTACAGTCCTTAGGGTCTCCAAATTAATTTATCATGTGAATATTGTAATATTAGCCCCACATTCTCTCTCCAATGTATGCACTACACTAAAACACTCTGAAATCATGGCCTTTTAAGTACTTTGGTAAAATATTTAATTGTCCTGAGACTTTTGAGTGGTTAAGTTCCATTAAAAGAGCCATAAGAATTGGCTTTAGGTATAGAACTTTGTACTATACTGTAGACGATTTTGTATATTATTTTTTAAATACAAAAAAATATATATATATAAATACTAAGAATTTCACTGATGAATTTGTTAAAACTTAGTTACAATTGATATGCCAAAGTACAAAAAGGAATTTTGCATGCATCCCTAAAGTGTTTATTACTCATTTTTCATAAAGGCTTTCTCTGACCATCTTTATCAAAAGGACGATTTATCAGTTTTCTGTAGCATATTTCCTTATTTATTTGATTCACAGTAGTTCTCAAAATCTGTTTTCTTAATAATGCATCTGATTTGTTTATTATTTGTCTCCTCTTCTAGAAAAGATAAGCTTTTTGTAAAGGATAGGATGTTTTCTCTTTTAAAATCACACTATAATCCCAGGGGCAAACCCTATAACCATAACATATTTGTTATTGAATGAATCACTAAATAATTTGAATTTAGATTATAATCTTTCTTGATATAAGTAGTTTAGTGATCATATATGTAGTTTAGTTGTCATTCTTTTAGATTGCTATTATTTATTTTGTAATAAATATGTCATTAAATACATCTTCTGCATATGATACCTACATATGTAGAGAAAAAAATTATTGAGATAAACGGAAATAATGACAGGGTTGCTAATATGGCCATATTACATAATGAGAGGCCAAAAGATACTCCTAAGTTAATAATAACTAGAGATTTCCATATGTAGTGTATATATGTAAAGTGTATAACACAAATATATAAAATTTGAAGTTGGGGCATGAAAAGTTATAACAAAATAATTTGTATGGGCACAACCTCTTATCACTAAAGTTAATAAATCTATTGTATTTTGCATTTATGCATTATTTAGAGTTACAGAAGCTAAAAACAAAATTTGAAATATAAAACAAAAGTTACTCTTTTTGGAGATTAGATAGAATGAGGAACAGGCTTTGGACAAGGAGGATGTTATTATTTATTACATATCCTTCTATAAGCATTGACTCAACCTAAACCCATGCACACTTATTTTTTAGTGTAATGTATTTAATTTGGCAATAATTTGAAAATTTCGACTTTGGCATTAATATTTAATTTTAAAATCATCATTTAGAAAAATAATTGAAGCATTAGCATACAAATGCTAAAATAACCAAATTATAAAATATTTGTTGTCATTCATTTTTTAGTGCAAGTGTTTTCTTTAACCTTCATATTTTTCTTTTTTAATTCAGCAAGGTATTTTTATTAAGTAACATAAAAAGTAATACCAAAAGCCTCAGAAATATACCTAGGAAAAATATTTTACCAATCGAATGGAAAACAAATCGAGTAGAATCTTCATGATCATGTCCTGCGATTCACAGTCAGAACCAGAACCAAATTTTACCAGTGATTTTGGTAAAATGAATAAAATTATTGTAAATTTGCCATTATTTCTCAAACCTTCTTTTATTAGATTAGTATTTTAATAGATATTATAAAGATCACTTAATATTTTCTTTGCATTAATGCTATTATGTCTGTCAACAAACACACATATAAGTATATACACATTCCCTTATGTCCCAAAGGTAGCTGTCTGCAGGATATTTTTTTGGTCTCTTTTTAATATTATATGTTTTAATGTACTCCTGTTATTATATTTTGTTGCTAAACTTTTTATTTTGAAATTATTGTGGATTTACATACTGTTTAAGAAACAATAGAGAATCCTTATGTCCTGTTTATAGTTTTCCCCGGTGGTAACATCTTGCAAGATTATAGTACAAGATAACATCCAGGATATTGATATTGATATGACCTATCAATTTTATTGAGATATTTCCAGTTTTATCTGTAGTCCTGTGTGTGACTGTATTTAGCTCTATATAATTATCAAATATGTAATTTGGGGTAAATACTAATAAATTTTTGCTTTTCTAAATCTGATAGTAATTTATATGATTATCGTATATATAATTATGCTATTTTTTTAATCACAAATAAACTATGGTTCACTCTCTATTGAACATCTCACAGTGTGGAACACTGCAAACATATTTTTAAATTTAATCCAAATCAGATATGGTCTCTTAAGTAGGTTTGAAAACTTCAGAATTGTGATTCTAGGTTTTTATCTTTTTAATTTTTCACATCTTATTAAGACATTTTAATTAAAATAGACTTATGAGAGGACTTTTCCAAAATAAGGTAAAAGAAATTGAGATGTAAAATCCAAAGTTGAAACAAGAGAGTCAAATAGAAATTAAAATCTCTAGTATAATTTTCAATAAATCTTTCCAGCAAAAAGTCTCCACAATAAATGAATACAGCTTTTAAGAAAACCAAAATAAAATTTAGTTTTTGAAAATTTAATGATATACTCTATTAGTTTCCGAGTGTTGCCATAACAAATTGTCACAAATTTGGTGGCTTAAAACAACAGAAACTTATTCTTTCACAGTTTTAGAGGCTCGAAGTCCGAAACCCAGGTGTCAGCAGGGTCTCATGTTTCTTCTGAAGTCTCTAGATAAGAATCCTTCCTTGCCTCCTCCTAGGTTCCATGTGGTAGTGGTAATCCTCAGCTTGTAGCTCTATCATTCTGCTCTCTGCCTATATCTTTATATGACCTTTTCCTCTGTGTATCCCCTTCTCTTATAAAGATACTACTCATGGGATTTACAGCCCCCCCACAATTCATTGTTTTAACTAATCATCTGCAAAGACTCAATACCAAATAAGTCACATTCTGAGGTTCCAAGTAGACATGAATTTTGAAGGGACACTAGTTAGCCTACTAAATGCCCTGAAGAAACAGAATTCTAATTAGTAGAGTTGTCATTTCAATCATATTTAGTCAGCTGGAATAGTAGGAATGTGACCATTTGTCTAAGGTAGATGTAATTAGTGCTCAGCACCATCTGGCTCTCCTTTTGGGCTCACAGAGAAAACTAAATTTTCTAACACTTTTTCGGTAAGATTGATCATTATATTTTATTCTCGTCATAGTGGTGTAAGCAGTGATATACCTTGATTCTATGCAAATCATTTAATTATGGAACTCTCTTTCCATCTCTTTCCCTGATGCAGTGACTGACCAAAGAGACCTCAGTGTTACAAATTGTGGATTGACATAAAAAACAACATAGCCTTTATTATACTGGGTCCTTCGTGATTTTATGGAGCTGAACCAACCAAACATGCATTGGATATTTGGGTGAGTGAAAAACAATGAGTGATTCTGTAGAATTAACACCTAATATGATTGTTGTTATCATATTCTTTTTTTTTTTTTTTTACCATAACCAATACTTCTTTTGTAGATGCTTCCTGTTCCAGACTCCCATTCACCCATTATTAGTGAAATATTCCAGTATTAAATTATCTCCCCTGTTTTCTATTTGGTAGCATAACTAACCAAATATCAACTGTTTTATATTACTAAAAATAAAATTATAGATTATATTCAATCTAATACTTAGCAAATTCACAAACTTCAGGAATCTTTTATTTTCCCATTTATGGCCCTCAAGAAATAAACGTTTTTCTCTCAGACTTCTTAGTTCCTTAAAAATTATATTAGAAATTGTTATACTGTTATTTTTTAAAAGGTAAAATAATTTAAATTGTAGGTATATTAATGTAAAAATATATAATTGTCTCAAGAAATTAAAATGATGAGATATTTTCTCTTTTTATTTCCATATATTCTGTAATTTGATAGTGTGTTGACAATTTTTTTAAAAAAGGCTGTGGACCATAAGAAAGTATGCTAAAATGTTTTATAGTTGATTTACAAAGTGACTCCTTTTTAGACAGTGCTATTTCTGTGAAGCTATATAAGTGAGTTCATGTTGTAACACATTCTATAGTCCTTGAAATGGAGAATTTGCATAGGATATGGATTATATAGAGACTCCAAGGTAGAAATATATAGCAATAACATAAAAATTACAAGTCAATTACCTGTAGAAGCATAAAACAATTATGTTTGACAACTTAAGAATATAAATGTACGGAACATACACTTGTTTTCAGTTTCAACTCTCATAATGGAAGAGACTCAATTACAGTATGTTGCAAAGTAGAAGGCTAATTAGCTGCTTAAAACTGGCATCTTTGTGGTGTAAAGTCTCGTATTTCAGATATAAACACTTTAATTTCAAGCATTATGCTTTTATTTATTGTATTGTGTGGTATAGGTATATTACATATATGTGTATGTGTAGGTGTGAGTGTATGTCTACACATACATATTGATTCCTAAATAATTCTTCGTTTCTTTAATTTGGACTCTATTTTATTGTTTCAAAGTTAAATAAACAAAGAAATACTCAGCTTCACAGGAGTACTAAATGATACAAGGTATGAAAGAGAAAAACATTTTCTTCGGGTGCCCAAAACAATTTTTCAGCTGTGTTGAACTGATTATCACTTCATTTCTTTAACAATTATATTTGATGTGTTTCCCTCAAAAGTCCTTTATACCCACTCATAGTATTCTTTGGCATAGTACAAAAAATTCATTGAGTAATTAAAATTATAAAATGAAAGAAAAGAATGAAGTAAAATGCTCATGCTAAATACAGGATGGAGTGGAAAGGAAGATGATGAGTAGAAGGATGTTTCAATGTATCAAGTCTTACTCTCATCCTTTTGTCTACATTGCTAAGGTGAGAATTATTAATGCCAGCAAAGTGTATTATCTAATGGGATGTTGAAGCATAGAGACTCAGTTCATGACCACAAGGAACTATAAATCCAGTTCCAGAGAAGTTGAGTCAATATGAACATCAGCTAATATACAAAGTAGTAACTGAAGATCCAATGAAATCTGCAGAAAAGTTTTGAGTGATGAGATAAATTACTGTAGGTGTAGTTCGATTTGCTAATTTATTATTTTTTCTCACAAATTTATGATAAATTTAATCTTTTCAAGAATAAGTTAATCACAAATTTGTGTGTCACATATAACCGCATTTTGACCCAGAGTATTTAAAGCATATATGTGCATAATTTACATGTATATACATTATAGATGTATGACAGCAAGAATACATTATATTTTCATTAATATAGATTTACCCTTTATGACATAGCATAGCATAGATCTGAAAATCAAAAGATTCTCCTCTGTACTTAAATGCCGGAGGTACTCATTTGAGAGAAAATGAATTAATCATTCAACTTGCATTAGATCACCTAATATATCTAAGACTACCAGAAAAAGTGCCTGAGTTTTTTGTTACTCTTAGTAATTAAGATAAATTTAGTTTTTTTTTAGACAACTGAAACTTTGCCAGTTAGAAACACAATTCAGCCTGTCACTCTCAGATTGCTATAGGAAAAGAAAATAACGATACTAGCATTAGAAGGGGAGGAATAAAAGTTATTGATTAGAAAGATTATTTCTAATTCAATAAAATTATTTCCTAGATGTAAAAGGTGGATGTAGATTAAAAATGGTTTCTGAATTTTCTAATTTTAAAATATTAGCACATAATAGTATTCTGGAACTGCAATATCTCGAAGTGATTTATGAATTAATAATAACTGTGCAGTGTAGTCAGCATATATTTGGTGTTTCTCTTTCTCCCTTGGAAACTGATACTTCATTTGTTTGACTATAGCAAACAAAACACTCCTAGTCATATAGCAGGAATCCTAACTTGTACTTAGTACTAAATCAGAACTTCTAAACTGTTTCATTGTATATATGGGCTATTAGTAAATGTTTTTATATATTTATACATTAAAAATGTTATTAAGTTGGAAGTGTTGAGTTAAACATGTTTCTTTTTTGTAAGAATTTCCATAACCTTAATAGGCGCATCTTTATGGTGAAACTATAAGGAGCCATTGCTTGGGTTCAATGGTTTCCAATGTCATTTGACTACTGGTAATTTTTTTTTTTTCCAGAATATCACAATTATCATGTCACTGAAGTTACTCTGCTTCTGAAGCACTTCCCTAAGCTATAACCACACATTCATCAATGAAATCTTTGCCTCTTGCTTACTTCCCCATCTACAATTGACCAAATTCAATCTTATATGTTTTACTTCCTCTATGCTATTGCCCTTCGTCTTGACTGTTGCCATTTGACTTATCAGTTTGTTTCATCTATGCTTACCCCATTCTTTTCTGTCCTCCATAGTGCCATTATAGTGTGTTTTCTTTAGCACAGATTGCTCAGGTAACTCTGCAGCTATTTCTTGTCTTTGCAGATCCAGTTTAAATGCTATACCTGTGGAGCCTTCTGAAACACTAAAAACTCTGTTATTACAATTACTCTTTTACAACAAGGATCACATGTCTGTTTTTGCCGTGTGTATATACACTTTGATTAAAAAAAATTTAGCTTTTTCTCCATGTTCTTATTTTACTTTTTGTAAGCTAGGTTTTTAGACATTAATGTAGACATTAGTAGAGTTTACCACATTCCTTATTGGTCCATGGTATGGTGATTCTTCACTGACCCTTGGAATTAGAGTCATGTGCCTTGGTCAGTTAAGCATGAATAGAAGAGATAGTTATTACTTTGGAGTAAATCCTTAAGAGTCAGTGCATGATTCACCACATTCTATCTTTCTTTCTACAATAGCAACTTGGGGTATTTGAGATAGCCTACCTAATCCCAGAGTAAGAAAGACAGGGAGCAAACTGGACTTTGGATGATGAACAAAGAATAGAATATTACAGATGTCAAATGATAATATACACCTGAAAATTATATGATTTATTAACCAATGTTACCCCAATAAACTTAATTTAAAAAAAAAAGACAGGGAGCTCATTTCTAAAAGATGGGTAGTAATAATATAGCATGAGGGAAAAATTTCTATTGAGATTATGGACTTCATTACCAAAATGTAACCAGGTTTATCCCATTGCTACACAAAACAAAGAACACACTGCTTTATATGTGATCCTTAAAATTATCACCATTTATTTAAATGATACTCAATTCGTCTAAGTTTTTGTTGCTTGCCAGATTAAAAAATACTTCCAGAATAAACACACCAAATGAATTTATTTTAACTAAAATCTGAAAATAAAAAGTTCTATATCATGAATTCCTATTCAAAGTTGCCCCAATCATTGTTTGCAACTTATTGACCTATACTCAGTGACTGTCCATGATACAACCATTCCAAACTTAAGGAAGCAAGCATACAACTTTCCATCATTGTTTCCATACTATTCAATAATCTTGTTATTATTACACATAGGAAAATCAATAAACTTCCAAAGAAATAGAACTAAATTTTAATGTGGAAGGCAAACTCTTTGCATTTTTTACATCAGATTTATAAAATTTAATATAAGCTGATTGCAGTCTTCAGTACATATCTTGTATATGAACCTTCCTATGGGCATATTATCTTTGAAATTTCTACAAATAGTGCACATTGAATTAAAATAACTCATCAGGTCCCTTCTCTTTCAGAGATTTTTTTTTCCCCTCCATGATAGAACAACATCACGAGAGTCCTGTGGTTTGTGAACTCTCAGTGATTTTGTGAGTTTCTAGAATAAGTAAGTAAAAATGTATGTGTTTGTGCTTTTGTGGTATTTTTAGTGTGGTTGTATCTCTAACACTTTTCTCACTTTATTATATTATATATCACTATTCTGTGATATTGACCATATGGTTAGACACTGATCGGTTTAAGCCTTTATTTTGCTATCAGAAGTTATGCCCTATTGGTAGATTATCAAGTCAGTTTATAGTGTTGTAGCCATCATTTACATAGAATAAAATAGGGGATTTTTGTTTTCTGAAAAATTGGTTTAAGCAGCATATGTTTGTTCTGTGTATATACATATGGAACTAACGATTCACAATGTAAATATCTGTTTTTGCTTGATGAGGTTTGTCATCAAAAAAGTTCAAACCCACTCATCTGAGCTGGCCAATATAATTAATCCTGTTCTGTTGCTGGAGATTCATTTAGACAGGGACAGGCTAACGCCAGTCTAGGGCTTGATAATCCCCTAGCTACATAAATAAGTACTGTAGGAGGTTTACTGAGGGCCTTTTCTTCTTATTTTTGAGAAAAGCTTTGGAAGTGGTTTCTCTTCTTTCATGTGGAAATTGAGTATGAATATGTAGATCCTAGAGTAACTGTAATTCTTTAGGAGTCAGTCTGAAGAAGAAACACACAAAGTATTTCAGAGCAACACGGGCAGAGCCTTGATATATCTGGCTAGATTGCTTATGTTCCTCTCAACTTCACCAGTTATATGAATCTAAAAGTCTCTTTAATATTTAAGCTAGGGTAGCCAAAAATGGCAACAGTCAAAATATTTCATATAAAATGCATCTATCATAGGTCATAACAAACCACTGTAATAAGAACCTTTGTAATATCTGCCATAGTAGTGAAGTAGTAAATTCAGTTGCATTTAAATGAAAGCTAAATAATGATATAAAAATAATACAGTGTGTTACTATTTTCAAGTAGAAATAAAGATCATACAGCTAATGGCATTGTTTCAGAGACCTGAAGACATAAGGTCTAGTCTCAGCATTGAACTTGTTCATTTTCTTATAGATATAGGGTAGCTGCTTTATCACCAAACATCTTGTTTGAATTTTCTGCAAAAGGAAGAGGAAGTGTTCAAAATATGATGGGAGAGTAAATTTTTCTTTTCATGCTGAGCACATAAGGGTGAAAACAAAATTAGAGCTCTCATGAGAGAGTAAGGAGAGAATGCATATTGGACTAGGAGCCAGCAGTCTCTGCCACAGCTACTGCAGCATGACGGAACAAGAAATTTCAGTGTTTTCTGAGAAACTATACCCTTTTTTTCATGTACACTAATAAGATGATGGCAGTAGGCTTACTCGTTATTCCAAAATTAAATAAATTTCAGGTACTCTAGAAATCCAGGTAAAGAAGTATTTTTCCAAAAGTCGTAAAGAAGAAAATAGAAAAGTCATGTAGGTTGTATAAGATCAAGTGCCTCTCTGTATAAGACAAGGGAAGACTAATTGTCCAGGGCCATTTTTCAAAAAGCAAAATTCTGCTGCATGACAGCCACAGTTCAAAACACTAGAATTCTAGCACTATCAAGAAAGAACTAATGATCCACAGAACAAATTAAAACTGCTCATTATACTGAGAAAGTACAATTCTCAATGGTATGACAGAATGTTTCTCCCAAAATAGCTACTGTATCCATCTTTAGAAAGATGATAATGGAAAACTTCTCTCATGAGAGATAACAATTGAAAATTACATGTCTAAAGATTGTAAACAAAGAATTCTCTCATGTCGTGTAAATTCTTATGTATTTGATAGATACATACATATAGATATATAGATATAGATCTATAATTATATATTATGTATTACTTATAACATAAGTATATCTAATATTTATATATAATATTTCATATAAAAATAGTCCAGGAGATTGTAACGTAAGGATCTGAGATCAGATAACTCTGAATCAGTTGTTGCAACATAAGTTAATTATCCACTGACTCAAACAAAAATATGATTTTATCTGCCTACAGTTTTGCCCATTTGATCGACTGAGATGATCATTTGCAAAGCAAAATGTGGTTTGTTCCTTGAACAGACAAAATAACTACTGAAAAATGTTTTGCTAATGAAATCAGAAGCACTGCTTCTCAGAAATAAGCATTTAAATTGTTACTTTTTAAAATATGGGCCTGAGGATGAGTATATAAGTGCAAGGAGAAATAGACCAATCCACAATTTTGAAATTTTAAATATCCCTTTCTAAGTAATTGTAGGACAAATGAAGAGAAAATTAATACAATATAAAATATCTGAACAAACCAATCAAACAACTTTAACTAAGTGACTTTTATAGAACAGTCCACCAAACAACAGTAAAATATGCATCTTTTAAAACAAGTCTCAATTAATTGAATATGATTCTATTAGCAGCACTCTGATTGCCACAATGTTAACAGGTTTTTTTTTTTTAAATCACTGATGCAGAAATGAATTTCAAATCAGTGAATATTCAAATTATACAAAGTTTATTTCTGACCACAATTGGATTAAATTAGAAATCGATAAAAGAAAGATATGTGTAAAATTCACTAATATTTGTTAATGAAACAACACATTTCTAAATAGCTCAAAAGTCAAAAAGTAATCAAAGGACAATTATAAAATATTTTGACTGACTGCCCATGGGGCGGAGTGGGGGAGGCGCAATTTGCAAGAGCCTAGTGAAGCTGTATTGAGAAATTTATAGCAGAAGAAAGTTCTCAAAATAACAATCTGAACTTCCACCCTGAGAACTAGGAAATTTAGAATAAATTAAACCCAGAGTAAGCAAATAAAAGGACAGAGTAAATGTTAAAGTGAAAAACAATGTAATAGATAATGTGAAATGAATACAAAAGATCAATACAACCAAAAAGTGGTTTTTGAGATTGTAAAACTGATAAACCTATAGGCTGTCAAAACACGGAGAAAAAAAAGAAAAGACAAATTACCAAATGGCAGAAACGAGAATGATAATAACACTAGCTTTGTTCAGACTTTAAAAGGATAAGTAGAGAATATTAACATATTCATGGCACTAATTTGACAATGTAGATGAAATAGACTCAATCTTTAACATAACCTACTAAAGGTCACCAAAGATTAAAAAGATAAGCAAAACAAAACAAAACAAAAAACAAAACTCTAGGTGTAGATGCCTTCATTAATGAACTCTACCAAATACTTAGGAAATAACTAATACTAATGCTTCACAAAATTCCATAAAATTAATGAGGTGGCACGACTTTCCAATCAAAGATATTCAAGAAAAGAAAACTGCACAACAATATCCTCATGAATGTAGATATGAAAACGCTTTAAAATTTTTTTTAAATTGAATCCAAGAACTGAGTTTATTTCAAGAATTCAAGACTGGCTTAGAACTGAAAATCGACTAATATAACTTACCATAATACCACTAAAAAAAAAAAATCAAAAATACATGTTCATACTAATAGACGTATGAAAGCATTTGACAAAATCTAAAAGCCAATCCTGATAAAACTCAGTGGATGATGTATGAATAGGAGGGAATTTCCTCAGTTTTACAATGTACATCTATGAAAAAGAGCATTAATAGCAAACAGTGTGCTAACACCTAATATGTCCCTCAGAAGACCCTCATTTCTATGCAACATTATCCGGATTTTAGGCAGCAAAATAAATCAAGAAAAGGCAACACAATTCACCTAGATTAGAGAAGAAAATAAAACTATTCCAAGAAAAGACAATCACCTACGTAGAAACTTCTGCAAAACTCTCTAAAAAACTTCTAAAATTAATAACAAGTTTAGTAAGTCTGCATAGTACCAGAGAAATGTGCAAAAATATCTATTGTATTTCTATATACTAGCCATATAATCAGAAATTGAAATAAAAATATGCCATATACTGTATCATCATAGAATATGAAATCCTTAAATGTAAATTTGATTAAACATGTGCAAGACCTATACAGTAAATATTAAAATTATTTTTTAGATAAATTTGAAAAACATCTAAATTAATGGAGGGATATACTGTGGACATGGGTAGGATCACTCAATATTGTCAACGTGTAAATTCTCTTCATATCGATCAATAGATTCTACCTAATATAATCAAAATCCTAGCAGGTTTTTTTTTTTGTAAAAATAGTCAATCTGATTCTGAATGTCATATGGAAATGCAAAGATCTTAGCATACTCAAAAGAATTTTAAAAAGGTATAAAGATGGCAGACTGATGGTACATAATTTCAAGACTTTTGTTGTTCAGACACAGTACTGTATAGCTCTAATGGAACAAGATAGTCTAGAAATACACCCAAACAGAAAAGGATAAGAGTTTTGACAAATTTGCAAAGGCAAGTCAGTAGAGTAAGAATAACCTTTCAATTGATGGTGATTTAAAAAGAGGATGTCTGTGTGTAAAGAAAAGTGAAATTTGATCTATACTTTAAATAATAAAGGAACATTAACTCAATACAAATCATAGACTTAAATGTATAACCTAAAATTCAATAATATCAGGAAAAAAGTGTAGAAAAATTATGACCCTGGGTTTCTTAGATCTAATACAAAAATTATGTTCCATAAAGAAAAATATAAATAAATTGGACTGCATCAAAATTAAAAATGCCTGCACTTTCAAAGACACTCTCAAGAGAATGAAAATAGAAGCCACAAATTGAGAAAACTATTGGCAATCCATAAAGAAATTGAATTCAGAATTTATAAAGAACTCCTGAAACCGAATAAGAAAAAACTAAATAATAAGTGAGCAAAAGTTTAGATCAGACCTTTCACAGAAGAATGAATATATATCAAACATATATATATGAAAAATAAGCACATAAAAAGTTGCTCAATATTATTATGTACTTACAAAGACTCATACATGAATGTCTGTTGCAACTTTAGTTGCATTAACCAAAAGCTGAAACAATGGAATTATCTATCAGCAGGTGAATGGATAAACAAATTATGGTGTAATTGGTACAATAAAATACTTCGAGCAGTATAAAAAAACAAATTGCTTCATGAAACGTCATGAATGAACCTCAACATAATTATGCTGAGTGAAAGAAGTCAGAAAAGAGAACATCTGTACAGTACCATTTACATAAAATTCTAGAAAATGTAAATGTAATCTCTAGTGGTTGCCTAGGAACAGGTAGAGGGTAGGAAGAAAAGGAAGGAGGAATTAAAAAGGGGCAAGAGAAAACTTAGGGAAATAGATTTAAGGATGTTTTTCATTTTATTGTGGTGAAATGTTTCACCGATATATATTTATTGCAAAATATCAAATTGTTCACTTTAAATATGTGTTTTTATATGTCAATTTTACCTTATTAAAGAAATTAAAAATAAAAGACTAGAAAAGGCGTATGGCATAGCAATGAAAATAAATTTAAAAAATATAATAACAAAGAAAATAATAATATCCCTGGCTACGTCTCAATGTCCTAAGAAGTTTACATGTATTATCTCATTTAATCCTTCAAAATGACACTATTAACCCTGTATCATAGTTACCCAGTTTTTTCAAATAAAGAAATTGAGGCACCCAGAGGGTAAGTACTTTTTATGTGGTCATTCAGCCCATATGGAGTAGAGACCAGATTTAAACAATGACAGTTCAATACTAGAACATATAGTCTTAATCACATATCTATATTTTCTCTCAATTACAAACACATTTGGTCTATTCAGGCTGATGATAACGATAATGTAAATATTAATAGTAAGTTGTTAAAAATTCTTTTGATAGAATCCATACTTCATGCAACTAGAACTCTGTTTCCATGTTTCTCATGCATAGAAACAGTGCCTGGCATATAGTAGAAGCTCATTATTTATATTTGAAACAATTTATAGAATTAAGAAAATGAACGTCTGATACTACCAAAACTTAGATGGTATATTTTTAATTTTCAAAGACTGGCTCAGTCCTTGTAGATGAAGACATATGTGGTAGTCTTAGGGTAACGTACAGTCTATTGGAATGCAAGTCAAGACTCCTGAATCTTGTCTCCCAGGCAAAATGATTTCTGATAAAATGGATATCACGTGCTTCTTCCAAGCAGCTATTTCTTTTTTGATAAAATGGAGCAATTTTAAATTATGACTGGCACTGAAATTTAATTCCTGCAGCAAAACATTTTCTCCTTTATCTCCACCTCCTAGAAACACTTCTATATCTAGGATAACAAGAAATGTGATTTGAAGATTCATAAAATAAATGAACTTCAGTGTCCTTTCCAGGTACAAAATCTGACTGCTTAAAATTTAAAATAGGAAAAGAAAACTTTCCCTATTTTTTTTCATTGTTACCCCTGTTTTCTTTGCCTTGAATTTTTTTCTTTGCTCATACAAAGGAAGGTCCTCTTGAATCCACTCTTTAAGGTCTGTCTTGACCTCCATCTCCAGAAAGTTGCCCAGTCTTCTAATCAAAATTAATCCTATCTTCCTCGTACTACCCTAACCCATTTTTTGTACCACATAAATTGAGTTAATTGCATTTGGTCCCAAATTGTTATGGAAGTGTTTTTCTCCTCCACTAGACTACCTTCTGGAAGGAAAGTACTGTGCCTTACTCATCTCTGAATTCTGAATTCTTTGCTTGTAATTGGCTTTCAAAGTTTGGGACTTTGCCATCCATTTCACACCTTCTCTTTTGGATGTAATAGCAATAAATTGATGCCTTTTTATTTAATTTAGCCTTTTAAACTTAATTCCCCAGCCCTGGTCAAGAAATTAATCCATTCTCAGAGAAAAAAGCGGCAACAGTTTTACTGCAGACAGTAGAGCAGGTGTCTTTCTGCATCAAGCCTGAACTTCCCTAAGAAACAAATTTCCTTAAGAAATGTGTATTGAAAAGTCCATCTTTATAATGACCTTTTTTATTTGTCTACTTCCATTTGGCTAACAGAAAGCTTTGGACATTTCAGCATACTTGAATTGCCTGCAGTTATTTCTCTGAAATCCACACCACAGGAAAGTCTGTAATAAATCTAGACTTCTACTAAATTTCTCTTTTGACTTAATGATCCATTTTGTATTAGATCAGACCCCAGAAGACTAGAAACAGAGTTCTGATTCAGCTGCATTACATCTTATAGCAAGCCACCTGCCAAAATAGGGCAATAAAACCAAAGTGTGTATATCATGAAGCAAGCATGAGTAACAAGTAGACATTTGCCTTAAATACTCGGGAGGTTTTATGATGATAAACAACATAATGTGGATAGAAAAGACCTATAGTCTCTCAAATTCTTGAGCAAAGCAATTTTAACAACTTTCAAGCCCCCATGTATCCTAAGGAAGCAGTGATGCTAGTGGTGAATAATGAAAATGTTCATTAAAAATAATCAAGAAATTAGTGATTCATTATATATTTATTGTAGAATAGTTGGCATTTTTTACCATTCATTTGGATTATAATGAACATTTTAAAATGAGAAAGGAAATGGTAATGTTCTATGGAAAGGTCATATGCCTTACATAAAACCATGCTAACATTTCTTCCTACACAATACCCTGGAGTGAGGTGCGACTCTGGGGAATGGGAGGTTAGGCGAGATGAGGATTAAGGTTTGCTTGACAAGTGGCATCAGTCAGATTTCTTACAGATGAGTTTTGGATGAGGAGTCTGGCACCAGGGCACCAAGGTGTTTTTCCTTCTAAGACTCCCCTGTCAACCCCATAGAATTCACTAAATCCTGGGAGATTAAGCTTCCTCTGGGAAGAATGATTGTAGCAGCAGCACCTCAGGCCTGATTCCGCTATTCTGTGAACTGCCCTTGTTGTTCAGTGCATCCAAGCCCATCTTCTCCCTGCCCCTTCATCAGGAGCTACCTTTACTCCTTCACCCCATGCCCAAAGCCACATAGTACACCATAGGCTCCAACTGCACCCTGATTGCCTCCCTGGAATAGCGCACACTCCAGCCTGTCTGTGGGCATCATCCATAGAAAAATAAAAAGTTCTGAAAATTGAAATTATTGATTATCATTGAATTCCTTTTGTTGCCCTATTTTAATTCTGAATAAAGTATTTTACAGTGTGTTTTGCTAAATTTATTAAATTATTTAGCTATTGTAATAACTATGAGATAGAATTTAAAAAGTGAATTAACTTTACAGATGCTATACAAATCTCTATTCCTGATCCTACATTATGCTAAAAAAAAGGACGTAAGGTGTTATTTTAATTATATAATGAGGATATTTCTGCCTTGGGTGTTTATAAAATGCTGAATCAGAATCAAATAATAAGTCATTTTTTGTCTTTGTTGAGATTTTTATCAGTAATATATTCTTTATCAGTAATATATTATTTTTTTATTCATTAGTTTCTTATCAGTCATTCCTGACATAATGCATGTCTTCTATACCAAGGTATTTTGCTAGACAGTGGGATACAGCAGGGAGAAAGATAGTGAAGGCCCCTGTCCTCAAGGAATTCAGTACATCCATTTTAAAATATACACAAGCAAATACTTTGTAAATATAATAAAATAATTAAAGGGTAATTGATAAGTTTAATAGTTAGCATATAAAATGTTATTTTTTGCCAAGTGCTATGCTAACCAATTCACATATATTGAGAATTATAAATTTTTAGCAAAAATAAAATACCATATTTCAAAATTATCGTCTGTAGAAATGTCACATTCAAAGGCTATATAATATAGAGATTTTTATATTAAGTTGAGATTTTTATATTAAGTTGCCTTCCCTTTTATCAAAATGCTAATCTGGGTGATGTATTACTCAATTCAAAGTCTCTCTGATTGCTTAAAAATTCGTAAAAGAGAAGATAGTGTATTTTTATACCAAATGCATTTAAAATATATTTAACTATCCCTGTATAGCACCAGAAATTTTAGAGAAAAAGAATAAATATTTTTCTTGTTTTTGCTTGGTAAATCAACATTAGAGACACATCATATTTCTATTTTGTGGAATTTCGTGGTTTTGTCTTGGGAAAAGGAAAATAATTTTGACATGTAACGTCTTACTATATCATGGCTTATATCTGCCTTTTTTTTTCTTTGTAAGTAAAATATGTAACACAGTAACATGAGTAATTTAGGATCATGTAACTGAGACTTTTGAATTCCAGAATAGGCAACATTCTCTAGTAAACATAGAATTATCATTACTGGAACACAGACTACCTTTTCAATGAAAAGTTTTTTTCTAAGAAGTTATTAATTTCAGTCTCCTTTGGAATTCTCTTACCTATTTCTCAATTTCATCCTTAAATTCATTCTAATTCATCAGTAGAGATTTTTACTCCCTTCTTCTTTTTTGTTATTAAAATAATAATCCCAACTGATTATTTTTACTCCCCATATGGGTATGGTAAGGTTTTCTTTAATGGTGTTGATATTTCTTATATATGGTTTCTCTATATGCTTATTATCTTCAAATATTGCCCCATTGTATAGCCTTTATTTAATAATTAATTACTAAGTGCCAGTAATATTTGAGATCTGCGTTGAATAGCCAAAAATGTCACCAAATTTAATAGTCCATGTACTCCCAAGATAATTAGTAAAAGCAAAAAAGGACAAAACAGATATACGGCAGGGGGTGGGGGGGGGGGAGCAGTGATTTTAAAGTGAAATATAAATTGCCTAATGAAATTTCTTTAGATTTAGAAGACAGATGATACCTAATTTTAACTGAAAAAAAGAAAAGAAAAGAATAACTATAGAAGTGCTGTACAGATAATAGAACATTTAAAGTCATCTTTATACATTTTTGAATCTGCAACCAAGATGAAAGAACTAAAAACAGAATTCTTTAAGTTTATCAAATTAGTTGTGGCAGTGAGTCAGTTGGTCAGGCAATCCCATTTGAAGTGATTTGATGGACAGCTTGTGCTATAGAGGCCGCATTGGAGAGAAATGTAATTATCATATGCTCATTGATTATAAGCCTAACAACACTGAAAGGCAGAAAAGGCTTGAAGAAAAAGAAGAATATCTAATGAAAGTTTCTTGGGGTTTTTTCCTAAAAACCAAAAACTGATTTACAGATACAGGTCCATTTTGTGTTTTAAATAAAGGGTCATTAATCTCTTCCACCTTTCCACATATTAAAAGCCAAGAAAGCATTTCTTATAAGAATAACATTGTTTTTGCATTTTAGCTCACGTGTGTAGACTTTTGTGGGTTAATTTTTTCCTTTCAAATAATTAAGTTTTTTTCTATGACCCCAAATTACTTTTGTCAGCATTAGTTTCAGAAAACATTGTAAACACGAAGAAAAAGGATAATAGAGTTGGAAATGCCGGCCTTCTATCTATCAGAGCAGGCACAGGCCTGCAATGTCAGGGAGCTGGGGGTGACTGTTCAAGAAAAATAGAATTGCCCCTGGTTATTCTATTATAAAAAGCAAGTACTACTTTCCTGGTTATTGGGCAAATGGTCCATTGTACTCAGAGTTAGAGCCTCTCAGAGAACTAAATATAAAACACAAATTAGAGGAAGCTTTAAAATGTGACATATTACATTTAAGGGTTTATCACATGATACAAGCACTAAGTTTTTATTGAATATTTCTGAATTTCAAAAAAGATGAGGTACACACTTTTTCATACACTTTGCCATTTAACCAAGGGCAGAAATGGTCCCTCACCATTGGTGATTATGATAAAATTAAAGAAAAAAGTTGTGCATTCCATTTTTTTTTCCAATTAGAAAAAATGTAATTGTTAATGCTTTCTTAGATAAATCAGGTCACAATAACTTTTCATGATTTGGGGTTTATAATTCTCTAACATTATTTCGTTTATATAAAATCACATTCTCAAAATGTTTCAGTGACATGCTTTTCTCATATTATCATTTCCATATTCTAATAGAGCTCTTTCTGATTTCTTAAATAAATGTACTATATAAGTTTTACAGCAACAGATAGGGATATGAAAGACTCTTCAAAACACCAAGTCATCTTTTAGATGTCAGACTGGAAGTAATTTCTTCTCTGAAGTCCTTCCTTAGTTACCATTCTGGTGAGGGTTCTCAATTTTGCAATCTCTTGTCATCTTTAGTTTTCCCATTTGTAAAGTTTTCATACCTAAAATACTTTTCTTTTGTCCTGAGTTTTAACTAAGTTATATATACATACAATTTGAAACATCAAATAGTTTTATAAGGGTTCTTAAGAAAAAGATCCCTATCCCGCAATTACTCTTCTACAAACATAACCTCTTTTAATTGTTTTAGTCAATTATTTTGACATTTACCTATATATTCCTAAATAGTAGGCTGACTTTCTAATTCTAGATTTTTTTTACCTGAGGTATTGTTTATTTATATTCTACTATGGGACAGAGAATTCGTCTCTTTTTTCTATCTCCTGTCTCCTCCCTACATAAGCACATTTTCTAAACCTTCTCCCTCCATATTCTCAATATGGTTATATTAAGATTTAGATTAGAAAAGTAGTGAGTGTTTACATTTTATATTAACCACATAAGCTACTGCTATAACAAACAACCCTAACTCTTTATCACTATAAAAGCAAATTTCTACTCATCTAGTAATCAGGTTGGAAGGTACTAGCATATGGCTTCTGTGTGGTGTTCAAGGCTCCTCTCATCTTCACTATGGCCTTGGAGGAGGCCTCAGCTGGATCATTAATATTCAGCCCACAGATGTGGGAAGAGTGTAGTGAAAGCACAATAGCTTCATAGCCAGTTTTGCTCGAAGGAAATAACAGTTAGTGAATACTGAATTCTATGTAGTGTGGGTTTATTTTCATTTTTTCATTAAATATATTTCATTAAACATATCCATAGGGGTATATTTGTTGTAGTTCTGAAAATTTTCTTGAATATAGTATTTCCCTACAGAGTTCAACTAATTTTTTTTCCTTTCGTTCACTCTTTTTGGGATCTCGATATTTAGATGTTAACATGCCTGGATGGATTATTCAATCACCTTAGCTTTTGTTTTTATTTTTTACAATTATGTTCTGTTATCTTTTCTGGGAGATTCTTACTACTTTAACTTCTTTTGAGTTTTTCAGTACTGCCATTATGTGATTAGTTTTCTAAAGTTTTTAAAGTGTTCTACTTATGCTTTTTTTATACTATCCTGTTCTTGCTAAATGCTGGAATATCTTATTTTATTTCTCTGTTGATATCCAAAATATATTTTGACATTTATTTAATCTTTGAATCATTTATGTTTCCTAGAAGTTGCTGTTTATTACTTCAATGTCCCTCTTTCATGTCTGAGATTTTTTTCTGATTTGGGAATTCTTGTTTGACTCATCATATTTAAGATTAGAACTCTAAAAGACTTATTTAAAACTATGAGTAGTATAATGGGGATTGTTGTGTGGGGATCTAACTGAGCAATTTTGAATGAAACATTATTTTTTACTTAAAAGATTTTCCATTTCTTTCTGGGACTATAGTGACCTAGGAGAAAGACAGCTGAGATTCCAGGCATTTAAAAGACAACCAATTCCTTACTCTCTACATTTTCCATATGATTTTCCCACTCTTAACCCTGCCTAGTTTCCAATAATTTTCTGTTTAATTATCTTCACAGATCACATCTCCCATTTTATACTGTGGTGGGGAAGCAAAGCTTGACTGGAGTGGGGAAAGGATAAGGCATTTGTAGCTTTTTAAATTTTTCAGCAGTCTTGCTCATTCAGCCTTGACTAACATCCCAGAATTGCAAAGGCAACTGGCAGTGTTAATTTGGGAAACTTTGGGGGAATTCTGATAGATAACAAAAGACTGCTACTTGGTTTTCTAGACTGCAGGCCTGGGGTTAAACTCT
Source organism: Eidolon dupreanum (assembly GCA_028627145.1). Taxonomy (NCBI): domain Eukaryota; kingdom Metazoa; phylum Chordata; class Mammalia; order Chiroptera; family Pteropodidae; genus Eidolon; species Eidolon dupreanum. Next base: position 45,611,591 of record CM053501.1, on the reverse strand, counting down.
CTCTGAACTTCTAAATCCCTTACAAATCGACCATCTTATTTTTGGCTTCAGATATGCTTTCTCTTCCTATTTATTCTCTCTATCCTTGTAGAATTTTGTTCATAAAACAATCTCATTAACCCTTTTTTTCTGGCTTATTTATTGTTTTAACAAGAATTGACTACACTTGAGGACATTCAACCTTCTATATTTAACCAGCATAAGTACTTCTTTAACATATTTCCTCATTAGGCTGTGAATATTAGAACAGCAGATAGTTAACCTAATTCTTTGGTTTATCTACAATGCCTGAAGAGTTCTGGAAATGTATGTTCAATTATATGTCATGGATAAGTGAAAAAAGGAGAATGAAAATTCCCTGAGGTATAGAAACTAAAAAATTCTTGTCTTCCATGAAAGAGTTTCTCTCTTACCCAATTTCTGATCTAACTTCTTTTATAAAATTGGCTCTTTATATCTCTACTTCTTACCCAGGAATCCTTGTCCTGTCTTCTAAACAAGTCAAATTTTACTTTTCTGCTAATCATATGAAAGTAAGCCAATGCAGGAGCCTATTTGAAAATATATTTGGGAATATGTTTTTTATGGGGTCAGTTAAACCATTTTGAACATAAATGTTATCAAGAGCATATATTTATCTCAGTCTCTCATTCCTTCTGTACCTGCACTTTATTCTTTAAATTACCAAATTCCTGACTTTCGATTTCCTCCTAGTCTATCAGTCCCCTCCTAATCTACTTTTCAAAGCTTATATCTTAGATCCAAGGTGATGGAAAGTTATTAGCAAAGACCACAGAGCTTTAGAGAGCAAGCATAGTTCTTAATTTCATTGAAATAATGTTTTATCATTATTGTATTTCATCTTGACTTATTGGATATTAAATGCCAGATACCAGATACCATTCTTATCTTCATAGGGTTTGTATTTTAGGAGACAGGGAAAAATGAATCAAGTTTAAAAATGAGATCATTTCAGATAGTAAAATTACAACTAAAGAAATACTACAGCAATATGGCATAGAGAATTATTAGTGGGGCAACTTCAGCTTGGGTTGTTATATAAGGTCTCTATGAACAGATGACATTTCAAAAGAAACAAGAAAAGATGACAATGAGTCAGCCATACAGCAAACATTAAAAGAGCATTCTAAGCATATGGAACAACAAATACAAAAATCTCCATGCCTGTAATATGATGATTCATAGGGAGAGCTAATGACTTCCCAATGAGTTTGGACTTTAATATGATTTAAAAATGTTATCCAAGATGCCATATATAGAATGGATCATTATAAAAATTGGGATAATTTATTAATAGTTCACATGATAACTTAGGCTGGGGTCCTGACAATACCAGTATCAATGGTCCAAGAAATCATATAGCCATTCTTCAGTGAAAACCGAGATGTCATAATTCTATACATTCTAGTCTAAATGCCCTTTTTGTGCACAGATATTTTTTAAACTTATTAATTAAATTTTTATTAATGTTAACTACTAAAATCACTGGTATCCTCATGAATGATGTGAATAGTTTCAATACTTTGCAAAAGGGTTAAAGCCACTTGGCTATCAAAATCATTGATAGACTTATAAGATTATACATTTTAAAAATTTATTGCACAAGAGAAACAGATTCTCTAAGTTTAAACAAGAGAATATCATGTATGTGTTAAAGAAGAGTTATATTTTCATCCTTAGTGAACAGAGGTCAAAGGATAAAAGTATATTGCATTTATTTTGATCCTGTATATCTGATTCAGTATAGCACATTATCCTTTCAGAGGATTTGAAAATAAGAGAAAAATTATTATTAATGAATATCTGCACTGTTATGTGTTCTAATGACCCAGTGCAGAGCTGAATTTGTATTCCCTCCCTCTCACCATTTTCTTCCTTTATACTCATTGTCATCCTAAAATGCCCGCCACATTGAAAGTAGAACGGAACACAAAGGAGAGGAAATGGAGGATTCAGACCAAGTATTTTTACTTTTTCTTCATTACTTTTAAAAAAGAATAGAGATTTTCTGTAGAAACTTGGATTTTTAATGAAATCCAAGTACCTTCACAAGTACCTGAGGGAATTTTCCAGTCTATTTGCCAGTCTTGAAATTCAGACAAGACCGAGCATTCCACCGAGTTGCCATAGTGTACACATAGCTGAGCTAGATGTCACCCTGAGAACACATGCAATTCTCTATATATCATAATGCCTGTGAATAGAAAAAAGTAAAAGTAATAAGAAAACCATTATGAGTTGAATCGTGTCCCCTTCAAAATATATGTTTAAGTCGTAACCACCAATATCTCAGAATGTGACCTTATTTGGCAGTGAGGTTATTGCAGATGTAATTAGCTAAGATAAGATCATCCCGGAGAAGAGGGGGCCCTTCATCCAATATGCTTACAGTCCTCATAAGAAGAGGGAAATTTAGAAACAGAGGAGAATGTCATGTGGTGACAAAGGCAGAGACTGAAGTGCTACAGCTGCAAGCCAAGGAATGTTAAGCGTTTTTAGCAAATTACCAGAAGTTCATAATATGTATGAACTTCAGTTTCAGTGTATATTGAATAACTAGCTTTCTTGTGTATATTGATGAGGCAATCCCACACTAAGAGGGAGGCTGCCAGAACTGGCAGGTGAGTACAGTAGCTCATCACCTGTTCTTCCTCCTTGAATTCATTTAGGTTCAGTAAATCCACTCAGACTATTCTCATGTTTAAAAAAAAAATCGATACTACTACTACTGATAGATAAATAGGGCAGAGCCTAGAGGTACACTTTGCCCCATCCATACTTTTGCCACACTTACTTTTGTTTTTCTTTTTATCCAAGAAAAGCAAGGCATGTCTATTCAGAAGAGCCTTTTGTTAATTTATATAACAGCACTGTAGATGGGCTAATTGAGGGTGATCTTCAAAGTACAGTCATTATATATAGACTATATAGACTACGAAAGTTCTTTATAAAATAGTGAATACAATGTGAGTTTTCACCAGTGTGGTAGGACATGGCCACTATTGTTTGCAAAGCCCCAAGATTGGAAATGTATGTGTGTGGCAATTCCTATGTAATGTGTAAAACTTGTTAAGTTGAAGAATTCAAGGCCATGTGGCATTGTTATAAATCTAATACCAGGAAGACAGAAGCAAGATGTCTGGAACATGCAATTCCAGGGTAATTTTGTTGTCATAGACAGTAGCCATATGATCTGGCTTTTGAATAAAAATACCGAGGGCGTCTATGGGCATGCCACCCTGAACAAGTCCGATCTTGTCTGATCTCAGAATCTAAGCAGGGTCGGGCCTGGTTAGTACTTGAATGGGAGACCACCTAAAAAACCAGGTACTATAGGCGTAAAAAATTTAAAAAAATACAGGATTGTAAACTGACAAGGTCCTTTCAATCCATGAGGTCAACCAAGGGTTGCCTTGCCTGAAAAAAAAAAAAAAGTACCGAGGGCAAATTAACTTGAGAGTTCTTCTGACTTGGTGCTATGCTCACACTTAGCATAAATCATGAAACCAGATTTCATCAACAGGTTAAAGAAGTCACAGGAGAGCGTTCACTACTTTGCTATTGTTGCTATCATGGTGAATAAATATCTAAATATCTGATTTTTTGCTGACCCATTTATTTCCTGAAAGTTATTAGGCAGAATAAGAAAAACTACCTTTATTATAACTACAATAACAAAACCCAGACTCCCACCTCTTGTTACTAGTGCTGTGAAAATAAATTTTCACTAAAAGCATACAGTGTTTTCACTTACACAGCATCCTTCTTTTTTCATCTGCTAGGTAGACTTGCCGCCATTATAATCACACTCTGAGCATTCGAAGTTAGATGAAAAGCATTATGGAATTGCAAACACACAGTAATGAGTACTATTTTTTACTTTAAAGAGAGAATGTTACTTCTCTTTAATGTGAAGTCCTATTATAGTCCTCTTAGATCTTTCCCAGTGTGATTATAATGCATTTCTTGAAAAAAAAATTACCTTTGATACATTTAAAAAATCTTTGATACATTTAAAAGCATATTATAAATATGCTTTTAGAACAAGCTGTTTTTCCTGTTATGGTTCTCTGATAAATCAGGAATCAGAAGAGAAATTACTTCTTCTTTATTAGATAGTCTATGCATGTTAAGCTCTAGAAAAGGCAAATTGGAGCAGGGTATGAATTTGAATACTGAATACTATATTAAGAAAAACAGGTAAACAGCATTGTATACAGTTTCTCATCTTATTAAAATGTTCTTTTAAAAATAGGCTTTTTACTACACTGTCATAGCCAGTGGGATGCCAGTGCAACCCTAGAAGAGTTGCAAGTTCTCTATATACCACAAAACTCTCTTTTGATCTTAGAAATGCTAGAAATATGAATTTCAAAGTGTATTACTAATCTTATTCATAGGATACTATTGTATTGTTATTAAATAAGTGCAAAAAAATTTCTAGAATGCATTCTGCAGAAAGAGAGTTCTTTAAGGTGCTCAAAAAAGAAAACAGCTCTATAGTCCATTATGTTTTGATATCATAAACCATAACCTTCTTTGGAGATTCAGCATGTTAAATCATTATCACCTCAATAAGTCCTCAAACAAAAAATATATAAAAAAGTTCTAAGTTAATTGAAATTACAGTTTTTCTCTTTAGTCCACCCTGCAAACTTCTTTTACTGTTCCATATTTAATACTATCCAGTATATTTAGGATCTCATACAATTTGTTTTCAGAAAAACTAAAGTAAGGCAAATATTAATGAAACTTAAGTTCAAACCAGCATTATATACCGGGCAGAGCATCTGATAAAATGCCCAAAAGCCTCTGGGGAGTAAAGCGTGTTATATAAATATGTCTCCCATTTTTAACAAAAAGAAAGATCAAGGATGTGGAAACTCTAATTGTGAGATATGTGAAAACTCTGGTAAGGTATTTTATTGATATTGTTTAAAACTGTCTAGAAATTGGTCACCAACTTATTGAGTTCTCTAACTACTTTTATATCTCTAATATAATAAAGGTGTAAACTTCTGATAACTTCTCTTTGATTATATCATTTATTGATTTTATATGCTTTTATGGCATTTATAATACTGATGTCATAGTGTTTGTTTATTATTACCTTTTATATTGTTTCATATATTCTAACATTTTAAAATTAATATTAACAAGCAACATGAATACTTTTAAAAGTTACCTTTGTTGCATTCTTAAAATTGGCATATGACCCATATAACTTCCAACTAGGTAATTACCAAAATTTAAATATACTATTCATATGATGTGTGCAATAAATGAAAACAGTTCCTAAAGCACGTGCTGCAGAAATGTAATTCAGCATATAGTAATTTTTTGTGAACACTCTTGGTAAATTTCTGTGATTTACCTTAGCATATTTTAAGTACCTGTCTTTTTTGAGCACCATCATGAACTTATATTCTTTACAGAATCAACTTGAGAGAATTGACTGTAATTACCATTTTTTTTTTTTTTTAATGAAGCTCAAATTGGCACTATGTGGCAGGTGGGAACTCTGATGCTCTGGCTTCTTCATTCTTATTGGTATTATTTTAGACATGTCTGGTTATTATCTGCTTTCTGGCAGTAACAAGATATTCCTGGGTTATCTTGACTTTTCTTTCCACAAACATTGATTAAGCTGACTCTGGATAACATTAGAGGTTCAAATTTGGGTGCTAAGTTTTATTGAAAAAAGCCCTATTAAAGCAAAGATCACAGGCATGGTGGCACTGAAAGTTTCAGAAACTCTTTTGTACCTAGAAGGGACTTTTTTTTAAACATATCATGAGGTTATATTTATTTCTATAATTTAATATTAAATTTAAGAGTTCTTATCCTGTCCTGCTATAAACTTTATTTAGTACATTATTCATTTTGTTGAGCTTACAGCTTATATCCTTTGTCATTAGAGCTTTTCTTAATCAAATGCAATATATAATGCTATTTACTTTCTATTGAAGAACATTTATTAAGTAGTGGTCCAGTTCTCATTTATATTATCAAATATTTGAATAACTATGTAACCAATATAAAACAGTGAGTAGCATATTTTAAATTTTCTATAGACTATTTGATATAATATAAATCACAACACAATTATTACTGTCATTGATTTAATAATTTGTATAGATGAGTGGCAAAATATATTTTAGATCTAAATACAGTGATCAGACTTAGATCTAATATTCAAGCAAATCTGGAAAGTGCTGTCACAAGTGTAGTCAGGCAGGATTCCTAGAAGACTAGGAAAGGTACAGAACTGAGGCAGCTCCTGCCCATAGCTATGACATGTAATTGGGTGGAAACAACTAAAAGTACTACTGTCTTCTACTATACCTGCCTTACAAGAAATGCTGAAAAGAATTTTTCAAGCTGAAATGAAAAGATGCAGATTAGAAAACATACAACACTGGTAACAGTAAGTGTATAGTCAAATTCAGAATACTCTAATACTAAAATATGATGGAGTGTTAACAATTTAACTCTAGTATAAAGGTTAAAGAACAAATATTAAAAATAACCAGAGCTACGATAATTTCTTAATGAACATAAAATATAAAAAGAGGTAAATTACAACATCAAAACCATAAAAGGAAGAAAATAAAAGGGTGAGATCTTATATTTACTTGTAATTAAGTTGTTATTAATGTAAAATAGACTATTATATCCATAAAATATTTTATGTAACCCTCATGGTAACTACAAAACAAAAATCTATAGTAGATACACAAAAGAGAAGGAAAAGGGAATCAAAACATACCAATATGGAAAATCAGTTCAGAAAGGAAGACAGCAAGAGAGGAAGAAAAGAATGAGGGAACTATAATTCAGCTAGAAAACAATTAGTAAGATGGCATTACTTAGTTCTTACCTATCACTAATTACTCTAAATAAAAATGGGTTGTATTCTACAGAGGCAGAGACTATAAGAGACTCATCTCAACTTTAAGGACACACATAAACTCAAAGTTAAGGGATGCAAAATGTATATATATATATATTCCTTGCAAGTAGAAATCAAAAGAAAGCAGCTGTAATTATACTTCTGTTGGACAAAATAGAAGTTAACTCAAAAGCTGTGACAAAAAACAAAAGGTCTGATAAAGAGGTCAGTTCATCAAGGGGATATAAAAATAGTAAATATGTTTGTATTCCACATCAAAGCACCTAAATATATTAAGCAAGTATAACGTATCTGAATGGAGAAATAAACAGCAATATAATAATAGGAGACTCCAGTACTCCACTTTCAAAAATGCATCCAAATAGAAAATTAAAAAGGCTATGTTAGATTTGAACTGTACTTTATACAAGTGGACCTAACAGACGCATTCAGAACACACCATCCAAGAGCAGCAGAATACACGTTCTTCTCAATTGCATACTAAACATCCCCAGGATAGACTATGTGTTAAGTCACAAAAGAAACTTGAATGTAAGAAGATTAAAATCAATCCAAAGTTTTTTTCCAACCACCGTGATGTGAAACTAAAAATCAATAACAGGAGAAAAACTGGAAAATACACAAATTGTTGAAATAAACACACTCCTGAATAACCAGTGTGTCAAAGAAGAAATCAAAAGTTAAATCTAAAATGTCTTGAAATAAACAAAAATGAAGCACACATACTAAAATGTATGGGATACAGCAAAAGAAGTTTTAAGAGATGTTTATGGTGATAATAACCTAAGTACATTAGGGAAAAAAAAGAACAAGTGGATAGAAAAAGAACTATGAAAAATTGAACAAGTAATCAAAAACTTCCAACAAAGAAAACCAGATGGTTTCATTAGTGAATTGTACTGGACATTTAAAGAAGAATGAATACCAAATTTCTCAAAGTCTTCGACAAAAATTGAAAAGGAGAGAATACTCCCAAATACATTTTATGAGTCCAGCATTACCCAGATACTGAAGGCAGATAAGGACACAAGAAAAGAAAACTATAGGCCAAAATCCCTGTTGAATACAGAAGCAAAAATTCTCATCACAATACTAACAAACCAAATTCAGCAGCACATTGAGAGTATCATATACCATGATCAAGTGGGATTTATCTCCACAATGCAAGGATGATTAAACATACACAAATCAATATATGTGATATGCCATGATAGAATGAAGGATAAAAATTATATGATCTTTACAATGGATGCAGAAAAATCACTTGACCAAATTCAATAGCCTTTCATGATAAAAAGTCTTGAAATATAATGTTAGAAGCAAAGTATTCTAACATAATAAAGACCACATATGACAAGCCATCATCAGTAGTGAAAGATTAAAAGCTTTTTTTTCTAAGATTAAGAACAAGACAAGGGTTTTCACTATCACCACCTCTATTCGCCTAAGTGCTGGCAGTCCTAGCTAGAGCAATTAAGTAAGAAAAAGAAGTAAACTTAAAAAAATTAAAATTAAAAAAGAAAAAGTAAAACTGTCATTATGTACAGATGATATGATCTTATACAGAGAAAATCCTGAAGACTACACCAAAAATCTGTCAGAACTAATCAATGAGTTCAGTAAAGTTGCAGTACACTAAATTAAAATACAAAAATCAGTTAATATCTAGAAACTAATAATGATCTGAAAAAAGAAATAAAGAAAACAATCACATTGACAAAAGCATCAAAGACAAGAAAGTACTTAGTAATAAATTTAATCAAGGTGATGAAAGGCTGTGTACTGAAAATCATAAGACATCGGTGAAAAGAATTTAAGAAGACACAAATAAATGGAAAGATATCTCACATTCATGAATCAGAATAATTAATATCATTAAAATGTTTATATAATCCAAAACCATCTATAAATTCAATGTAATCTCTATCAAAATTTGAATGGAATTTTTCACAAAATAGAAAAAATATCCTAAAAATTATATAGAACCACAAAAGACCCCAAATAACTAATGCAATCCTGAGAAAATAGAACAAAGCAGGAGGCATTACATTTCTTGATTTTAAACTTTATTACAAAGCTATAGTAAACAAACCATATGAAACTGGCCTAAAAACAGGTACATGGAGCAAGGGAACAGAATTGAGAGCCCCGAAATAAACCTATTCATACAGTCAATTAGTATTTGATAAGGGAGTCAAGAATACCCAATGAAGAAAAGACAGTTTTTCAAAAAATGATGTTGGGGAAAATGGATATTCACGTACAGAAAAATAAAATTGGACCACTATCTTATACCATTCAAAATTAACTTGAAATAGATTAAAACCTTAAATATAAGGCCTGAAACCACAAAACTCCTAAAAGAAAACGTAGCGGGTGAGGTCCTTGACATTGGTCTTGGCAAAGATTTTTTGGATATGACATCAAAAGTACAAGCAACTAAAGCAAAACAAGCATGATTACATTAAACAAAAAAGCTGCTATAAATCAAAAGAAAAAAATCAGCAAAATGAAAAGCTATCAACAGAATGGGAGAAAATACTTGCAAACCATTTATCTGAGAAGGTATTAGTACCCAAAATATATAAAGATCTCATACATCTCAATAGCAAATGATTATCATCATCATCATCTGAATAAAAATGGGCAGAGGACTTGAATAGACATTTTTCCAAAGAAAACATACACATGGCCAACAGTTATATGGAAAGATCCTCACCATCACTAATCATCAGGGAAATGCTCATCAAAACCACAATGAGATGTCACCTCATAGCTGTTAGAATGGCTATTGCCAAAAAGAAAAAGGCTAACAAGTGCTGGCAAGGGTATGGAGAAGAGCGAAGTTTTGTGTACTGTTGGTAGGAGTATAAATAGGTACAGCCACTATGGAAAAGAGTATGTAGTTTTCTCAAAATTAACAATAGAGCTACCATATGATCCAGCAATTCCAGTGGGTCCTATTGTTTCTGTATGCATGTCAACATTTATTTAAAAGAATTTTCCCTGATTCGACTTAACTTTTTAATTTATATCTGATATTACAACTCTATACTTACTACTTTCCAACAGGATTAAATATTTTTATTTTATCTTTAGCTACATAAAACAATAGTGTAGCACTATTTTTGCTTGTATATAATAACAGCTATAGAGTCTAAGTATGTAGTGTGTTATCCCAGAAAATGAAAAATGGGGATTCATAAAATAGATATCTTAGTTACTACATAAATTTGTTTAGGAAAGTTTGTTTTGCAACATTAATATCTCTATCAATGGGCTTGTTTTGTATTATTCACTCTGTTTTAAATATAGTCTCATCTCTTTTGTAATGTCATTGGTAATAGCCTAATTTTTATCCCCAATAATTGAATCTAGCTCTGTTGTTTAGCTGTTTATTTTTCATCTGCTGTTTATAGTCATGGTACTTACAGCATAGTTCAATTTATTAATTACTTAAATGACTTCAAATTTCCATCAGATGCAAGTAACGTACATGAATGCCTCATGCAAATTGTCTCCTCTGAATTACATAATGTTGCGGTTACTTTAATATATCATTAAACTTAAGTTTTTCTGTAGAAAATACCCATTTATTCTGTACTATTTCCTTTTAATGGTTCTAGTGGATGCTGAAAGATACTTTTTAGAAATGTGTAATAAAAAATACAGCTGCTACTATTTCCTACAATGCAGTGAATGCATGATTAAATTTAAAATAAAATTAAATTGTTGATTTTCTTGGAGAGTGAGAATATTTTAAACAAAATACAGTATATATAGTCAAAGTATGATTCACCTATTAAATTATACTTTATTAGTACATTTTGGAATATATAGTTTAATTCAAATTGTTATATTGGAACCTGAAGCAAAAAAGAAATATCAGTGATGCTGATCCTATCTATATTTAAAATTTGCTATTGTATTTATTATGGAGTTTTCACATTTTCTTTAGTTTTAAAAGTTGCATTTAAATATTTTTTATATTGATTTCTGATTTTTTGGAACTTACCTTAGCAGGCAGTTCAATTAAAAATTATCTTTATGTCAGTGTTCACTAAATGATTAAAAGGAGCTTAGCGTAAACTCAGTTGGCCTTTTCTAAAGGAGAGATTGAATATTGACATATTAAAGTAATTACAATGTGATGTAATCCAGAGGCCACAGTTTGCATGAGATTTTCATGTATATTTGAACTTTTGTAGACTTGTTTTCAAACTTTGCTAGTGTGGAACTGTGGAAGGCCAAGTTATTCCATAGTTCCAGCTTGAAGAACTCAGTCTCCAAATCCTCTGTTCCCTAGGGATCTTTTCAGGACTTGCTTTAAGCCTGTCTTCTCGAATGGCTCTAAATTACTATGAGTTAGACAGTATTTCCATCCCTCCCAACAAATTCATATATTGGTGTCCTAACCCCCAAGTACCTTAGAATGCAAACCTATTTGGAAATAGGGTCATTTCAGATGTAATTTAATTAGATGAGGTCATTCTTGAGTAGGGTGGGCTCTAATCCAGTACAACTAATGTCCTTATAAAAAGGAGATAATGGACACATGCACATACAAGGAGGATATCATGTGACTATAAAGGCAGAGATTGGGTACTGTGTCTACAAGACAAAAGATGGCAAAGATAGCTGGCAAACCACCAGAAACTAGGAGAGCAGCATGGGACAGATTTTCCCTCACAGTCTCAGAAGGAACTGAAACCTTGATCTAGGACTTCTAGACTCCAGAACAGTGAAACAATAAATCTATTGTTTAAGTCACCCAAATTGTGATTCTTTGTTATGGAAGCCCCAGGAATCAAATACAAGTCTTAATATAGGTCATTAAGTAAGGTCTAGCTTTATTCTTCAGATCTGGCCATTTTGGTTTCTCAGAGGGATTCCATGGGTATTAAGGAGGTATGAACAAAGTAGGATGAACAATTCCAACAGAGTCAGAATTCCTATGTCCCAAGAAACTCATCTCTTAGTATCTATTCCCCTTTTAATTTTTGATAAACCACATTCTGGTAGGACTTGAGTAGGCTCACCCTGCATATGTACAACCCAGCCCTCTGTCATGGACTCACAAGAAACCCCCATGCTAGATTTTGAATTCCACCTTTTTTCAATAATACCCTGGCCTGCAGAGTCCTGTCACTTCAGCTGACCAGAATTCTGATTTCTGCCCCCTCAGTGGGACTGCCATGCTCTTCAGAATACCACATCTCTATGTATGCTAAGGAAACTGTCCTCAGTCAGAGGTGAGGGTGATTATGGAGCTCACATCATGAAGTTATTTTGAAATTCTGTTAGAGATTACAACTTTGCATTGTTGGCCACTTGATGAAATCAGTTGCTCCAAATGCTTTGTTCAGTTTTATAAGTATATACAGCAGATAAACTAGTCCAGTTCCAGTTATTCTACCAAGGCCAGCCTACATCTTTAAAAGTGAAACATGTGAAATTTAATAATTTAGATATCAATAAGCTACTATCTAAATTCCTATTATATAAATTCTTGTTCCTAAATAAAGGACTATATCATATCAGCTTCCCCATAGCTACTGTAATCTTTTGGGTTGATAGTAAATCTCTTTTTTCTCCTCCATGAAATAAATATAAAAATGTATTTAAAATAAATATAAAGGAGGGAAATAGATGAAACTGTAGAAGTGCCATACCTAACTTCTTTTCCATAAGTATAAAAACTTTTTCATTTAATTTTAAATGTTAATCTAAATTCTCTTTGTTAAATCTAAGAACTAATTTTACATGTAAATAAAGTGGACAGTGGACCTAAATAGCTTAGAAAATTTCACAAATTACGTTTTTCCAATCTTTCTCTGTGAAACTCTAAGTCTATACTGTGCTCATATATTCCCCAACTGACCCCAAACTCTTCTTCCACCCACCCCATTTATTATTCTGTATATTTATTTTTACTGTAAGGTTTTGTGATTGTTTCATTAAAGAGTTCAATTGACCAAAATATATAAATGTTATAATGCTGTGACAACAAGGCCCATAGCAATCACACAGACAATTCATAAATCTTTTCTATCCAGCCTCAGTAGTTTTCTGATATTATGATGCTGTATTTTATATTAACCTAGAGTGATATATAGTATCTTTGATACTGACAAATCTATTTTTGTCACCTTTTTCTTCACCTTGTAGAATAATATAATGGTATAAATAATTTGCTTTTGGTAAAAAAATTTATGATTAATATTCTCATGTGATAATTTATTTCAATTTTTACTTAAAGGAGTGGAGAGAGAATAAGTTAACATTTTTTTGAAATATGAAAACAGTGATTTGATCTGTTTGTGTTAATTCCACAAATAATTCTTAGTAAAAAGCCCATCAGCTACCAAAGGAGCAATGAAAATGTAGTAAAGACAATTTTAAATATTGATAGATTTAACCATCTTGGACAGTTCATAACAACAGAGGCTACTGACAATGTAAAATATAGAAAAAACACTGAACAGCAAACAGAGCTAAATAAAGTCTTAATGACAGAAGCAGAAGCAGAACTGAACAAAATATAAACTACTTTACAAATATTACTATTCTAACATAACTGTTCTAACAGGCAGGTAATTTTTGACCCAGATGTTATTATAAAGTATGTTACTATCTGGTTCTATGTGTCAGGTCATAGTCTTTTTTGCTTAATATTACTGAATCTACTTCTCAAAGAAAAGTACTAAGCTTTTCCACAGCTGTCTTGATAAGATAGGCTATCCAAAGAGTGACCTTTTAAGATAAACTCAAATGAGAACACTTTCAGGGATAGGCTGGTCTCCTTTAAACAATGAATTCTCTCATAAAATTGTTTTTCTTAAAAATTCTAATTAAATCAATTTTTTTTCTGATGAATCACTTAAAGTCATTACTTTTTAGTTCCAGAAATCTGTACTATGATAATTTTCCCATCCCAACTGCCAAATCTGGTTTAAAGATTTTCTTTGTAATAGTATCTCTATGGATAACTTTGTATATCTCTCAAAGTAATATATATATTTTGGAACCCAATGTAATATTAATTTAACAGTATTTTTTAGAACCTGATATTAAAAACCATGAAATATCTGAACTACATCAGAACTAGCACTAACATTTATTGTCATAGAGTAATGTGGCTGATTCTGATATCAAGATGGTAGGAGAGTATATTATGTTTACTCTGAAGAAAAGAACTTGATATGTTGAACAGAAAATACAGTGTACTTACCACAGCTAGTAAGTGAAATAGTTGGAGATTGCAAGGAATCCACTGTTTTTGATCTAAAGCCCAACCCTTTATTTGTGTACCAGTGGTAAAATCTTACCAATTTTAGTAAAGAAACAACTAGAGTGTTCATCTAAAAGTGAAGATGCTGAGTTCTTAACTCAAAATTTAAAGACTGTAAACTCAGTAAGATACATTGTGGATAGGTTGGAAGAAATTAAAAGTTTAAAAGGAACATGCCAAAAATATACTGAATTTTAGACTCTAATAAAAGGAAAATATATAGTATGGTGGGAGATTTAGTAATTGGTTTTTTGAAGAAGTGAACAGAATGAAGAAAATATTCCCAAAAGAAAATTTGAATCTTCAGGTGAAAGTAACACACTGACTCAGGAAAAAATTATATGGAACAATAAGCAAAACATTCTTTTGTGATCTTATGGATTCTTCCAATTTGTAATTCAAAGTTCGTCACCTATGTAGCATTAACCTTGCTCTACATCCTCCTACATTATCATCTTAGTTGAAACTGGTTGTGCTCAAGGAAGCTTCTTTTCTCCAACTTTCTGAAGAGCCCACTAGTTTGTCTCTCATTCTGCTAACATCAGACTTAAGGTACAGCAGGAGCTCTATTTGCTTTTCATTACCATTTAGAGGCCAGTGTCCTTACTACCATCCTGAACTCATCCTCTCATGCCATTAGATTATACAATTTACTCCCCATCCTTTTTTCAATCAATTCCAGAAGTCTTGGTTACCATATTTCATTCTCTGAAGATTTTAGCAATTTGGTAACTTGTATACTTTTCAATAACTCCCTGTTATAAGTAAAAGATGAATTGATATGTTAGCTTATCCTAATATTATTAAATGTCTCTTAATTTAATTTTTCTTATATTTCTAATAATTCTGTCTATCATCTAATCTATCCATTTATCTAGATACATAGATATAGATAAAATTAAAGGGGACAGAAAAATTTATGCTAGCTATATATTCTTTGTGAATTTTATTATTAACATAGTATTACTCTATTTAATTTGTCTTGAATGTTTTCGCTTGATATTTTATATTACATAGAAATTTATTAACATTTTTTATTATATCATTGCTTAAGCTTTTATACTGTTAGAAAATTTGGAACCTCACACATGTACATGATTTAATTTGATGTGACTACCTTTATGTTAAAATGATATTACCACTACAGTTCATTTTGTGGTACTCTCTATTGGCTACTGAGAATTAAAGGACATTCTTTTTGGGTTATTACAGCCATTCTGAAGATAGGTTTTTTTTTTGGGGGGGGGGTCGGTATGTGAAAATACCATGAAACTAGATGTTAAATTACTTGTAGAGGTGAACTTATCAAAGGCCATAAAATACTCTTGTAATTATTGGATCATACAAATTAAATAATCTATGATAATAATTCTTAAATTTCTAAACAGACTTGCCTTAAACAATCAGTAACTTTGTCTTTTTTTTTGTGGAAAACTGTATTAGTTATAAATGTGGAATAAGTCTATCTATCAAGGATGATCTTATATCAAATGTATTAGTAAGTCAAAATTAATTCCTCTGCATAGGGTCTGTTTTCTTCTTAGTTTTACTTGTCAACTTGGCAACTATCAAAAACTTTTAAGATTTTCTAGTGTTATTGTCTATTAAGAAGAGGAGAAACTGAACATTTAACATTTCCCAATAATAGACTTAGAAAATACATCCCAAGCAATAACTTTAAAAGGCAGATAATTTCAGGAAAGACTTGCATTGAAAGCCACTTTAATAGTTTGACTTACAGGGAAGTCTAACTTTTTAGCCAGCCTTAGTCACTTATAGGAAGAATGTATTATCAAATGTTTATACTCATACTTTGCTCTTCACAGTTTTAGGTGAAAAATATAACTTGCCAGAAAAAAATAAATTTACATTTCTTACCTACTCTCTCCTAGATTCTTGAGATTTTTAGAAACAATACTGACATTGTAATTGCATTCCCATGGCACATGTAAATGCTTAATTAGGCCAAAGATTCTCAAGTATAAAACTTGGTAGGTAACAGAGAGGTGAATCAAGCATACTAAATGTATGTAGTTATCTTCCTCATGGAGAAGTTTTCCAAATATACACAAGTCTTAGTAAAGCCTGATAGACAAATTATGTAAATTGATTGAAACAATATATCTACTTAGTTGCTTACACACCAAATTAATTTATTTACTCTAAGGGATTGTGATCATTAACTAATCAAGAAATTATGTTATTATTGCCCAGATAGACCAATAGAAAAATGGAACAGAAGAGTCATGAAACATAACTATAAATATATAGAAAGTTAATTATTTTCAAGATGCCAAGGCAATTCAGTGGAGAAATACAATTTTTTTAACAAATGGTTATACCAATTGTATATCCATATATAAAAAATAATATTTGTATCCATATTTTTATTTTGTACTAATAATTTTGATCCTTGTTTTATACTAATAAGATATATCATAGTTATAAATGCAACAGTATTATTAAATTTCTGAAAGAAAACATCAGAAAAAAATTTTACCTCACTTAGGCAAAGACGTCTTAGGTATGACACTGAAAAACACAAGACATTTAAAAAAAGATAATTTGGACATCATAAAAATTGAAAAAATTTCCTCTTTGAAAGGCATAGTTAAGATTATGAAAGAATGAATTACAGACTGGGATATAATATATGAAAATCATTTATCTGATAAAGGGCTTATATTAATACTTACTAACAAGAAAGTGAACACCCTTATAAGGGGCAAAATATTTCAGACAGAACTTCATCAAAGAAAATATATGAATGGCAAATGAGTGAAATAAATCATGGAAAGAGGAAGACATATTATACTATTTGCCTTCAACTCTATATAATGGAAATTAATCTGTAATGTCAGAAAGCAGATCAGTGGTTTTCAGGACAGGAAGGAGACAAGGAGGGACAGGAGGGAGAGATTACACAGATCTGGGAGGCAGCTCAGGTAGCAGTGGATTGGTTCAAAATCGTGTTTCTTTTGATGATTTCAGAGAGAAAATATACATATACCAAAACATAAAATCGAACGTTTTTAAATATGAGCACTTTTCTACTTTCCTGTATGTTTCTCAAGTCTCAATAAAGATGATGAAAAGAAAAAAAATCTAGAAAAATATTTTAGTAGTTTAGTATATTGGGATTTGCTAGTTTTATTAGTTAAGAAACACTAAAAACTAGAATTATAATAGATTCATAAATCAATATAAAAATTAATGGTATGTTTAACCAGTCATCCATTGAAAGACATCTGTACTTTTTCTAGTTTGTTACAAATAAAACAATAATGAAAATTGGCATACGTGTTTTGTGTGAACATAATTTCTCATTTCCCTGAGATAAATGCTCAAGTGTACAATTACTATACTATATGATAATTCCATTTTTAGTTTTATAGGAAATTTCTAAAGTCCTTACCAAACTGTAACATCTTATGTTCTGATGAGCATTGTGTATCCTCACGAATGTTTGGTGTTATCACTACTTTTTGTTAGCTATTTTAGCAAGCATGTAGTGATGTCTCACTGTAGTTTTAACTTGTGTTTTCTTAATGCCTAATGAAGTTAATCTTCATGTACTTTTTTGGCCATCTGTACATCTTTGGTGAAATATCTTTGAAGTCTTAGCTCAATTTAATTAGATTGTTTTGTTTCATATTTTTCTACTAAGTTTTGAGCAGTGGAGAAGGGCAAGGAGTGTGGGGATACTTACAAATGCATAACGTGAGGGATCCTTGTGGTGATTCTATATTCTGACTGTGGTGGTGGTCTCATAAACCTACACAGGTGGTAAAATGACATAGAACACGCACACACACACACACACACACACACACACACACACACAGTGAGTACAAGTAATACTGAGGAAATCTCTGAATAAGATTTGTGCATAATATTAATGTCAATACCCTGGTTGTGATGCTATACTATAGTTTTAAAAGATATAATCATAGGATAAAATTGGATAAGAAGTACACAAGTATCACTTTATTATTTCTTACAACTCCACTTGAATCTACAATTATCTCTAAAATAATGAGAATGATAAAAAATATGAATGATATGTGTTCAAAACTATACTCAAAATAAAATGTTAAAAGATTAAACAATAAAGAATTAATATCATGAATTTTGAACTCAAGCTGAAACAAAGGTAGGACTGATTAGACATGATTTATACTAGGAATGAGAGAATATATTATATTAGTAAATTTCTCAATTCATATGACTTTTAGAATTATTAAAATGTATGCAATATTATTTATATCCACTCCGATCTTTAAAAAATCTCTTTCGATCATATTAGAAAATAAAATATTTCCTTGATATTGGTAACTATAGCCAGTAGTGGAAAATTATTCATTTTTCTACAATTACCATGTGGATGATAGAATGGAATACACAGAAATCATAAATATAGTGATATTTTAACAAAAATTAAATCTTCATCATATATGTGTATATTTCTTTATGCTTATATTATCAAAGAGAATTTGAGGAAGAACATACACTAGGATTTTTTTAAGTTACCTCAGGTGTAGTATGAGTAGGGGATTAAAAAGGTAATTTATATTTGTGCATATACTTTTTCATACAAACATTCACAGTCATTTTATATATGTATATAAAATGGAGCATTCTTATTTATTGTTATTGTGAAAAATAAAAATATTAAAGAAACACTTAAATTATAGCTAACAAAATTATTGAAAAAACTAATTGTCTACACAATTTTAAAAATATAGGTATTATTAGATAAGGAAAATTCTATAAAACCTAATTGAGTAAATGGAGAGAACTCTGTGTTCTAGGTTAAAAAGTCTTAATATTTTATGCATACTATTTCCACAGAAATTTATTTACGAGATTCTCAATTTGGAACTTAACAGAAATATAATAACATTCATCTGCAAATACACAAGATTAATTTTAGGTCATGTTTTTTAAAAAATGGGTAAAGAAAGAAGACCTCTGACCAAATTGTGAAAAGTTTTAGGAAAATAGGTTAATTCAGTGTGACACTGATTGAGTTGCAGGCAAACAGCTTTTATATGTCAAAATAATAGGTATAGAAGCAATCTCACCATGAATGTGTGTGTGTGTGTGTGTGTGTGTGTGTGTGTGTGTGTGTAAATGGTAGTAAATCTGCAAAGTAGGTATTCACAATGATAGTAAGATTTTGTTTAGTAATATTTAAAATTTATTTCCTTTTAACTTAAAAGTCAAATAGAAATGCTAAAAATATATAGTATAAAAATACTTGAGTTAATTAAAATAATGTATAAAAATTTCAGTATTATATTTTGTTAAGGAATTTTGTGTCTTTGTTTATGAGAAATATTTGTCTATAGTCTTTTTGTTTGTTTTGTAATCTCATCTGATTTTGTAAATGGTTAATGAGTTAGAAAGTGGTTCCTCTTCTTGTATTTTCTGGATTGTAAATATTTTGCTTGATTTATTTCTTAAATATTTAGTAGAATTTACCAGGAGAAAAAAACATCTAGGCCTCGTTATTTTTTGGAAGGTTTTTTTAAAAAACTACAAACTAATTTTTTCAATAGTGTATAGATTATTTTGTTATATATTTCTTTATGAATATATTTTGGTTCGTATCTTTAGAAAAACTGCCCATTTCATCTAATTTATGAAACATAAGCATAGAATTATTTACAATATTACCTTTTTTTTATTTAACTTATCTGAGATAAGTAGTGAGGTCCCCTCTTTCATTTGTGATATTGTATTTGCGCTCTCTCACTCTCTCTCCCACTCTCCCATCCCCATTAGTTTTGTTAGAATTTTGGTAATTGTTCTGATCTTTTAAATAAACAACTTTTGGTTATTTCTTTTCCTGTTATTGTCCTATATTGTTTTCATGGATTTCTGCTTTAATTTTCATTAATCCCTTTCTTTGACTTTATGTTTAAGTTGCTCTTTTTTTTCTAGTTTCCTAAGGCATAAGCTTAATTTAATTTTTTAAGAGACCTTTTTTCTTTTCTAATTAAAAAAAAAAGACAGTTGTGTGCACTGACATATAGATACTTAACCCATACAATAAATTTAGGGGGGAACAAAGCAAGAGACATGATAATATTTTGAGTGGGAGTTCATTTTTATAAAACAAATTATATATATGTGTCCACTAATACATATCATTAAAATTATGGAAGAATATGCTAACAATCTCAAAATAGGTTATCTCTAGGATTGTAATGTCAAGGTCATCTAATTTTTCATATATAATTTGGTATATACTTTACACAAAAAATATTATTTGTATTGTATCAGTAAATATGTATGCATATGTAATCAGTGAGTAAGGAAGCAGAGGTGTTGAAAAATAATTTAGTGATATTTAGACAATTGGCTAACTCTGGAATATAATAAAGTATAAAAGCTGAAGCACTACATTCAAAATTCCACAAAAATAGGTTCTTGATTAAAAAAGTAATGTTAAAAAAGGTAAATGAATTTAAAAAGCAGAAAACATAGAGATGACTTTTGTATGATACTTGGGATAGAAAATAATTTTAAAGCATAATTGTAAAAGCAGGAATCAAAAAGTAAATCATTTGAATATGTAGTATTGAACATTTTTAATAATTTTTAAAACATCAATACAAAATTAGGCCGATAATCTGAGAGAAAATGTTTTTCAGAAAAAAACTGCAATTATTATACTGTAAATACTTCTTGCAAACCCATGAGGATAACAAATGCTCTAATATAAATATTGGGTATAACAAGTAAATATGATTAAGAAATAAAGGTGATACAATAAGAATATTTAAACTTCAATGTTAAATGATCCAGCAGTCGCGCTCTTTGTATTTACCTGAAGGAGCTGAAAACTTACATCCACCAAAAAACCTACACATGGATGTTTATAGCATCTTTATTCATAATTGCCAAAACTTGGAAGCAGCCAAGATGCCCTTCCGTAGGTGAGTGGGTAAATAAACTGATGCATCCAGATAATGACATGTTATTCAGTGTTAATGAGAAATGAACTATCAAGCCATGAAAAGGCATGGAGGAATTATAAATGTATATTACTAAATCAATGTAGTCAATTGGAAAAGACTACATACTTTATGATTCCAACTATATAATGTTCTGGAAAAGGCAAACCTATGGTGATAGTAAAAAGATCAGTGGTTATCTGGAGTTGTGGGAAGGAGGGATGCATAGGTAAGCATAGAGGAATATTAGAGCAGTGAGAATACTCTGCATAATACTGTAATGATGGATACATGTTATTTTACATTTGTCCATTCCCATGGAATGTACAAGACCAAGAGTGAATCCTAATGTAAACTATGGACTTTGGGTGATTATGATATGTCCATGTAGGTTTATCAGTTGTAACAGTGTACCAGTCTGATAGAGGATGTTGATAGTGCAGAAGGCTACGCATGTGTGGAGGCAGGAGGTATATGAGCAATCTCTGGACCTTTCCTCCTTAATTTTGCTGTGAACCTAAATTTGCTTCAAAAAGAAATAGTCTTAAAAAATATTGGTGAGATTTCAGCTTGTTTGTTGCATTGTTGTGATGTGAATCATCTGCATATAGAAACTCAATAACTTGTCTATAAAATTATAAACTTGAAAATAAATAAGCCAATTTTAAATGTGTAAGAGTTATAAAGGTTACGAAATAGTTTACTTACTTATCAATTAAGGATATTTAATCGTGTCAATTTTTCTATATGCAATCAGTTGAAGATTGTTGTTATTAGAGAAAAGAGATCATGAATCCACCATATCTAAGCAGTATTTTCTCCCCTATTTTTCTCGAGCAAATCACAATATTCTCTTCAATGTTTTTGTGGCTTGGAGTTTAACTGTAAGCTTCTTGTAGTTGAAGATTTTTGGATGGTTTATGAGAAAAAGTAAGAACAACTATTATTTCTCGGAAGAGTTTTTAAAAACTTAATTCATATATTAAATTGACTTAAAATATTTACTCATGTGGAGTATTTTTTTTTTTTAATTTCTGAATTTAACCAGGAGAAGCTATGTCATATTTGAGTCTCTACCAGTTAGCACTGTGCCTGGCACATAGAAGATCTTAAATGAATATTTATGGAGTGAATGAAAGAGTTGGTGAATGAATGAAGAAACTGTGTTAACATATGACAATCCTTTATTCTATTAAACAATACAATCACTAAGAACCTTTATTCTTTCTTCATGACATAATTTTATGCAAGAAACTTTGATTTCAACAATATGCTAATGATTTTCTTTAGAGAATTAAATTTCAAAAACTCCACATTAAATATAATGTTTATGTCAACTGTAATTGGAAAATAAATTTTAAAAAACTCCACATTAAAATAACCTATATCCTCAAGTCATAAAAACTAAATGCTCTAGGTATCCATAAAAAATGGATCTTTATATGTGCTTGAACTAGAGATAAAATAGCTCTTCTAAGAAAATATCTCATATGACCCTGTAATAAATTCATACCAAGCTTCCAGTTACTACTCTACCCCACCCCTTTATCCAGACTCACATGTGCATGCACACACACACACATCTAAACATCCAAGTGCTTTCTTAGCCTCATTTGCCATATAAAAGCAATTACAATCAGTTATATCAGTTTTGTGAAATCAGTTTCAACATGTGAAGCAAGTCTTGCCTTTATAGCTACAGATTTTAATTGATTGTAAAACTAAACATTTATTGCTTGTTACATTAAGTTCAAGTAACAGCAAGTAGATGTAGAGGGACTTGGCAGAACCTCAGTCACATCTGATTTGACCACTCACACCTATATATTCCCGGATACACTTTTCTGATCTTAAGAAAAACTAACTAATGCTGCTGACAATTCCTAGGAAGAGGTGAGGATAAAAGGAGTAGATTCTGTGATCACTAGCTTTCTTAGGGGCACTTTCACAAAATAACAATGACAAAGATCTGTACTGAGCATTTTACATTTAGTAACATATAATTCTCACAGCCATCCTATGAGGAAGATAGTATGATTTTCCTCATTTTCTAATGAAACTGAAGTTTAGACATTGTAATCTGATCAAGATCAAACAAGTACATGGCAGATACCAGGTCTCAACCTAGAAATTGGACTTTTCCTGGCTCTGCACAATCAGTACCACTCCAGCCTTTTCATCAAAGGGAACCTCCCATCCACCACCTAAGTATAATTCAGTCCATTCCTACTCACTTGCCTAGCACTCGCAGGTATTATAGTTTATACCTGAGATAACTTTTTTATCATTTTTATTCAGACTGAAGTATATTTCCCTGTCACAAATTCTTTCCTTTAAAATTCTAGAATACGTCAGTAGGCTTCTCTATCATTTGAAATTCTGGTAATGAATTTCCCGGAAAGTTTATGGATAAATAAAAGAGGTTCTTTTAATTCATAGAAGGATTGTTCCATTCTTAAATTGTGAACCAGGAATTAATTGAATATTTACATGGGCTGCATTTACCTAAATAAGTTTTAAATCATATTACTTATATCCTTGGTTGCTAATCATTTATAGTCCAACAACCACCATTTACCTAAAATACTAAGTAAACTTTGCAAGTTGATATAATATATGTGAATTCTATCCATTATTTTGATGTATATATTTAATATAGTTATAAAATGGATATGAAAAATGTATGTCATACATACACATGTAATAAAATGTTATATATGTATATATAACACTGTACTTTTTTTCTACAAATTAATTTGCATCTAAATATCCTTTTTTAACTGAACTTTTTATTATTGTATTTATTCTTTCTGTAAATATTTACTTAATATACTATTTAGATTCAATTAGAGATAACTTATACTAGAAAAATCCACCATCAATTTAATAGTTCACACACTGAACAATCACTGAAGAATAACTAACCAGTGTTATTGCTGAGTGTTTCAGAACATTGACAAATATTCAGAAATTCCACCTGTTCAATCACTTACTTAGATAACAATATCAGTGCATTTATAGTGATGTACTTATTATTTTAAAAAATATGATTATGTTATCTTTTATAGCCAGGAAAAGAAAATGTATTTTGATTAAAGTTATAACATTAAATTAAAATGTATTTTTTAAAGTGCATTCACTGGATTTCTGTGATAGACATTTTACTGTGGACTAAGTTTTAGCTTAATCTTCGTCCATAGGTGTCTACTTACTGACACATTGGGGAAAAGCACTAGATTTTAAAGTGGAAATTAAGTTACCAGATATAAGCCAAACTAATTATATTTCTACCTGGAATATTAAGAAAATCATTTGGTAAATATTGCTATTTCTTTAAACACTATTTTAATTTTCACTTTTCTTTTCCCAAATGTTTTACCTTGAGTAGAGAGATTTTTATTATATATTTATTACTATAATCTTTAACCTAACTATTCTGTTGGCTTACCTATAATTTAGATAACAAAAGGTCGAAGAAAACTGTCAGCTTCAGAGAAATATGGACCCCTAAACAAGTTTCTCTCCTTCAACCTTTGCATTTCATAATATAGGATCCAATACATCATTCTGATATAAGAAAGCATGACATGCAGTCATCCATTTTGTTCTATTCTATTGCCATATTTAATCAAAATAGATGACTTAGAACTTTTGCTGTACAAAAGCCTATTAATATTTTCAGTCAGTAATTTTGCCCAAGATAACAAAGAGTTTAAAGAAAAACAAATATCTTTTAATAGTTACAAATTCCTATATCATGCATTCATATTTGATTCCATTAAATGTTATATATTAATTTTATCATACTTTTTATGTTTTAAGAAACTTACAAACTTATCTTTTATCTTATTCATACTATGAATAATGATTTTTTACCCAAATGTATCCTCTCAGAATTAATTCTATTATTTCACTATTTGGCATAAATACTAATATTTTGATAATAGCTTTGTTGAGATGTAATTCACATTCCATATAATTCACTGCACCCTGTAATGCATAGACACTAATTCGGTATCATGATTCAGGACACAGTTGTTATTTGACATTATTTCACTCTGGTTGCATATAAGTTCATGAAAAAATACTAAGGGAAATGCTATACAAATTGTTCAGCTCTCTGGTTTTTATAAAGGCAGTACCGACATGCATTTTACATTATATTTAAATATTTGGTCTTGAAAATTAACTTTTAATTCAAATGAGAGTATACTACAATTTTATTAAAAAACTGTTGCAATAATTTATATTTATTTCCAGAATATTTTTACACTTATTACTTCATTTGAACCTTGTAAGATCATTTATAACTTATGGCTAGATAGCATTCAAAATATATCTAAAATTCATATTCTTTTCAGAGATATTAATTATAACAAAGACAGTAATTATATGACTATTGTTCAGTAAGGGAATATTTCAAAATGAATATGTCATACAGAGATATTAATATTACCTGAGACTAAAACTAAATTTTCTGTTTTAACTTTTTTTGAATTTACTACTTTCACTCACCCCTATTACTGAATTTGTATTTGTTTCATGTTTTTTCCTTAATTACTTGAGAGCTAAGGCTGTGAATTTTTGTCTTTGTATCTTCAGCATCTGCCAAAGTGACTGAAATCTAGGAGATGTTAATAAATATCTATTCAATAGCTGAATGTTTCTTTTCCAGAAACTGCCTGTATCCTTTTCTCTATTTCCAGTGGCAATCTATTTAGTGTCTAAAAAGACTTACTATCTATGCCTTTATTTTATTATATTGAAAACAAGAATGTCTTTAAGTTACAACTAATATTTGTCCAATCTTGTGTTTGTTGATTGAATAACTGAGACATTCCTTCATTTACCCATATCATTTTATTTAATTCACCATATATCTAGTGACCATCTAACTATATATTTGTTACATTGCTGGACATTGGGGATTCAAAAGCAGGTACATAATCTTTACCATTATAGATTGAGAAGAAATTAATTAAAAATGTAAAAAATGCTAAAAAGGAAAAAGTGTGAGTTATAAAATCATAGAAGAGTGAGAGCAGGTTTACTCTATGAATGACACCAGAGAAGGCATCACAAAGAATGTGAAAGAGGTGAAGCTATTTGAAAAATAAATAAGATTTTAAGTAGGTCAAAAGAAAGAAAAGATCATTCTAGCCAGAGAGAACAACATACGTAAAGGCTCAATTTCAGGAGGAAAGGTGTCCATTCCAGGAAAAAAAGAATTAAGATATGGAGTACAATGAACAATTAGAAGTTGATACTAAGGGAAGGACAAGATATAGGCAAGGGCCAGATTAGTGAGAAATTGCATGTCATGTCGAGGATTTTGGTTTATAAACTCAAAGTGAAATCCACTAAAGTAGTTTAATTTATAAAAGCACACTCATAGTTGAGATTTAAGTAACCATTATAATAATCATAATGCTGGCTTTATTTTTTAAGACTGGAAATGAGAGTGGAAAAAGTAGATGGAAAAATATTCTTTATGTGTCTAGGTCATAATTTAAGGGATGGTGCTTTAGATGACACTAAATACAGTAGACCTTTTAAAAGAAATTAGTTGTACTCCTGGCTCTTCAGGAGGCAAAAATGGACTGATTAGTTAGACGTTGGTGAGTGATGGAAGAAAGATAGTATTAAGGAAGTCTAATCTCTATCTGGATTTGAAACTGATAGTAAAAATGGTAAAAACAAATGGAAAACTGGCATGGGAAAACTTGAAGAGGGAAATATTTTTGTTTTAGCTGTGTTGGGTATGAGATGCCTTTTACATATCCAAGTGGATAACTTAAGTAGGCAGATGAATAGATATGTTTAGAGTTAAAGATTTAAGACAAGACATGAATTCGTGAGTCATCTAGATGGACTTATATGGAATTTTACCTATGGGCATGAGATTTCTTGGTGAAGCTATAGAAAATGAGAAGAGAAAGGTGAGTGGGATGAAACCATGAAACTCTCCAACATTTAAAGACTAAGAGAAGAAGATGTACCAACAAAAGCAAATGAGGAGAGGACAGA
This sequence comes from Eidolon dupreanum, assembly GCA_028627145.1. Taxonomy (NCBI): domain Eukaryota; kingdom Metazoa; phylum Chordata; class Mammalia; order Chiroptera; family Pteropodidae; genus Eidolon; species Eidolon dupreanum. The sequence goes on along the minus strand of CM053501.1, from coordinate 45,584,377 downwards.
AAAGAGAAGAGGAAACCAGAAGAGTGAGGTGGCAGAAAGTAGAAAGAGAGCTCAAAGCCTGTTTAGATGTCATCCATATTTAGAAATGAAAATTACTAAGAATTTAATAGCAGAGAGTTGACTAATGACTACATCAAGATCCATTGGTAGACTGACAGGCTTAGTCACATTTGTGATGCTAAACTGTGATTGGACAGTGAAGAAAAAGAGACAGCAAATATAAACAACTATTTTTAGAAGCCTGTCAGGGTAAAAAAGATAAAGAGCCCAGGAGTAAATGGTGTAGGTTAAGAAGATGGAAATAAAAAGAGGAAGGGCTCAGAGACAGGAATAGTTGACCACCTGATAATCTCATTTGAGGAAGCACTGAGCTACTGGTTTCTATTTTCTTTGGAAATAAAAACAAGAAAAGTGTCAAGGATGAGGAAGGATGGGATGATAGTTGAATAGGTTGGAAATATGAAAAGAATGGGTGAAGATGAAAGTAGTCCTTGTTGAAACTAGGACAAACTTTCAGTCTACATGCCATTTCTTTAAATAACATGATAATAATTCTTGGACTGGCTCTAGTTATGGACTTGTCTTAGTTATTTTTGCTTTTTATTCATATGTGCTTTTACATTTTATTTATGCAACTGATGTAACATGTTTCAATCAGGAGAAAAAGTTTTAAATACTACTTAATAAACACATTTTTTCTTAGATATATCATAACTTATTTTTTCCTATTCATTTAGTTTATATACAAATGTATACACTTAAAGAAAAATTTGGTTGGTCTTAATTAGTAATGTATTTATTCAGCTGCAAATAAGAGAAACTTACAGTAATAAAAATAGGCTTTATTTTTCTCACATGAAGAAATGATGGGAAAACAAAAAATGTCAGAATATTAATGAGTTTTTGAAATATAGATCTTATGATAGTAATTTGTGTTTTATTAAAAATAAATTCTTCAGAATTAATTTTAAAAATAGAATTAAATTTTTATTTTTAAATAAAAATCTATAAAGAAAAATAGAAACTTATATATACATGTGTGTATATATATGTATATATATATTCTCTCATTCTCTTGCTTGTCTTTTCATTTATTATAATATGTTTTTGAGAAGCTGAATGTTTTGACTTGGATAAAGTCTGATTTATTATTATTATTTTTAATGTTTCTCCCTTTCACCTTTTCTTCTTCTCTCCTGCCTGCCCACCTGCCTGTCTTCATTTTAAAGATATTATTCTATTATGTTCTGGCCTACATTGTTTCTTGTGAAAAATGTAGCAGTTATTCATACAGCACATTTATATATTCTTGTAAAATTTTAAGCACAAAATTGTTAAATATTCATCAACATTCTAATATAAATTATTAACTGATGCGTAAGTCCAACTGCTTCCATTGATATTTGCCCTGCTGTCAAGGAAGACCTCATGGATATCTCCTCTAATGTAGCTGATCAGCTGAGGTTCAGTATTGTTTTTTTGTCTTTAGCTCTTAAGAGGGAGCATTTTTTTTTCTTTTCTTTTTTAGGCAAGGCAACCCTTGGTTGACCTCACAGATTGCAAGGACCTTGTCAGCTTACAATGCCTTATTATTATTTTTTTTTATGCCTACAGCACCTGGTCTTCCTAGGTGGTCTCCCATCCAAGTACTAACCAGGCCTGACCCTGCTTAGCTTCCAAGACCAGATGGGATCAGGCTTGTCCAGGGTGGCATGGCTGCAGACTAAGAGGGAGCACTTTCAAAACCACCATTTCCAGCAGCTCTTCAGATCTTTGCAATGGCACTGAGCTGCAGCAGCTTTGATTTCTCTTCCACCAACCCAGAAGGCTCTTATGTATCATCCCTTTCTCCAGTGAAGAGCTCATCTGTCTTCGTGAGTTTCCCCTGAGTTCATGAGGGCCCTTTCTAGGCGAGTAGAAATGGATAGAGGTATAGGAGGTCAGAGGTAAAGAAAATTATGAAGGCTTGTGATGAGGTATGAGTGATGAGTGGGAAGGGAGGAAATTAAAGAATTGGAGGGGAAGGAAAGATTAGGAATAAAAACAAAAATGCAAAAAGCTGTTTACCATAATCTGAAATAGCAATAGCCCAACAAAATACAAATGTTTTTACATGAGAGTAATGAATTTACAATAACAAAAAAAATACTTGAATCCTGGGTGCTGAGAACCGTACTGTAATTACTCCATACAAAGTCTCAAGATCAGCATTGCTGTTGCTAAGGTAGAGTGAAGCCATAACAGGCACTCGCTGCAAGAGATGGCTAGAGTTTCTGGCATAAAGTCTGTGATTATGGCAGGAAGAAAGACATAAGGGAAGCTTTTAGCTACACTGTGGAGAAATAAAATTGGAAATCACTCACTGCAGAGTGACATTGGACTTAGCCATTATCACCTGCCAATGTGGAAAGCAGTCAACTCTCCAGCCACATTCAGTGTAGTATACTTCTTGGTTTTGACAGGTTCTGGTTGGTACACTGTGACGTGGTTCAGTCTGCACTGAATTTGCAATATTTGATTTGCAATAAATTGGTATTTTCCAGTCAGCTTTTTAAAAATCGATTACATAGCAAGAAATAAAATCTTGTATTTACCCACATTGTTTTCATTTCCATTTCTCTTCATTCCATTGGATAGATTTGTGTTATCATCTAATATGGACTTCTTCTGCTTGAAAGATATTTTTTTTCTTTTAATGTTTCCTGTCTCTTTGTTTTCGTTTCTGGCACTCATACAGATATTTGAACTTGTATTTATATTCTCTAAACCACCTGAATTATTAAATTTTTCCTTTTCTTTATTTTTTCTTGTCTTTTAGGGTAATTCCTCGACATAACATTTGAACTCATTAATTTGTAGTTTACCTGTATCAATTCTATTATAAATCTCATGCATGAAGTTCTTTCTTAAAACTATTTTCATGTTTAATATTTTCAATTAGTTCTGTTAAGAATTAACATTTTTTGTTTGTTCCTGCTCTATATTATTATTTATCTTACTTCTTGGAGAATTCTTTAAATTTTATTTTGGCTCACCTATTAATATTACTTTATTTAGTATAAGTTTTTAGTCTATTATATTTCATTTAGGCCAGTGTTTACTCAAAAGTCTCATAGATTTTCCTGGGAGCAAATTTTCCTAGATAAATCAGCTAGCTTAGGTGATGTTATTCCAAGATATGGGGTGAAAGACTTCTTCGACTTAGGGAGTGGGTGATGTGGAACAACTACAAAGCTAATGACCCATTTGTTCTAAATTTGTTCTGACGGTATTTCAGTTTGACCACTTCTATCACCAGGTAGCTCACTCTTCATAAAACCAATATGAAAACTAGGTTAATATCAATAGACATTAGACATTGGAGAAGAAATTTAAAACTAAGGTAGATACTACTACATAATTATTAGAATATCTAAAATTAAAAAGTATGATCATACCAAGTGTTGGTAAGGATTTGGAGCACTTGTATTTCTCATATGCTCCTGGTTGAAATGTAAAATGGTAAAACACTTTGGAAAACTGTATGGTAGTCTCTTAAAAAGTTAAAGATATACCTACCATACGACCTAATCATTTCACTCCTATATATTTGCCCAAGAGAAATAAAACTACGTGTCTGTATCAAGACTTGTGTATGAGTGTCTATACTAGTTTCGTGGGAGCCAAATACTGAAAACAATCCAGATGCCAAAAAAAGAAACACATATCAATACATGCAACGACATGGATGCATCTCAAAACAATTATGCTGAATGAAAGAAGCTAACATAAAATAGTACATGTTATATATTTTATTTATATCGATTTATATAACATGCACACAGATATGTAAAGACAGTAAGAAAGTATATGGTTGTCTGGGGGTGGAATAGGCAAGACCATACTGGAGAGAGGGTTTATAAAAGGGAATGATGAAAGCTTTGGGGGTGATGAACATATGCATTATCTTTCTGTGTGTGTGTGTGTGTGTGTGTGTGTGTGTGTGTGTGGTTGTATAGAGAAAGAGAGAGAGAAAGAATATCTCACCTAGCCTGTACTCTCAGAGAGAGGGAGATGGCAATGTGAATGAAGTGAAGACAGTCTAAACAAGAAAAATCAAAGGCCTGCAACAGTGAGCCACCACTACTAGCATTTGGCAGAGACTCAAAGAAAGGCAGCAGAGTGGAAAAACTTTAGAGCAGAAAAAAGAAAAGGTTGTAGGTATGCCTTGGTTGGAATCTCTTGGCTTGAGTAAGCTGTAGTTTGGAATACTAAAGCCGGGCATACTATGGGATGGGAAGGAGTGTAATTTGGCTCTCTCTGGTTGGTCCTAAGTTGTAAGCAAAGACAAAAATTAGGGAAACTGGTAGTTATTGGCCATCTGAGCAAATTGCTACATGGATTCTTTTTTTTGTCTTGCTGTACAGAGAGACAAAGTCAGAGACAGAGAAAGAGAAAGAAATAATGAGAGAGAGAGAGAGCGCCAATAACTCATTTTACTTTTCTAGTCTGGTATTATATTGTAGAACTTTCATCATAACATATAATCCTACTTAAAATATTCACTCTTAAACTAGAAAATTCATGAAAGTCCCATGTTTTCTAACATTCTTCAATGTGATCTTTTAACTCTAGGCTCTTTTAAATTCTAACCTCAAAATGGCATTTAGATTTCTGACAGTGGCCGAACACATCAATTTATCCTTTTTTAAATTGTTACACACACAATGCTTTATATCAGCTCTTCATTTTATTTCTATGGGATGCCAAAAGATATCTAAGGATGTTAATGCCTGTTTTTAAGGGGATTTACAAAAAATTATGGTATCTAAATGTAAATATAATAAAAATAAGCAGTGGATAAGAAAAGTGAGTTTCTGAGACAAAGATTAGAAAAAATAGAGGTAATAGTTTCATAAAAGCAATGCTCCCAGGGTATCTACATTAGGCAGTTGGGGATAGGGTTGGGAAGGGGTGGGAAAGGGGTGGGGGAGAGACTGGATATTCAGAGAGTGTTTCAAAGGATTTCTCGGCTTTCAAGGTCACCATTAACATGCAGAGAAATAAAGCACATATGCAGGATTTAAGTAACAGAATGAGATAAGAGAAAACTCAGTGGTTCCAGGAAGCCAAATCTTTATTTAAAAAAGACATTTTTTGTTCTTATTTCTGTACATCTGAAGAAAACACTAGGTGAATAATACTAAAAACCACATTCCCCTAAAATATGAATAAAGAGCTGTTAAGAACTCTTCATTTTCAAGTATTTGTGGATTTTAATGCATGAGCTTTCCTCAGACAGTGTTTTTAAAATAAGTAGTTTATTCTCCAAATACATATTAAGTAAACCAGGGAAGTATTAAAGTGATATGTACCCCAAATTAGCATGAATCTTATAATTTTTGAGTGAAAAATTAAGAAGTATTGATTGATCAGACAACAAAAGACTATTTTCAATAAACATTTTTTACTTCATATTAGGGAAAAAATGTTTTTTTTAAGGGAAATGTTTTCTGAAAATCTGTTTTTGGATTTTCAATGGCAGACAGTTCTAACAGTGAGGGAAATTAAAATGATAAGTAAAAACTCCAGCTTTAAAATCAGACACATCTGTGTTCAAATCTCAGCTCTGCATCTATTCCCTGTGTGCTCCTGGAAACCTTTAAACTAGGGCTTATTTTATTCACCATAAAATGAGATGATAATAGCAAAACAATAATAGCAATCATATAATTTCAGTAGGGGAATTTTCAAAGGACTCACTAGGTGTTAGGCTGTTAAGTATTTCATATGAATTGTCACACTTTTATTCTTATAGCAGCTCTATGAGTTATGTACTATTATCATCATTCCAGTTTTATGGATGAGGATATGGAGTCACAGAGAGGTGAAGTGATTTGCCCAAAAGTCACACAGCTGGTGAGTGAAAGAAAAAGGCTGTGAACTCAGGCAGTCTGTTTCCCTCATCTGCGTTTGCTGTGATTTTATGAGGATACATGAGATAATGCTTGTGTCATGCTTTCCATAATTTACCAAATATACATTTGGAAAAAGGTAATATTATTGGTTATTATAGAAATAAACTCTTCTACATTAGATGAGCCTCTATAAGATATGTAATGAATGAGCTCTATCACATTTCATTAACCATTTTTTAGGGAATTGATTCAGATATAATGCTAGCAAAATAAGATTGAACTTTGGATTTGATGCTTTTGATTGAAATAAATACATATATCCTTTGTGACAAAATTTTTTAAGCTTTAAATAACTAAAATTTTAGCTTTTGGCCCTTTATTTATTAATTTGTTTAGACTACCTGTCTAGAAAAACCACAAACCAAGTAACAGTCAGAAAGCCATGCATTATTTGGCCTGGCTGAACCTACAAGATCAGATAAACTTGGAAATTAGCAAATATGTTCTTTGCTTTGTATCAGTATTATTGCTACTGTAATTTGAGAAACTGCTAATAAATACATGTGCTGAAAATGTCAATAAGGATTTACAAGTAAACCACGCTTTCCCATTTGCACTATTTCCACCTCCTTTCTTTTCTTTGGAAATTCTGGTGCATATGTTTTGCTCATTGCAAAATATTTAGATAGATTCTATTAGTATTATGTTGAAGATGGAGTGAAAATTGTTAGTTCTCATAGAAAAATATCAGTTACATACTAACACGGGAGCTAATTTTGATAAAACTATGACCACGAAGCCTAGGTGGACCTGAAAAACTGTAACTAATCTTTGTAGTCATAATTTCCAATGCAATAATAAATACCTTTGGAAACTGTAGCCTATCAGATCAGAATAAGACCCAACCTGAGACCTGTAAATAAATCATTACTAGGGGCAAAGGTGCATTTTAAAGTAACTGAAAACTTAATCAGTAATATTGGACTGCTAGTGGCCCCAGGTTTTTATACATCACTTCTGATGCTGGTGAGTAAAGAGAAGTTTCTTTTATAAATGACTGTGTAAGGATTAGAAGATCCACAAAAATTTCAAGATATAAAGTAATAGCTTCCATCCACTCTCTGGTCTTTTCTCCAACCTTCCTGTGAGCATCTCTCCTGAGACCAAGTAAAGATAAAATGAAAAAGTGGACATGGGAACACAGTTGACAACTTATTTTCTGTGTGATTAAAAAGAAAAATAAAATGTGTCGATTATACTCAGTAAAGCTGGAAAAAAAGAATACAATGTTCCAAGACTTAGAAAATTGTTCTCCTGTATTTACTATTATGCATAAATACAGCAAAGTAGATAGGTATATAACACAGTGTTAATGTAGACTTATATAAAACAAAATTGCTTATAAAAAGACCACATAAGCTTTGTTTTTATCATTGGCTAAAAACATTAAAACAGAGGATGATTGTGAGTCACAAGAAAACTCTCACTTTAAGAAAAGATTGATAATTTATGAAGTTAAAGCAAAATAATCCCATGACAATAATGAAAAATAATTTATGTTTAGAAAAAGATTGCATGACTTTGATAGCAATAAGAAGCTGAAGTGCAAGAAAGAGTTCATTGATTTAGAGGGTTTGAAAAAAGTGGTTGGAAATTGTTTTTTGTTTTTGTTTTTTGTCTTTTGTTTTACTGTTGTTTTTAATCTCCACCTTTGACTATATGGCAAGTATGTTTTGATAAGCTTTGAGAACAAACCAGAGTAGATGCTAAAGCAACACATGTGAGTGAAATCTATAGTGGCATCTCTGTGGAGGCGGCAGACCAAATTTATATGGCCTTTCTCAGCAGTTGGTGGCTGCCCAGACAGTGGAGCCAGGTTGTGGAATTACTTCTGATTTTCATCTTGGTTACAATTACAATTATAGCTGTTAATCATGGCTAATTGAGAGCACAGTAAAAAATCTGTCACTTGTAGAGTGGAAATAGTGTTTAGAATTCCTGTAAATGAAGCTCCTGCAAAACATTTGGATAGAGAGAGCAGAAATGAGGAAGGAGGTGGTTTGAGTCATGGCCCCAGGGATATTAAACTGTCATTGACTGTTCTGAATTGAACTGGAATAGCTAAATAGAGTAAAATTGAAAAAGAAAGACTGGCTGTTTGCCCCACAAAGGCCTAAAAACCTCCTGGCAGGAGCCAGAACAGCTTCTGGTATAGATGGCTCCAGAATGCTGCTGCCAATGCTCCGGAGAACTCCCCACCACATTAGCCTTTGGATCCATTGTCACTGTCAGCTCTCCTAGACACCATCCCAGATCCTAGGATGCATCTCTTCTGTGGTAGTTCTCTTCCTAGGCCCAAGTACCATCTATAAATTTCCAGTACTGTGACACTGATCAGCAGAAGCATGAAAGTGCTCAAGCAGAACCAAACTCAGATATCCGAAATAACAAGGGGATCTTTTATAAGACTAAGAAAGTAGAATAGATGAAGCTGTCACAGAAATCTTACATTTCACCCTAATTTTAAAGCAGTGTAAATATGCCTAACAGTATATACATTATGTAGTCTTTATAACAACCATATAAACTTTAAATTGTAAAAATGCCCATTTTGCAAATAAGAAAAGTTACTGCATTTTGTACATGACCACAAATACAATGAATGTCAGGGCAGTGACTCAAACTCAGACCATGATTCCATATTGCATCTCCTTCCACAGAAATGTTGTTTGGCTGTGAAATATAAACAAATCTAAATAAATGGTGAGTTAGAAAAAGAACAAGGCTAAAAACAGTCACGAAAATAAAACAGACAAAGTACTTTACAACACCAAACACAGGAAAAATTTTAATGTTGATTTTACAATGGCTTTGTGTATATTCCAAATATTTTATTTTCCAACATCTCCTTCCCCTCCTGGTTCCAGTAACCTCCCTAGTAGGATATTGTCACCTTAAGCTTTCACTTTCTTCTTTTTCATGCCTGTCCTGAGTCCTAACCCCAATGGATCCCAAATTATTTTTATCTGTCTTATCAACCTTATCTTTTCAGCCTGTCTTCTATCTTCTGATACAATTTATACTCCAAACTGGCCTGTATCTAGAGCTCTGTACAAATATAGAATAGGAGTGTTGTGCCTAGATGTTTTGGGATTAGTGGTAGCCATAGCCTCATATACTTCCCACTGGCATTTCTACATGAAGGATGCCATGACAGGAGACTACTAGCATAATTCCTTCCAAAATCACTCTCAACCTCATCCTATTGCCAACCCATCCCTTGCAATTACCCAGGTATTAATGAAGATATGAATACAAAGAAAATTCATTCCACATCAGTACTGGGCCTTATCTAGTTCTATTACGCCTGTTACTCTCTTCTAAGAAGACGTACTTCAAGAAAAAGGCTTTAACTTTCCTGTACTAAGTCATTTAGGTTTTATTGAGAAGAAATGGCTGCCATTTGGTTTGGAGAGTTCTTACAAGTAGAGGCAAAAGATACACAGTACAATATTAGTTAGTTTTTATATCCAATAACAGGGAATTTCAGCAGTTAGGTCATTTTTGACTTAAATACATGTAGAAGACAGACTAAGGCCAATGAGTGTTCCAGATATACTAGAAATGTTATAATCCTTTTCTGTCATGGAAAGGGATGATAGATAGTCTAGGGAAGTGGAGCTTTGAAAAAGAGAGCAATTGGGCTCTAATATTGAGAATGAGATGAGAGCATGTGCAGTATTCACTAAACTAAGTCCCGTCTAGATTTGCTATTTTTTACTGATGTGATGTTTTTATTTATGGCGTCATTCAGAGATTTCATAAGGTTGATTATTATCTTTAATTTCTCAAATATTCTGCTAAAATAGTATTAAATATCTCTGTTAGAACATGATTCCTATTGTTATTTATCCTCAATCACTCTGATCTTAGAAAAATGTAGTTGAGGGTGACAGAAATAGCTAACTCTGTGGATTTAGTGTTAAGTATGCTTAGCTCATTTACACACCATAAATACATTTACATAAATAAATACAGTAATTCCTTCCATTTAGCAGATCATCATTTAATTGATTGTTTGAAATGTGAGGAAGCCATGCAGAGGGGCTATTCTTCAGTAATTTTTTTTTATGTTTTCCTATTTTTCCTCTACTGAAAATCAGGTAGTACTGTAAGTTTCTTCTTATATCCTTCTTTCCTATAGAACACAAGCCCTTAAAGAAGATGAGCTAATTCTTATCTCTTGTCGCAGCATTTTGACTCATGTACCTGAAAGCCATCAGTTCCCTTTCCCCTGACTGCCCCCCATTGCAAACATTTAGTGAATTACTAAAAGAAATGTTTTTCTAAGTACCTACAAATACCAACTTTGATATTCACTTAAGTCAAGTCAATCGTGTCCCCTCATAATAAAATAATAACAGCAAAACAAAACTTATCATATATCAGGTACTCTTTTAGAAGGGTATATATATATTTTTATATATGGTAGCATTTAATACAAGAACCTGTGAGGTAGTTACTAAGGGATTAAATATTATCCCCATTTTACAGTCGAAAAAGAGGAGGCAAAGAGAATTTGAGTAATTTCCCTAAGGTCTCACAACTATTCAACAGTGTTAAGCAGTCCAGTCCCTGAAACAAAGGTTTTGACCATTATACAAAATTACCTTGAATCTTTAACTATTAAATATGAGGATGTATTTGATGAGTTCTTAATTTTCTGTAAAATTCTAAAATAAACTGTGGTATTCTATAGCAGGTATGCATGATTAACAAGCCAGGTTAATACACATGCTGAGATAGGTTTTAAAAAAAGAGCTTGCTAACCTCAACTGGTCAGTGTTTTGGCAATATGATTAAACTTTATTCAGAGCAGAGATATTTTCTGTAAAAGTTACTTTTTCTAAGCTTCTTAAAAGAGTCAACTTGGAAAATAGCCTATGCCAAAGATAGATCTAGGTCCTACTTATTTTAATGTGATCTCATTTATAAATGAAAGCCTAGTCTTTCCACTATCTTTTTCTTAATTGGATATGCATTCTAAAATTATTTTTTAAATATCATTTAGGTGACTATAGAGTCACTTTTAGAAGTTTTTTATTTAATACACACAAGGGCTGAGATATGCTCCTATGTCATGAAAACCTTTTGCTCAAGTTACTGAAGAATACAAAATGCTACTAAATAAATCAATTACATTAGTCTTCTAACAAGAGTAGGAGAGCACAGCACTCATGGAAGCACTTTATGGACATGTTACTTTACACCTCAGTCAGATCATCCTATTTTTTATGTCTGTGTCTAAATACAGAAAGGGGTTAAGAACCAGATAGGAGAATTTTCTCTAAAGTATCTAAGAAAGTCCCATGAAGAATGAGTCTTGACTAGTTTCATGTTAGTCAGTGGTATATGTTAAATTATTAATGACATGAGTAATTAGATATAAGGAATGAGATAAAATTATCTCATCATATGAATATATTAGGAGATGAAAATTTTAAGTTCTATAGAAAATGCAGATGTAAAATATACTGTATATAAACAGATAATTTTATCTTTCATTGTCTTAGAAACTAAAAGCTTTATTTCAATTACTCAACTTCAAGAGTAAATTGACAATCCATATGTATTAAGAATTCTGACTTCCCAGAATAGATCACAGATTCTTAGACCTCTACCAAAAAGAAAAAAAAAAATTACATTTCTTTTAGCCAGTATACACATTTTTATAATCTTTGTATTTTTCCACATGCTACATGAATGTACGTATTTATAGTTTGAGTTGAATTTTTATGACTTGGAATGGTAGAAGATTTAAGAGAGTGCCTAACATTGGTTGAACATTATGAGTCAGGTATTGTTCTGTGTGATTTATATTTATAGAGTCCTTCAATTTTCACCACAATTCTATGAGGAAACAAATTTATTTTCATACAAAACTAAAAACCTTTAAAGCAAAATGGAATAGGTTTAAAAGTTGGCAGTCTGACAGCAAAACTCTCTTAAATACTGCATGGTAATGCCACTAAAATAATATGTATCACAACACTATTTCTTTCCACCACTGAGAACTAAGCAGAATTGTAAAAGGAAATAAAATAGTATTGGGAATTAAAATATAAAATATTTTTCTAATATGTGTCAGGAAGGAAAAACTCTTCCTTTGTTGTCTTATATCATAGCACTGAGACCTGTAAATTAAATGGACAAAAGACAGATTAACAGGAAAAAAGGAATACAAATTTCATTTAATGTTAATGTTTTAATTTTTATGCGAACAGTAGCCTTTATAGAAAAGTCAAGATCCAAAGAAGCAATTAGTCTTCAGTGGCTTATATACCATTTTGACAGAGGACAACAAATTGTGGAGAAGTGAATAGATAAAGGAAAAGGGGTTTGTGATTCTAGGGATGATAAATTTTGGAGGGTAAATATTATTTTGTAAATTTTGTAAGATTTTATGCAGACTCATAGTGGTACTGCCTCCATTTCTGATGGAGAAGATAGTTCTTCTTTCTTGGTATTAGAAAAAAGGACACCTTCACAAGGGAAATTTGTGCCCTGCTTTAGGCACATAGAGGGTATCCCATGTCTTTTTAATTTTTTTTTTTCAATTGCCTTAAGCTCAAAATAATCCTTATGCTAAAGTGACATATTTTGGGGTGGCATATTGTGACCCCCTTCACATGGAAATCAGAATCTGGATGTTTAAAATAAAAATACAGTGTGTAGGAAATGCAGTTGTATCCAACAGCAGCAACAAAAGTGAAGGGCCACTTGCTAGAGGGCCTTCAAGACATTAGTCAAGCATTAAGAAATGTCAGTCATTCTTAGTCACATAGAAATGTAAAGAGATAAACTTCCTAAAAGCTATTTCCTGTTTTTCTGAATATAATACATGCTTGATGAAAAGAGGGAAATAGGTTACTACATATTGATATGCTTAGTATTTAGGAATATAATTATGATATAAGAACAGTGAAGAGGGTAAGCCAGCTGGATCGGGTACCATACAACTGATTAAAAAATTTAAGAGCACTGAAATTTTTTCTGAAGAGGAGCGGTAAAACCCACAACACCTGTCACCATTTTATATCCAATCATCTGGAAGAACAGTTGGTACAAAAAATACACCAACCCACAGGCATTAGTCAGAGCTGGCTTCATATATAATCAAAGTGTTGTTCAATGTATTTGCATTAGCTTGAAGTGGCATAAAGGGCAGTAGAAGAGAGAGAAGTCCCAGGACCTTTGTAAGGAGTTGCAGACAATTACTGGACTGTCATTCATAGGCCGAAAGAAATGATTGTAAAATAGTTATTAAATAGTTTTAGTCTCTTTCCTTTTACTTAACTGACTTGTGGGTTTACCATTGCTCTCCGGACTCATGCCCACTGATTCTCCAGGATGCCCACACAACTCTGCCTAACAGTAGAGTCAAACGCTTCCAACAACAGGAGTATTTTTTCCAAAACTTGTTTATGCCATTTTTGTAATTATTGTAATTACTTGATTTAATTAAGCTAAATGCTTTCAACATTGCATAAAAATTTTGATATTAAGTTAAATGTAAGATGACTATAAAAGATTGGGGAAAATGATAAAATTTAAATTTGTCAGAGTTCTTTAAAAATATACTTAAGTTTATATTCTAATTTAAAGAAACCAGACTGAAAACATAGATGCTCTGTGAATACAGGTTTGGTTAAAAAGAAAAAACTGAAACTAAATCAATTTGAGGCATATACTGGTATTTTAGCAAATAAATCAACATTATGCAATTTAAATTAAAGGTGTATCGATATACATATTTATGCTTTCCAACATTATTTCTTAAGTTAACTATTTCAAGCTTTTGTTGTGTCTCTAAATTTAATTTAGTGAAATAATGGAGTCTAGCATACTCATCGTATGGTTTGTGTGCTTTGGGATACAGGTATCACATTGCAATATGCCCTTCCTCAATACTTTATAATGTTCTAGTCTTTGCCCCACAATCAGCCATTGTAATTAGGGGTCAAAATCTATCTTGGTAGGGTTTGAGTCTATCATGAAGAGTTCTTATTTATTTTTGATCAAAAAATATTTTTCTATTATATAACATATATATTCTATTACATAACACATTTAAAAAATCTATGTTTCTGAATTTGTAAGGCTGATATCTGAAAGTTTCATGGATTATGTTTTATTACATTTTTAAATGAAAGAAAATATATTTTTCTCAAAATTGAGGTAGTATGGTGTGATTTGTGTGAGAAGGTAAATAATAATGTCAGGATGCTGAGCTTTATGTTATACTTTCCTTATTATCCACAGAAGGCATTATTGTTTGGATTATATCAACACCATATAAGGAATTATTTCCTTGGTCCTTGAACTTACCTTTACAAAAATAAATGCAAAGATTTTAAAGTCACCCCTCCTACTTTGAAAGAACTGCTATTATTCAAAAAATGTCTAACTTGTGTCTCAGGAACAATTTATAAATTAAGAAAAAGTGTCTCAATGAAAAAAAAGCTGACAATGTATAAAGTATTTCCCAAGGAGCTTGAGCCATAGATGATATATTATTTATATGTTATCTTGGGAAAAAGGCCAGTATTGTTTTCCCTGGTTAAGTTTTTTAAAGTAATATTCTACATTGGATCAAATATTGTGACTTCATACAAGTGAGATTATTTTTGTCAACATATGTCCTGATTAAACCATTTTGTATATAAAGCATTAATTCATGATTTCTTTTTAGGGTTTTCTTCCTGTGTAAGAAAATTTTACACAAACATTTAGTTTTAAGTTTAGAGTAACATCCAGCATTGTTTTTCAACTATATGCAGATAACACTCCATGTAAATTATTTATGTAAAGTGGAAAGAAAATGGGCTTTGTCATCTGAAATTACAGATTCAAATTCTGTGCTTTGCCACTTACTAGCTATTTATTCCAGTGGTCTCCGTAGGAAATCCAATGAATCAACAAAAGCATCTTAGAACTAATGAATGAGTTCAGTAAGATTGCAGGATAAAAGGTAACATTAAAAATCAATTATATATCTGTACACTGGCAATGAACAAGTAGGGAATGACATTTAAAATACAACACCTTTCATAACTGCATAGAAATTAAATATTTGGGTCTAAATCTAATTTTTTTTTGTTAGAAAAAGAGGATTTTCATGCTGAAAGCTATATACTACTAATGAAAGAAATCAAAGATTTTTTAACATGGAGATTCATATTATGGCAATGGACTGGAAATCACAACATAGTAAAGAACTTAATTCTTCCCAAGTTGATATTAAGATTTAACAAAATTCTCATCCCAGAAAAATGTTTGCAAATATAGAAAATATTATTCTAAAATCTGTAGGGAAAGGTAATGGAACTAGAATAACTAAAACAGTATTTAAAAAGAAGAATACAAGAAGAATCATTCTACCTGATTTTAAGACGCATTATATAGTTCCATTAATCAAGTCTATGTGGTACTGGCAGAGAGATAAACATTTAGGTCAATAGAGGTAATAGATATTTCAGAAATAGACCCACATAAATAATGCTCATCTGATATTTGGCAAAGCTGCCAAAGTCATGCAATGGAAAAAAGGGCATGTTTCAACAATGGTGCTAGAACAATAGGACATTAATAATAGAGAAAAAAATAGAAAAATGAACCTTGACTTAAGTCTCACATATTACAAATATTAAGTCAGGATGGATGAGAAACTTAAATGTAAAAAAGTATAATCTTTTAGAAGTAATATATAGATGAAAACCTTTAGGATCTATGGTTAATCAAAACTACTTGACATCAAGAACATGATTCATAAAGGGAAAATGATGAATTGGACTTTATCAAAAATAAAAAGTTTGCTCTCTGAAATACCTTATTAAGATGACAAAAAGGCAAGCTAGAGACTGGGAGAAAATGTTTGCAAACCACACATCTGACAATCGACTAGTATCTGGAACATGTAATGAACTCTGAAAATTCAACAGTAGACAAACAAACAAAAACTAATTGGAAAAATGGCCAAAAGTCATGAGGAGACATTTCACTGAGAGGACATACAAAAGGAAAATAAGCGTATTACAATAAAATTAACATTATTAGCCATTAGGTAGGGAAATGGGATTAAAACCATAGATATCATTATACATCTAACAGAATGGCAAAAAAAAAAAAGTAATAACACCAAATGCTGGCAAGGAGGAGGGACAATTTATTACTCATTCATACATTCGTAGTGAGGAAATAAAATACTGTAGCATATCTCTAAAATATTGGCACTATTTTTTTAACCTTTACTAAAGTATAGTTGACAAACAATACAACATTAGTTTCAAGTGTACAACATAGTGATTTGACATTTGTATAACTTGCAATGTGATCACTATGATAACTATAGTAACCATTTGTCAGCATACAAAGTTATTATGATACTATTGACTCTATTCCCTGTGCTGTACATTACATTCCCGTGACTTATTTATTTTATAACTGGAAATTTGTACCTCTTATTCCCCTTCACTTTTATCACCCATCCCCCTGTCTCCCTCCCCTTTAGCAACTTTCAGTAGTCCTTTCTATGGATGAGTTTGTTTCTGTTTTGTTTTATTTCCTAAAGCCCACTTTAAGCCTGTAAAATAAAACATTTATTTTTAAAACTTTATTTATTAAATATTTGCAGAGAACTTAGTATGAGCTTGTCAATCCTCCAAGCACCGTAATACTTGATCCTCATACCAATTCAATCAGGTCAGAACTAATATTATCTTCACTTTAAAAAGGAAAACAAAACAGAACAAAACAAAAAAAACCTGATGTGAAATGAAAATAAGTAACTTGCCCAAGTAATTTAAGTAGTGGGAAATGGAAATGGGATTCTATACAGATTGTCTAACTATACTATTTATGCCCTAAATCATATCACTAAATTTATTTAAAAATTTACTGTTGGTAATATGGAGACTAATATTAATATATCCATGCTTTACCATGTGAAGTTGCTTTAAATTTAAAAATCTTTTTAAAAAATCCACTAAAAGGTAATTTATGAGACTCAAAAAAATGGTACATATAATGACTGACATTTTGCCTTAAAGATTATCTTCTTTAATAATTCATATCAATAATAACAACATGAGTATCTTTTATATGCAAAGCATGTGGTAGGCACACCACATACATTATCTCTTTAATCTCCACAATAACTCCATCAAGTAACTATTATCAACTTCATTTACCTCATTTTTTCTCTGAGTAAACTGAGATGAGTTGAGGTTCTATGTGTAAAAGATGTCAGAGCTGGGAACTGAACCCAGTTCACCAAATTTCAAGCTCATTTGCTTTTCTGTATAACACGTTGTCTCTAACCACCTATATTAAGCCTTCTGTGAGTACTGATTCTGATCCTTCCAATTTGTCATTTGAAAAACTGAGAGCAAAAAAGAATTCCATGTATTTTTCTCTTTTGAATAATTTCAAGTCTACCATCAGTTAGCAGACCTAAATCTAGATACTTCTCTTTAGAAAATAACCATTTTGCTTAATACTAGTATTCTTCAGCCAGCAAAAACTGTGTATACAAATTAATAAGTACACAAGAAATTAGAGCACCATGTGCAAAAGCCAGCAGAGAATCAAAAAAGCAGTATCTAACTATTCAAACGCTAGAATAATCAGATATATAAAACATATATCTGATATATAAAATAAATATTAATATAAAATAAAGATAAAATAAATATTTCTAAAAAGAAAGAGAAGCTGAAATATAAATGGAAAACTATATGGAGAAAAGGACCACACAACACTACTAGATATAATAATACAACCGTGGCAAATTAAACTTACTGGATGCTTTTTTAACAAAATATTTACTCCTACAGAGAAAATTAAGAAAATAAGATAGTCTGAAAAAAAAATATCCAGAATTTATTCCAAAGAGAAAAACTCATGTGCATAAAATGAGGCAGTAAAAGATACGATGAAGTGAGAAAATCTAATTGAATTTAGAAAAGGAGGATTTAAATTTAAATTGAATTTAGAAGAAAGGTGAGGCAAAGTTACAAGTGACAGATTTTTCCAAAGCCAATTCAAAGAAAGCATCATTCCCATTTTATAAAGCACACAAACAGAAAGCAACTTCTAGCTTGGACACTATGAAAGTGCAGAATAGCATCCCGGTGGATTGCTTCCTATTCTGATTGTTTAGTAGCTATATTATTTCATTCCTAAATGTTTTAAATATCACTTCTGGGCATCCTAGTAATGAATGTTTGATGAGTCAGGCCTGGGAAACATACAAGTTGTTGTAATGAATGTGCAATGTGTTGAAAGATTATGTTTTAACACTAACTGTGATAGTTTTACAATATATCCAATCCAACATCTTGACTAACTGTATCCTTTAATAAATACAACATGACACTTACTTTCAAAATGTAAAGCCAATTTCTCACTTCTTGAATGTTGGTCAGATTTAGGGACTATCAAACAAAATGTGGCCAAAATAGACCTCTGAGACTAGGTTATAAATAGGTTATGCCATTTGCTTTACTCTTTCTACCTCAGATTGATTGTGCTGGAGAAGACAGGATACCATGTTGTGAAGATATTCAGACAGCCGTGTGGAGAGTGAAACAGGCTTTTAACCAACATGCAGGGCAAATGAATAAGCAACTTCGGAAGTAGGTCCTCTGTCCCCAGTCAGCCTTCAAACACCTAAGATCCCTGTGGAGATCTTAATAGCAAGCTCATTATAGAGGCTGAGATAACCTCCTAGCAAAAACACTTGTAAATTACTCTCCACTGACACTGAGGGAGATAATAAATATTTATAATGATTTTGAACCACATAAGTTTTGTGGTAATTTGTTATGCAGCAATGACTAATTAATACAATAAAGTAAATGACGACAAAGGAAACTAGTGTGTTAGTTTATCCAATAACATAATTTGAAGAGTAGTGAAAAGAGACTTTGATGAAAGTGGAAAAATAATAATAATTGATTATTAGTAACACCATGAGCAGGATAATAAGAGTAAATCTTGTTTGAAAAATTATTAGAGAGTTCATGGACTTAGAAAAGTTCTGATCTAATATAATTTTTAAATGTAACAGTCCTGAGCTAAATGTCAACCTACACACATAACTTATGTCAGCTGTCCTGTATTTATTCAGTCTCATTCACGAGAGAAAGAAAGAAAGCAGGTAATCAAATCTAACCTCATTCTCATACACAGATCAGTGACATTTCCGAGGAACAACAGTCCTTATATCTGGAATGGCCTTAGGAATGGAAGGACCTTGGCTAACGGTTATGTATGGAAATAAACTCAAAATCTATGGCTTGTGAGACATTTATTCCTGGAAAATGTCACATGTGGAGTATAAAATTTAGGAAATATTTCACAACTTAAATACTTCCTACCTCTATGAATTGCAATTCTCACTTAGAGATCTCACCTATTTTTCTGGGCTAGATTGTTCATTTCCAATAAGGAAAGAAAAGACCTGAATAGCTATGTGTGATTTTTTAAACCTGCTTTGCCTCAACATGTTGCCTAACTGTATCCTTTTAATTACTGGTAAAGCTTGATATTGGATAAGTTATATGTTGTATATAAGTTTGACCTAAGAATGCAATTCTTTATTTTGGTTCAGCCTAGAAGAAGATATTATCATATGTTCTGTGTTCTTAGGAGTTCCCCAAACTGCCATCAGGTTAATGATTTGTTAGGAGGACTCTCATTACTCAAAAGCTGTTATCCTCACAGTTATGGTTTATTACAATGATAAGATACAAACTAAAATCAGCAATGGAAAAAGACACATAGGGCAAGATTCAGGAGACAACAGATAAAAGCTTCCAGTTGTCCTCACCCAGTGGAGTCATATAGAAAGTGCCTAATTCTCCCAGCAATAATGCATGACAGAATGCAGGAAGTATTACCAAACAGGAAATTTCACCCAAGCCTTGGTGTCCAAGGATTTTATTAGAGTTGGTCACATAGCAATGGCTGACCACCTGCATGGGCTGACCTTCAGTTTCCATCCCTCCAGAGGTGAAGCTGATAACACATGGCCTCGAGCTTTCTCCATCAATCATATAGTTAGCATAAATTGTATGGTGTGGTCTAAGGACTCAGGTAAATGAACATACTCTGTACAAGCAGGATATTCCAAGGGTACAGAGGTTATCATGCAGATGAGCAAGAAACAAAGCTTTCTTTGGAATGTGCAAAATTTGGACAACCTAAACCTGCTGAGTTAATCATTTAGCTCACACACTGTAATGTAATTATAGTTTCTTATGTATTAAACTGGAAACTTATAAATGATAATAATAAATAATGATAGATTAGATAGGTAGATAGATGATAGATAGATAGATAGATAGATAGATAGATAGATAGATAGATATAGGATGAGAGAGAGAGTCCAAAATCGACAGGACAGATCATCAAAAGAAATTCCTAGATGTTTTTCTTCTAGGAAAAGAAAAATGATTTCAGATGGAAGGTTTGAGGTATAAGACAAAATGAGAAAAAGTATGTATATAGATAGATTTAAGTGACTGTAGAGAGTAATAGCAATAAATATTTTGGAGTTAAAGAAAAATGAGTGAGAATCAAAACATGAGAATAACAGTTTATGAATTTGAATAATAAGAATTTAGGTGTTCTAATCCTCCTTTTTGTGGAATAAATAAAATAAAATAATTAATCTTATTAAATTAACTCAAAATAGATTAAGGACCTGAATATAAGACCTGAAACAATAAATTGCATAGAAGAAAACAGAGGGGCTAAACTCATGAACCTTGGACTCAAAGAGGATTTTATAAATTTGACCTCAAAGGCAAGGGAAGTAAATATAAAAATAAATGAATGGGACTACATCAAAGTAAAAATCATCTGCACAGCAAAATAAACCACCAACAAGGTAAAGAGACAACAATCCAAATGGGAAAATATATTTGCATCAATGCCTCTGATAAGGGCCTAATATCCAAAATACACAAAAACTCATACAACTCAATGACAACAAAAAAACAAATGATCCAATTAAAAATGAGCAGAGTACCTGAAAAGACACTTCTCCCAAGAAGACATACAAATCACCAACAAACATGAAAAAATGCTCAATGTCACTAGCTATTAGTGAAATACAAATCAAAACCACAATGAAATACCATCTCACACCTGTTAGAATAGCTGTTATCAACATGACAAGTAATAACGAATCTTGGAGAGGATATTGAGAAAAAGGAACCCTTATACACTGCTGGTGGGACTGCAGATTGGTACAAACATTATTGAAAACAGTATGGAGTTTCCTCAAAAAACTAAGAATTGATCTACTATATGATCCAGCAATCTCTCTACTGGGTATTTACCCCAAAGACTTGAAAACCCATATCCGAAAAGATATTGGCACACCGATGTTCATAACAGCGTTATTCACAGTGGCCAGGACATGGAAGCAGCCAAAGTGTCCTATGATAGATGATTGGATAAAGAAGCTGTGGTATATATATACACAATGGATTATTACTCAGCTATAAGAAGAGATGAAACACTGCCATTTGCGACAGCATGGATGGACCTCAAGATAATCATGCTAAGCGAAATAAGCCAGACAGAAAAAGTTGAAAACCACATGATATCACTTATATGTGGGATATCAACCTAAATGCAACAGATGAACAAGACAAGCAAACAAAGACTCATAGACATGGACAATAGACTAGTTATCAGATGGTAAGGGGTAGGAGGGAGGTAGATAGGGTGAAAGGGGTCAAATATGTGACAGAAAGAAATCTAACTATGAGCTGTGAACACACAACACAATGTATATATGCCTTACTGTTGAATTGTACACCTGAAACTTACTGGATTTCATTAACCAACATTGCTATAATAAAAATAAATAAATTTTTTTAAAATTAAACTAAAATATATATATATGTATATATATATATATATATACACACACATATATATATATATTATATATTTGTTACTGCATCATATGGCCTAGATCAATTTTTTACACAGAGTGGTTACTGAATAATGAAAATAATAAAAAGGAAAATGGCTTATTTTAAAACAATTATTAGCATTTTAAAAACATCAAATATTTTTACGAGACCGACGCCTTACCTCTTGGCTGCCGTGCCTGCGTTAAATATTTTTAAAGTATACACAAAGAAGTAGTCTATTCAGAGCACTGTTTATAGATATATTTCATTGTAAATTGCTCTTTTCCTTCCTACTCCCCAGTAAGGGACATTAAGTCTTTCCATTTTCCTAATCCTCTTTTAAAGCAAGTGACACAGTTGGTATAGCTGCAAAAAAAAATTAAATAAATAAAAATAACTTTTTATTCTATTACTTAGTTTTGCTATACACAAATATGCTATATGATTGCTTCTTAGCTAACCCATGCAGAAGTCATTTTCATCTATTACTTCTAGGGTACTTATGACTAGTAAATCTAAAATAAATATATGCTACTGTCATTTTACAGATAGAATCTCTAGGAAAAACTGACAATACATGTAATAGTATCTTCTCTTAGAAGGAAACCATATAATCTGCCCAATTGGGTTATTTTAGTATACAGACATGTTAAAAACAAACAAACAAACAAAAAACTAAGAATCTTTGTCCTGTAAATGAATAAAAATATAACCTTAGCAGGCTATAAATGTAAACCACCACTTGTAGAAACTTCAGAAACTGAAGCATGACAACTGCTGAGTATTAAGTCTCAAGAGATTTTAAGAAGCCTATGTGCTGTACATAGAAAAAGATTGTAGCAAAGCAGGTAATTGCTCATGTTTCTCTATAGTCGACAGATGAGAGTTCAACCCTAGGACTCAGTTTGATTCTATAATCCATTGATCCAATGATTTTTTTCACTGCCAGTCAACACTCTCACATTTACATTACTCTTGTTGCCCACCTTGTTTCATGGGCCATCATTATCATTATTCTGCATAAAACCTCCGATGCTTTTCCTCTTTGTTAATTTGTGATACTAACCTGGCAAACCTCATCCTTTTTTAAAGCCATTCTTCTGCCTAGTAGATCTGCAATTGATCTGTGCTTGAGAAAAACAACTGTTAACTCCATCTCACTTTAAATACATCCCCAGTAGCCTCAAGTGTGATTGTAATGCTGCCAGACAATCTCATCTCGTCTCATGGTCCTCTCACTGGAACACTCTCCCAATTCAGCTCCAAAACATTTTCCTTGATCTTTATCAACTGATCTCTGCTATTTTAGAGAGGAAGTAGAAACTATCAGAGGGTTATTCTCGCATTTTTACATCTACCTATCTCCATTTAGTGCGAAACACTGCTGTTAAGTTTTCTTGGAATGATTCTTTTAGTGACTATGCCACTGACTCATAATTCATTTAAATTTATTAGCTTTAGTTTGTTTTCAATTTGTAGAGACCCTTCAGTTTTTGTTATTTTATGTATGTATGTATGTATGTATGTATGTATGTATGTATGTATGTATTTATTTTGATGGCTTAAAAAACATCAATTTATTATTCACAGTTCTGGAGGTCGGGAAGTCCAAAAACAAAGTGTCAGCATGAACAGTTTTGTTAAGGACTCTTTTCCTGGCTTGTAGATGGCAGCCTTCTAGGTATATCCTCACTTGGGAGAGGGAGAGTGGGAGAGAGAGAGAGAGAGAGAGAGAGAGAGAGAGAGAGAAAACAAGCGTTCTGATCTCTCTCTCTCTCTCTCTCTCTCTCTCTCTCTCTCTCTCTCTCTTAAATTAACTTAGTTTCAGGTATACAGTACATTGGTTAGACATCTATATAGTTCATAAAACGATCCCCCTAATTGCTCCCTCCCACCCCTGGCCTTCCACCTAGCCAACGTACTAATGCTAACTGCATTCCCTCTGTCGTGCTCCCCATCCCTGTGACCAGCTATCAACTACTAATTTGCACTTCTTTGACCCTTCACCCCATTCTCCCAGCCCCCCAAACCCCCCTTCCCTCTGTCCGTCACCAAATTGTCCACTATATTTGTGAGTTTTTGTTATTTTTAAATAAACTTTTTATTTTGAGATCATTGTAGGTTCACATGCAATTGTCATAAATAATACAGAGAGATAGATTCCTGTGTACCTATTACCTAGTTTAACATCAGCAAGTCAATAGTGCAATTTCACAAGAAGAACATGGATATTAATACAGTCGAAATTTAGAACAACCCCATGACCATGGGGATCCCTCGTGTTGCTCTCTTATAGCCATGTTCACCTTCCCCTGGTGCATGGTACCGCCAAGCTGTTCTCTGTTTCTCCAGCATAACTACCTGGCGATTCATCCATGTTGTGTGTGTATAATAGTTTGTTCCTTTTTATTTCTGAATAGAATTCCCTGGTATAGATGTAACACAATTTTTCAACTATCAATTGTATTATTTTAATCTGATAGTATACAAAAGTATATAAATAATGAAGCTAGACTTTTATTATACTTTTAAAAGGGGGAAATAAGAATAGATTTTTTAAATAAACTTTTTTAAACTTTAGAACAATTTTAAATTTATAGAATAATTAAGATATAGAACATAATTACCATATACAAAACATCCAGCCTCCTCTATTATTAATATCTTAGGTTAATGAGTATGGTATATTTGTCACAATTAAGGAACCAATATTGATACGTTATTACATACTAAAGATCATAGTTTGACAAATCTCTTTGGTTTTTATACACTGTTCTTTTATTGCTCCAGAGCTCCATCCAGGATACCACATTACATGTAGTTGTGATTTCTCCTGCATTTCCTCTGAACTGACAGTTTTCTCTGACTTTCCTTATTTTGATGTTCTTGACAGTTTTGAGGAGTATTGGTCAGATATTTTTTAACTTTATAATTCATTATCTTATACATTTACATTTATTGTATAAATAAATAAATTTATACATTTATATTATGTACAATATTTATACATTTGAGACTGTCCTTCAGTTGTAATTTGTCTGTTGTCATTCTCATGATTACACTGAGACTCTGGGGTTTTAAGAGAAAGAACACAGATAAAGTACTATTCTAATCACATCATAACTAAGGCACATACTATCAGTATGACTTCACTGTTGATGTTAACATTGATTGAAAGGTTTCACCATTTTAAAATTATTCAAACATGGCTTTCAATTGAGGGAGAAGTATCTACATAAATTATTTTAATTCTGCACTGAAAATTGGTCTCTGTTCCTCTATTTACTTTTTTGTTCAATAATTTATATCAGTATTGATTTATGAAAATGTATTTTATATTTTGAGTTATAATCCAATATTTTATTTATTTTGCGATTCAAATTGTTCCAGCATTAGCCACTGGAGAGCTTTCATTTGTTTCTTACATCCTTTTGACATAACCATATCAGGTTTTTATTGTTTTTTTTTTTTTTGCTTGGTTTGGTTGGTTGGTTTTTTTTTAGCACTGACTTTCTTGCATTACGAGATGCTGCAGGCTCATCTCATATATTCTCCATTGCAGTCCTAGAATTGGTCATTTCTCCAAGGATTTCCTGGTTCATGGTTTGGGGGAATAGTATCAGAAATCAAGTCCAGGCTCTGCGTACGGTTATTGCTGGGGGTTGTCATTGTTTTTAGGCCTCAGATGACAGAATAAGGAAATATATGTGTGTATACTAAGCCTTTTATATTCATATATCTATTAATATTTCTATGTGTAAACAATTGTATCTATATTAAAGTTAACAACCATTATATTTCTGACTCTAATCCAGCATCATATAGATCACGCTAGTTTCCCTCCTTCGCTTGTCTGTAAACCTCCCACTCCAACAGTGAGAAATGGCTCCTATCATCGGCTATCCATGTGCATAATTGTTCGTTTTCAATATACATGTGGCATACTGGTTTTCAGATTCAGTATATATGTGGCATTTGATAATGGTGTTATAATTGTTAACTTATGCCCCCATAGAAAATAACTTTACCTATTACAATACAGTGCAGTTGTTTTTACCTAAAAGTCATCAATCATTTCTAAGGTGACTGAGGTCAGCACATTGTTCACCTACTCATTCAGTGAGACTAGTTCATACCTTCATATACAGATACATATTTTTGTCACAATCTGCATACCATTCTGAGATTCCCCAAGTCTCCTGCATGATTTTTTAATTTGCATGCATTGACATTTATTCTTCAAGTTGGAAACTATACATTGGTTTTTAAAAATGTATAGTGTCTTAATACTGTTATGCTGAATACAAGACACTGTATGATACAGAATACTTTCATCACTACAAAAAAAAAATCCCCCTTACTTTACCTGTTCATACCTCTACTCTCTCTTAAGGCCTGGCAAGCAGTATTTGTTTACCATCTCTATAGTTTTGCCTTTTCCAGAATGCCATATAAATGGAATCACACATACTGGCTTCTTTCTTTTAACAATATGCATTTAAGATTCATTCGTTATTTTTCATGTCTGTTAACTCATTTCTTTTTATCACTGAATAATATTCAGTTTTATGGATTTAATACAGTTTGTTCATCTGTTAACCAATTGAAGGGCATCTTAGTTGCTTGCAGATTTTGGCAATTATTAGCAAATGTCTTATAAACACATTCATGTGGAACATTTTGTGTGGATATAGTTTATCAGATAAATTAGATAAATTCCTAGGAACATGATACTAGATTGTATGGTAAGACTATGCTTAGCTTTGTAAGAAACTTTCTTATAAGTGATTGCACCTTTTGTATTCCCACCAGCAACAAATGAGTTTCTGTTGCTCCGTATCCTCACCAGCTATCAGTCTGACAGTCTTTTTCTTTCATTTTAACCATTCTACTACATGTGGGATGTTATCTCATTGTTCTAACTAGTATTTCCCTAATGACAAATGATGTTGAACATATTTGCATATATTTATTTTCCTTGTATATCTTCTTTGGTGAGGTATCTGTTTATATCTTTTCATTTTTAATTGGGTTGTTTTTTTATTGTTGAGTTTTAATTGTTCTTTATACATTTTGTATATAAGTCCTTTATCAATTATATGACTTCAAATATTTTCTCCCAGTTGGACTAGCTCCTCTCAGGGAGTATGTGGAGACTTAGTTTTATTGTCGAATTGAGCCAGAGGGAAAATATGGGGAAACTCCCCACTAACTCTTTTGTGCTCCTGAGAGAATCATAGTCAGCAGGCTGATTAGGAGCTGGACCCTTGGGCAGCATCTAGGGAAGTATGTAGTCACATCTCTTCCAGGGGACAACTAAAAGCATTTTTGTCTGCTTCTTCTGCACTGAGTTTTGGGGGATAGCCACAGCTAGTACCTCCACACCTGTTAACAGCTATTACTCTGTTCGTTACAGTCCTGTGGAATTCATGAACACATGTTCCATTGACTTTAAGAGCTAAGTGATTTGGGGGCTCATCCCCAGGGTGGTAGCAATAAAAGTTGAGGGTGTTAAATGCGTGGAATTTTTTTTTTTTTCCAGAGGATGCTGTCTACTTAGTTTTATTGTTGCAACAAGCTTGAGAGAGAAAGCAGAAGTATCAACTCTTTTAGGATCTAGGGTGGATTTTAGTCAGCACCTAGATGTGTGTTAATTGGGAAGCCAAAACCTCAGACAGCATCTTTTAGAGTATGTAGTCAAATCTCTTCCAGAAAAACACTGAGGGATAGGCATTGTTTCCTGTTCCCGCTGTGCAGAGCCCTGGGGGCAGGGAGTAGGGGTGTAGCGGAGTTGAGTGTCCATGTTCTCATTAACTACTTCTTTGTTTTTTATAGTCCTGTGGGATTTGGGAACAGAAGCCCTACTGGCTGTCAGAGGTAGGTTATTTGGAGGCTCATCTCTCAGGTGACAGCCTTAAAAGTTGAGACAGCTATATGTGCTGTCCAAACCTTTTGTCCCTCTGAGAGAAGCTAGCAGTTGGGGGTTCCCTTCCGATTGTTTGGTGCTGTGCCAGCATTTATGGAGAGTGTCTCAGTCTTTCCTGTCCATTCTGATGTGGATCTGTCGACAATGTGCAGGAGTCACTCAACTCGTTTCTAGATTTCTCTCAGAGGGAACTGCTTCATGTGTAGCTCTATATTTGGTGTGTCCATGGAGAAGGGAAATTATCAGCCTCCTATGTTGTCATCTTGGTGATATCTCCTAGATACAGCAAATCTTAAAGGAGAATTAGGAAGAGGTCACGAGGGACAGTCAGTTTCAAAAAAGTATTACTCAGATAATCTGAGGGAAAAGTATTAACTTGTGGTAGTGGTGTAACTTTCCCAATAATAACATTTTTGTGCATGTTTCACGATGAGGGAAATTTTTAAACAAATGATTCAGTACATTCTTTCTAAATCTATTTTCTCAGGTTTAAAAGATAAATAGCCTCAGGGAAAGTAAGTTATTGTCATCTATCTAACCTTGGGCTTAAGAATAAATGCATACGTAATTGTGATAATTTGCAAAATTCTGTGATGCCGGCTTAGCTTCAGTAGCATAGAGACTTAAAAGTGCAGTTTGAGCCATTGGTGTCATTAACATAAAGTAAGAAAGAGGATTCCAGAGGCTCCCTCAGGTATGCCATTCTTTCAGTTTGATATCCTTGTGAGTTAAGATAGAAAAATGAATTCCATTTCACATGATAGCTAACGTGATGTTGAGAGAAGTTATATGAGAGATTTATGGAGATCGTATTTAGAAATTGAACAAAAATAAACAACTAAACATATAACCTAGAGGGAAGGCATTGTAATAGATTATGGGTCTCTTAGGTGGTCAGAAATATATACGTAATGACACAATGAAAGCAGCAGTTTTCAGGCTTATGTTTTTCTGATCATCAATTAATATCTTATATTCCCTGCCTGCAAGTTATCCTGCTCTTTTGATGCGTTTTCACATTTGCCAAAGGGTACATTTGTTTCTCTGGGCTACCTGGGTCCCATACTGGCACTGAGCTAAGGGTGCAACTTATTGCCCTAGGCCTGATGTTATATCTCCCGGCTAAGGTCAGGCTCCCTCTCTTCCACGCTCCTACAGATTGACACGGGGATTATTCCTCCTCTTCAGACTGACTTATTAGTTTCTCATCTTTGTTTTAACAAGTGAATCAATTACAAACCAAAATGTATTTGTGTGAGAATATAAAAAAGCTGGGAGAGGGCCTAATATTCTTATAGGTAAAATTTTTATACTAAGCAGTCCTCACAAGCGAGGAAAATACTTTTAAAAAATTAGAACAATGTTGGAAAAAAAAAAGTTGGAGGACTGACACTACCTCACTGTAAGACTTAAGTATGTAGTTACAGTAATCAAGAGCATGGTATTAGCAAAGGAATAAACAACTGGATCAATGGAACATAATAGAGAGCCCAGAAATAGACCTATGTAAATACAGTCAGCTGATCTTTGACAAAGGAGCAAAGGCAATACAATGGAGCAGAGATAGGGCAACTGGACATCCACGTTAAAAAAAAAAAATCTAGACGCAGACCTTATATCCCTCATAAAAATTAACTGAAAAAGAATTATAGACCTGAATAGTATATAATGTGCCACCTAAAAATATGTCTCTTTGGCATAAGGATTATTTTGAGCTGATATTTTGAGAAACAACAGACACAGAGGAAGCCTAGAAAATAGAAGTAACTCTTTTGTAAGGGAAGTTTACATTTTTAATGGAAATCTTTATTTGAAAAGATGTCTCTCTATATATACCAAGAGAAGGATGACCAAATCACAAGAGACTCTTATCAGTGGAAGAAGGCACCAACTTAAATCTGCATAATGGTCCTTACTTTTATGTATCATATTTTTACTGGCCAACTCCATAATGGTCTTCCCATACCCTTCTCTGCTTAAATTAGCTGGAGCTCATATTAAACGAAAATTCTAAGCTGCCTCTTTGAGAGATACTCATTTTTTTCCCTGTATATCTTCCATGTATTAATGATATGCACTTGTTAGTAAACTTCTGTTTGTTTTTTCCCTCGTTATTCTGTCTTGCTACAGAGACAGAATCAAGACCTTAGAAAGGTAGAGGGGAAATATTTTTTCCTCCCCTACAGACATAAATGTACAACCTAAAATTTTAAAATTCCAAGAAAATAAGAGAAAAACTAGATGACCTGAGATATTGAGATGACTTTTTAAATAAAACACCAAAGGTATGCTTTATGAAAGGATTAATAAGCTGGACTGTATTAAACTAATAACTTATGCTTTGTGGAAGACAATATCAAAAAAATGAGAGGACTCATCGCAGACAAGGAGAACCTATTTGCAAAAGACACATCTGATAAAGGACAATTGTAACTTCACCCAGACTTTTATCTATAGCTTTTTCATTGATTCAAGCTGATTTTGCCTGGATAATGGCATTGTGACTCACTTTTTTTCAGCCCTTATCCTTCTACCTTTATATGCTTATTCCCTTCACTGTTAAGCCTTAAGACATAAAGTTCTGGCCAGTGTTAAATCTTAAAAATAAAGCATCAGGTCTATGATCATGAGGACAATAAGTTTCTGTTACACTAAGGATAACATTGGGACTTTTAGATATGTTTCAGCCCCAGACCCATCAAGCCAGAACAGCCCCACACACCTCAGGACCAGATGCAATGACTAATTCCAGAACAAGAACCAGATGCCTTGATCAATTACACCAGCCCTGTCTAGTCGGTGGTAACCATGACATAGAATATACAACACTGAGATTGAACTCTAAAGTACATGATGGATGTGGGGTAATAATGTGTCCATTTAGGTTCATTGGTTGTAACAAATGCACTACTCTGGTGGGGGATGTTGATAGTGGGGAGGCTATGCACGTGTGAGGATAGGTTGTATACTAGAGATATCTGTATCTTCCTTTTAATTTTATTGTGAACTTAAAATTGCTCTAAAATATTAGATCTTTTAAAAAAATTCGTGTTGTCAAATTGAGCTCATCAGCAAAATCTTATTAATAGTGATCACTTCAGGGGAAAGGAACGGGGTTTTGGGAGACAAGAGAGGAAAAGAAATTACTGTTCACTTTTGTACCTTTGAATTTTATCATTATGTGTCATTTGTTCAAAGTAGTATATACATAATAATTTTAAAATTAAATATAGCATCATTCGTATGGAAAAAGGGAATATTTCATAATAAAAACTTACTCTGTGCATTGACCAAGAAAGTCTCCCTGAATATTGATTATTAACCTTAGTAAAATAATTCTCTTAAAATATTCAGTATGTTTAATTTTTTTTCTTACTCTCTCTGGCTACTGCCTAACAAAGTCTGGTGGTGCTTTGGGAAAATTTTGGCATCCTCCCTTGATAATCTGGTGAGGCAGGAATTTAGGACTTCCCTCTGTCAGTAGTGCCCATGGCCTGAGCTGTGCGGAAGCTTATGGAACTATAGAAATGGTGGGTAGGCAAATCTCACATGGTATTGCCATATACTTACACTGCCAATTTGCCTTTGAAATTAAATAATTTTCTTTACTCCTATTCTGTATGGGAGGGCTTAAATGAGAAATGGTTTTAAAAGAAATAGTAATTTGGAGCACTCTGACAAAATTAGGACTTCGCTAACAGAATTGGAAGAAGGCAGACTTGAGGATAAATACAGGCCAGATATTGACAGTGAAAAAGTTCTCTTTCATAGCCTTTTGTTTTTAAATAGAATCTCAGCAATTACATGACAAACCTATATTATAAGAGCAAGAAAGCTATTATAGTAAACTTAGGAAAGAATAAATGCATGGAAGATTATCTTCACCAAATTAGATTTCCATATTATTGATACAAATTATATGCAAGGCAAATTTATAAGTGACAACTGGCATTCTTTTCTCCAGATTTACATTGCTCCAAAATTACATGGTTGATAAACATTTTATATTAGTCCTAATCTTTGCATGAATAAAAGGCATCTCAAATTCTCAAATGTGGTATAACTTGCTGTGCCTAACTTCGTGTGGTTTTTACTCTAAATTAATGTAGTTTTTGCCCTCAATTGGTGTGCAGCTTAATTAAAAAGCAAGTATTTACATTGAAAATAAGGAATTTTTTTATAGACTATTTCACAATAAAATATAAGCATTTTGGTATTGTTCTATTTTTATTAGTTATTAGCTAATAAAAGGATGTTTTAACTGAGATTTGGAATCTTAAAAAGATTGATTTATATGACACAAAATATTCTGTGTAGCACGACATTTCTAAATAGAAAAACACACATTCAAATAAAAACAAGCCTTAACTTGATTTAAAAATATAAGGTTAACAGTGTTCCCTTCTGGCTTCATATTCACATAAGAATACCTACTGCAGTGTCACACAGCACATTCCATGCCATAAAGTAGCAAGTCTGGCACTGAAAAGCAATCTGTAATACTATAATCAAGAGAGAGTAGGAAGAGAATCTATTTTACCTACGGAAGGTGCTGGGCCAGAGTTTGAGAGACCTTTACTAGTATTTGGCTCACATGGATACATTATGAAAGCCTAAAATCCAAGAGAAATAAATACTAGGATTTGTATTTGTAAAATATGTGAAATATAATTCTATTTTTAGCTACTTTTTCTTTTTCTCATTCAGTTCCTCCCCTTGTCATAAACAAACTTCATGAAACTCAAATAATAGTTTAAACCAATCTCCATTGGAACACTAAACTCTCAAGGTGTGGATCAGAAGGAAGGATTTCCATATGGTCCACCACTGCTACTTCTCAACATCTGGTATTAGTTCCTAGAAAAATCAATGAAACAGCTAATGCCGGTTAACCCAGCAGCTATGGCATAAATTTCTCTCTGGATTATCAGAGACTTGACACCAATGGTTAGCTTTCATGTACCCTTCAAAAAATAATACAAGGAAAAACATATACTCACATTTGTGTAAATTTTTTAAAATTCTAACACACCTATAACAGCCTAATACTGGTCCCTTATTTCCTGGAAAAGAAGTCAGAATTGTTTTGTTTTGTTTTTTATCCTTAAATTTCTAGAGGACTCAAACAGGAAAATCAGTTCTGGGGTCATAGCTAAAGACTTTGTAAGCTTAATCTAGTAGAGATGAGGTGTAAGTACCAATATAAATACATCAGACTAATCTTTATTCATATTGTAAAATACAAAGTTAATCCAAACATTTGTGTGTGTGTGTGTGTGTGTGTGTGTGTGTGTGTGTGTGTATTTAATTTATTACTACCACAGTGACTTTGAACAGAATAAGCTTTGCTATTCTCTCCACTCCAAGGTAGAGAGGTTGTTGCATCTCTCTTCACCCCAAGGTAGAGAGGTTGTTGCAGGATTGTGTTAAGGATTATATTCCTATAGCAACTACATTATTATCTGAAGAGGGCTCTTATTCTAAAATACATTCTACTTGTAGGCCTTCTTTAGGGTCATGAGAAAATCACTTCCTATGTAATGTGAACTTATTTCCCAAATCTAAGTCTCAAAATATCCATTAGAAAGATACTCAGATATTAGTGAGGTACCAATCACTTCTCTCTGTGGCTTTTTCTAGCTCTTTTTCTCACTGGTTCTCTCTCTTTCTCTGTCTCTCTATCATTGTCTCTTTTAAGTCAAGTAACTTGGACTACACTGATCTCAGAAATCTATAGAAACTACCTATCTTCAACTCTTCCTTGTGGCAATAGGTGAGATTAGTAGTAACAAAAAATACTGCATCCAGTGACTTCAAATACTGGGAGATACACTGTCAAATGCTTATTCTTTGTTTTTATCTTTTTGAGGAATTCATATAATAAAAAGCACTGTGTGTACACTCAAATCATATGTTACTAGACATATATTCTACTTTATGATTCACATGCACTTAACTATCAAATCTGCAGTGTTGTTATAAAGCCTAGATAATGCATGGCCTGAGCCATAGGATATAAGCAGTTCCAACAGGTAAAATTTATTTTTACTTTAGCAATTGTGAGAGTGAAAGAGTGCTAGACTCCATCTGTTCTGAGCAGCACTCCACATCATCATTCCTGACAATGAGGAATGCACGCACCTTCTATGATTTCCTAGTGTGTGTTTCACTAAATGTTCAGCATGAGAGTTCCTGGGACTCTTAAGCCACATTTAGAATCTCTTGGTCAGGCAAGCTTGGACAGAGCTCATCCTGCAAACTTCAGGGTCAGAGGAGAAACAATAAAAGCAAAGGATAGTTAATGTTTAAAACGAATTCTCAACCCTGAAAACCAGACTTCCCTTTCCTAACACCTGATAGATTTAGCATAAGGGAGTTCAACATCGCAATATGTCCATGTTATAAACTCAGGAACATATCATTTAAAGTCTGGATGCTGCCCAGTGATTCTTTCATGAACTAAGTCATGTGCAATTGCAAGCTCTGTTTTTAGGAGTTTACTGATAATGTATTTTTCCGAAGCACTGTATATCTAGACTGTATATAGAATGGCAGCTAATAGTGAACCTTCAGGAGCTCTAGAGATTTTACAGAATAGGCACATTTGGAATTTCTCATCAGCTTCTGTCTACACACAACTAAATCCAAAAGTATAGGAAGGAAGAATGAAGACAAGAGAATAATATCTTTCATAAGCTCAGAGCAATACAAACAGTGACGGCTTGGGGGAAGAAATGATAGCAGAATGTGTCATCAATTATGATCTCTCTCTGAACAAAGGAGTTTGTGAATTAAATAGAATAGACTATTATGTGTTCTTGTTGCTAAGAAAATGTGTAAGAAATAGAAAGATTCAGACATTGCAATACCTAATTGTAGTGTGACTTAAATTTCTATGTAATAGCTTCAGTTTTCTGCATGTAATTTTATCTACTGTAAAGCAATAAGAAATATTGACTAATCTTTGTGATGACCAGTGAAATCCATGGTCTCATCAGCTTTTTCACGAAAAATTATGAAAATAGAACAATCTACTGACTTTGGTATAACAACTACTACATGCTTATGACAGCTATTTACATACTTTTTTTAGCACAGATTTCTTGTAAAATATGTATAAATAAAACTAGCTTCCTAAGTATCATTTTTTATATGAGCACCAAGAAAAGTCTTTAAAGCCCTAGAAAACATAAATATGAAATAAAATAAGATGATAATAACTCAACTTTATTTCTTATAGATATTGTCTAAGAACAAACATTTTCGTCTATCTAGGATGGTCTAGAGAGTCAAAAGTGTGGTTTCCTTGGGAGAAATCAGTTGTACTCTCTAAATGTTGGGGTCCTACCATCACCTGATAGCCAGACAGACAGTTCCAGGTTGTCCAAGTGGGGAAAGTGAGATCAAGTACGTTATTGTATACATTCTAATTTTTGTATATTTATAGTTCCTCTTGCCCATTTTCTCTATTATTTTAATGTGTTTAAATTTGTACAATTCCAAACTTCATTCAGAAGTGGAATACTATTTGTTTTAAAAGAGAACAATCACAGAATATACCTAAGACCCAAATCCCTGATCCCAGAGTCATCACAAACAGTGCACTGTAGGAGATAAATAGAACTGGCACCTGACTAGAGGTCAAAACATCTGGGATCTGTCATTACTTCCTATAAGCCAACTAAGGACATTGGTAAAATCTCTTAATCTAGGTTTTAGCACTCAATCTCTATTGGATAGATTATGCAGAATAATCTTTCAATTGGTCATTTATTATTTTGGGTTACCCACATTTTAATTCCTTGATAATAAGAATTACGTCTCCTTTGGAGAAGGAAACCATCCTTCTCCCATCCTCATTTCATGTGGTATTGGAAGGGGCAGCACTAACATCTTCCAACCCTCGGCAGCTTCGTCACCTAAAGGCAGACACAAAGTGGCGTGGCCGTTCAGCACCTTCCACTCTGTGGGCTGTAGCAGTTATTTCAGGAATGGACCCTGGACCCAAGTCAGCCTAATGAGAGTCAGTCTCAAGATCTTTGCTGACATTATTCAGAATAAAGTGCTTACTTTCTATTAGACTGTTAGACAATAGAATGTTAAAACTTTGATTACAATATGTAACTTTTCATAAGGTGAGCTGATTTGAACAGAAGGTGACAAAAAGATATGTAGAGCTACAAAATGGAAAGCAATAATGTTCTGATGATGTTATCTGAGATCTTAACTGACTGAAATAAGCTACATTCATCACTATGAACTCTGGAGTTACATAAGCCTCAAAATTCTAATTTAAAAATAGAATTTAAATTGGTATTTTATCAGTCACAGTTGTAATAGCCCTAAATAACAGGATCTCAAATAGAAGTATAAACACAAAGATTGTATTATTGATATAATCTGGATAAATTCCATTGTTATACTTTACTTAACTCTTTGACAGAAATATTCTACTACTGACTCACAGTTCATATATTTAATCAAAGTACTATATTATAGACATGAAGTTGTGTCCACATTCTAAATCTATACATATTAATCGATTTTATTTGTATATCTTTATGTGTCTGACCTTGTAATAAATTA
This sequence comes from Eidolon dupreanum, assembly GCA_028627145.1. Classification (NCBI taxonomy): domain Eukaryota; kingdom Metazoa; phylum Chordata; class Mammalia; order Chiroptera; family Pteropodidae; genus Eidolon; species Eidolon dupreanum. The sequence goes on along the minus strand of CM053501.1, from coordinate 45,547,976 downwards.
TCTAAGTCATTTCGCTTTTTAAGTCAGCAATAATTCTAATACAATCAGGTTTCAAATACCAGTTTTCTGGATAACTAATAGAGCTGAGCACTTTTCTCTTAATTTTTAATTTACTTTCTAAATGAACTCATATGCAAATTGTTCTCACTTCCTTTAAATATTTGGTCTTATTCTTTGTGGAGATCTTTTATGCATTCAAGCAATTAGTTCTTGTGCATCAATTTCCCCAAGTTCGATTTCAAGATCTACACCCTCCGAGAACTCAAGTTCATCATAGAAACAAAGAATTAGGAATCATTCTTTTTTTTTTTTTTTTTCGATTTTAGATTGGCTAAATATAAACAGGTTTCTAAGATGAAGGGATAGAACTGGAATCAACTAAAGATATGAAAAACAGAAGAATTAGGTAGATGAAAGGTTAAGGACTGTAAGAAAAGTGCATAGGAGTTGCTATAGGAAATAAATAGAAGATTCAATAGTTAAGTCCCTTACATTGGGGAGACCTCTAAATAAGGGAAGCCATATGATATTCAACAACTGAGAGCATGGCCTGGTATTAAAAAACGGCTCCACATTAATTTGACCAGTTCAAATTATTTTTGTAAAATCTATAAAAGAAATACTAAAAAATTAAGATCATAGGGTAAAAGAAGCTAAAATGAAAAATATTACAGTTACCATACACTGATACTATGCAGGCAGAAAGGAATCATCTTAATGGTAGAATAGAGGGCTTTGGCATAAACCCAGAGGGACATCTCCCCTCACACCATCAGAACCAGCTTATTATTCCAAAGATCAGTAGGCTGAGTTACAAAAGCAAAAGCAGCAATACCAGAAATTTCATAGAAAATCCTATGAGGGCAAGACACTAGAAATGACAAGATTAAAACAGAGCCAGTATCTAAACCACATGATCTCTATCCTTTAAGAAGTTATGAGTAGTATGAATGGTTTATTTATCTTGCAACCAGAGGTGCTGAATACATAATACATACCCAAGTGATAAAAGTAATAGGGCAGCATAATTGATTACATAATCACTCTTATTTGCAAGTGCCTATGAGCATATAGCAAACCCATTGAAACATGTCTTGAAAAGGCAGGATAATCATAAGGGAACGTTATGAATGAATGCCAGATTGTATTGTAGTACTATGGCATAGGCTTTTCAGTGGAGATTATAAGAAACAACATATAAGTATATACTGTATTTGATATAAAATATTTTATGATGCTCTTTGATATCATAAATACTCTTTGATATGTCATCACTCAATGTAATTTATATGAGGCCCCACATAGAAATTAGAATAAAAGAAACTATAATCTAGAATTGCTTGTGTGGTCTTCCATTCTGATAAGATAGAAGGTCCCTCTAAGGGAGATTATGCTAATAGGGATGATGAGAGCCTGAAGTAATAGAAGTCAGAATAATGACATTACCCTTTATGGTTTGTATGTTTTAGTCCTTTTTTTTTATGGCTGTGATTTACTAGGTCTATGTATATTTTAATACCCTCAATTTAAGTATGTTATTTACTATAAAGAGTGTAATACATTTAGATAGAGATGATTTAGAAATAAGTGTATAATATTTGATACCAAAATGACTAAAGCCAGATAAATGTTGAAAAGGACAATTTTTCCCTAGACGATACTGAACGTGTTTCAGTGAACATTACTGCATTCTATAGGTTTCCTTCTTTGCCTTTTACTAAATATTAAGAGTATCATTTCTATACTGATTTTGGTTTATGTTTTGAATTGCATCAGAAGGAATATAGATGAAATCTGTTATCTAAAGTCATAGTAATGAGTAAAATAATGTAACTAATAGCCATTGTTGAAACATGAAGTAATACCTTATGATTATTTTCTCCATGTTTTAATGTCACATTTTGTTATCACAAACATTTTTGTAGTAAGAACCAAGTAACATGCCTCTTGAGTTTTGATATTTTTCTATTTTATTAAGTTTTAGATAGGAAATAGGTTTATTTATTCCATAAATATACATACAGTTTTCAACATGTATTAGGCACTTTGCTAGAATAAGATAATATCCCATGTAATTTGTTAAATAGGTATGAAATCGTCTCTCTATATTTTTTTTACAGTTTAACTAACATAGGAAAGACAAGTGTACTAAGAAAAAGACAAAATTCTCATTCAATATTTGTAATTCCACAATGAAAAAATTAGAACTTTCCCTCATGTCGTACATACTTCACATCATTCCAGTTAGAAAATAAATGGGAAAAGGTCTCTGAAAAATTTAAAATTTTAAGTAAATTAATATTATCTCGGTAGAAAAAAGGTAAAAACATATCACGTTTTTATCTGCTATCAGAGAATACTGCAATCAAATAATTTTAGGTTCTAAAGTATGCATTTTGGTTGTAATAATACTGTAATTTTAAGATTCTTATTAAGTCTGGATTCTGTACTATTATAACCAAATTCATATTGATATTTTCCACAATTGAACATTTTAATATATAATGGCTCTATTTTGTTTAAAAGTTAATGTTTTGTGACCCCCAAATTATTTAGAATAATATGAAAATAATTATATCACATTTCTAAAAAACATTGTGAAAGAAAAAAAATACAGTGGCCTTCACCTTGCTTTATTTTTTCAACAGAACATTTTTACATCTTAAACCACTACCATAAAAATGAAGCTTCTCATATTTTTTAAATCACCCTTTATGTGAAAGACAATGACAAGCATTTCAGCTTAAGATGGAAATATTTAAAATCATGTGACATTAGTTTTCTGGTCTCTGTAAAATACCAGATAGATAGATGATATATCATAGTCACTGCTACCATCAATAATAAATCACCAGCTGTCACTGGCCTCCTAAACCCCAGCTTGAACTGATGAACTAGATGAATGTATAAAGCAAGATCAAGGTGGGAGCTATAGCCATTTGTCTATTTTTTTGATGTTCTGTTTTTCATTAAGTTTGATGCTCACATTGAGACTGGTTCCCATATATTATATTTGGTAATAACAGGAGATTAGAGTTTGTCCCAGATGCTAGACACAAATACACACACACAATCATGAAAAATCAAAATATTGATTTTGGCTATATTTAACTGTAAATTGAAAATGGCACCTCTTCCTTCAAAAGGAAGCAAAAATTCTGTAAAGGCTATAAACGATCTGTTCATTTTGCAGAGACATAGGTTGAAGAGAGCCTGCACTGCAGAATTATTAAGAAAAATTTCTAATAACAATTTATTGAGAATTGAATAGCAGTGTTTTCTGTTGTGAAGCATCGTGATGGTGCATGGAAACATTGTTACATGGTACTGGCTTTATAGAGTTAAGTGTCCAAGTAGAAGATAGAAAAATATTATCCTTATGGAAGCCCATTCTTAAATCAAACAGAGCTGGATCATTTATTATAATTCTTTCAGTAGTATGAGTTTTATAATTAACGTTAACTTTTTAAAAATTCTCTAGAATCTACAGCTCTGGTTTGTCTAGATCAATATTCAAAGAAATTATTTGGCAAAAGTATAAACAAATCTAATAAAGGACATTTTCTGGTGTCTCAGATTTTTGTCTGAGGCTCCAATTCTCAACACTATGGGTGATAAGTTTCCACATTTTTCTTTTTTCTTTTTCTTTTTCTTTTTTGGCAAGGCAACCCTTGGTTGACCTCACAGATTGCAAGAATCTTGTCAGCTTACAATCCCTTATTTTTTTTTTCATTTTTTTATGCCTACAGCACCAGGTCTTCCTAGGTGTTCTCCCATCCAAGTACTAACCAGTCCCGACCCTGCTTAGCTTCCGAGATCAGACGGGGAATTTCCACATTTTTAGGCCACCCCTCTTCAAGGTTTGTTAAAAGATATCAAAAGATAGTTCAACTGTCACTATGCATTATAATAAAAGAAGAGCAGAGTTTCATTGAGGAGAAAAAATATTTTTGAAGGAACTGGTATGAGTAGAAAGGACTGAGTCACCCACTTCAAGCCAGGTAAAGTGAGCATCAGGAGAATTCCTTGAAGAGACTGATGGTGGTGGTGGTGTAGGGTCGGGTTGGTTTCCAGAGGGGAGACCAGAACTTTTTTCTAGCTGGACATTTGTTAGTCTGTAGAAATAGATCTGACCCTGTTATGGCACAATAAACAGATATTCGGTAAACTTGTCATCATCCTCTGTAGTTTGGGCAGGACATGAAAATTTAGACTTAACTCTCCTCTGAATTCTCAAGGAGAGCAGCTGACTATAGTGTATATACAACAGGACAGGCAAAGAGGAGAGTGATGAGTGTGACCTGGGCTTCCTGAGCTATTGGGGCAACAATTAATGCATTCCCATTGCCTTTCCTCTTTGATATGTGTATATATTTTATGGAGATTTAGACCAAAATATCTGCCTTCCTGGTCCAGGTATTCTAGTGGAAAGGCTGGAGGTATAGTGCTAGAGGGCAAGAGTTTGGGAAGACACATAAGAAGTTGTTTGAATAGAATATTACCTACAACAAGTAATATTTCAGTACAGCAGTCCCCAAAAGAAGGTTCTCAAAATTACATGAAAAAGCCTCATGCAAGAGATAGCCAGAATTTGGTCATACTCTGTACAGTGCTAGATTACATCAGCACCAGACAAAGAGGAATTTGACCTTTTCACCCTCACTCTGTTTCTTGACCCTGATCCCACAGAAGCCAGAAACAGCAAAAAGCAGGATATGTAAGTATAATGAGGAGGACAAAAAGAACAGACCTCTCCAACTGGCTGGTCTGAGAATTCTAGGGATGACCTAAGTAAAAAAGGGTGTTATGTTTGAATTGGACGAGAGATTAGAGTTTGGCTCAAATTTGTTATGACTTTTAAATAATTGAAATGAAACTGTTCTAAAAGCCAAAAATTAATAGGAAATTTAGGGAATATATTCGAGTTATTGACAAAGAATAGGAAAGAGAAACGTAAGAAAATGGGTTTGAAGTCCCTGGTGGAAGTAAAATAAAGCTATTTCAATATTGCGTCCACTGAGAATACTCTGTCTCATGATTACTCATATTATAAAATATTTTTAAACCATTGACCTAGGTCAGGTATTCCCAGTCCCATCCACAGACCAGGGTCAGTCACTGATAATGTTTTTGCTTTTCCATAAAAAAAAAATAAGAAAAATAAGAAAAATGTAACAAGTTTATGCAGCTTAATTTATTCAATTTAAGAGCCAGCACTTTATTGTAAGATTATGCACTTTACATTTTAAACATCCATTTGCTAAAAATATATAGGAAGAGAAAAAAGTGGCAGTATTTTTCTTAAATTATATATCCTTTCTTAGAAAAAAAATTAAAGGTTAATGCTATGTGCACACTATTTTTTTACATTACATATATTCTATTGATCTAGGAAATGTTATTTAATCTGAAATCATCTAGTATTTTTTCCCATTATAACTTCACTGACTTAAAAATTACTTTTCAAAAAAATTAGTTTCATGAAATTTAAAAAAAAAGTAAAAATGAATTTATTTTAGGAATTTCTATGGTAAGATAAATGAGTTATTTACTGTCTAACTGATGAACCTGAAATTTTAATCTCATCCTGCATGAACTGTTCTTCTTTACCATTAGACTGTCTAATAGTTCCTTCTTCACTTCAGAAGAAACAAGTGAAGGGGATAGTGCATTGCACCATATTTGGAGTGGTCACTCCAGGATAAACATTTTGCATTAAGGAAAAATTTTTACTGAAAATGTCCTCATCTTTGTCTTATTGCCCATTTCATTATTTCCAATATACAAAGACATTTTCATTCTTTGTGCATAGCTATTCAAGTCATGTAGCTAATCATTTTAGGCTAAACAAACAAAATCACACATAGTTGAATGAGTCATTTTCAAGAATAAGCTCCAAATAGCTACTCTCCTCATCTTTGTTTCCACCAGCAATTTACTTCACAACATAGTGATTTCTGCCAAAGTATCTTGTTGGGATGGGCTATGGAGGAAGTAGGGAGAACTGAAAAAAGCAATTTTAAATTCAATTGAATTCTGCTAATGCATACTCTTTAATCAAATCCCGCCTCATGAGTACATTATGTTCTGTGCTTTGTTTCATGTATTTTTCTAAATTGGAATTCTCTTTCCCACCTACCCATAATCTTTGACACCAATTGATGCTACCCATCAGTTCAAAACATCCACCAAAAAGCTTTTCTTGATCAGCGTGTCCAGATTTTTTCTTCCCTTTATCCCACAGTGCAGTCTGTCACATAAAGACTTGCACCTAATCATTTACCATTGTGTATTTTGGGGTGCTCTCCACCATAGGAAAATCCAAAATTTGTATTTTATTTAATCTTTATGAGGCACTTTAGGGATTCGGACATGGCCTTTGGAGTCAGTCAGCTCGGATTTGGATTCCACCATACTCTTACATGTTGCCAGATATTGGTGTGGCAAACCATAAAAAGTATTTAACGAAGGGCTTGGCAAATAGGAAACGTGGAATAATTGTTACTTGTTGCTACTGCTACTGCTCCTTACAGCTGTTATTGTTCAATAGTTTCCATGTAGTTAAGATTAACAACAATGATCATTTGTTTAAAGACTTAATAGGTAATTGTTACCTCTATGAAACTCCAAGATTTCTTTAATTCATTCAATCTTTGCTTCCCTACAAGCTCTCCCAATGTTTTCACATATTAATATTTTTAAAAATAAGACCTCATCTTCATTAATCTAGCCCTGGTAGTACAGAGCTCTCTGGATTTCTTTATACAGTTGCATTATATATTTTTATGTGGATACATATTTTAGACCTATTTGTCTGGTTTTTAATAATATGAATGCCTTAAAAGTAGGTATTAGAAGACCATGTTGACTATGCTTGCTTAATTTAATGAATGACTTTCAAAAAGTTTTAAATAAGAATGATGACAAATCTCAGTAAGAAGCATTATCAAGATAATATTTGTGTAGCCTACTAGTCTTGGGATGGAGCATTTCTCCCCACCATATTCTTTTCCATAAAAAGAACTCATATATTTTCAACAGTAAGATGAGCTCTTAAACAATTGTGATTAATTGTTTTAAAAAAAATAAACAGCATTTTTCAATTAAAAGGTGTTGAAGTTTGTAAATTCTGAACAATTAGTAATAGTTAACATAATTCAGGTCAAGCTGAGTATTAGACATAAGATCTCAAGGGCAAAAATGTCTTTTCATGAGAATCCGTAGTCCTAGCAATGGAGGATACAAAACAAAACAAAATCAGGTCTCATTTTCTCAGCAAGACAACCTCCTTCTGGTGATTGGAGTTTCTCTTATCTAACGTCCTGGTATGTCTTTCTTCTTTTCCAATTTATTTGAACATCTTTTCAAATAGATTTTCTCATCCTACCAGGGATAATGCAGCCATCTATTCTGAAACTCAGACTAATGCTCTGAAATAAGAATAAAGGAAAACAGCACATACACAGATATCTCTTTTTCTTTTAATGTGTGTGGTTTAAGAGAACAGAAGGTTTACAGTATGGGAGACGTTTTCCTCCTATTTCCATGCATCATTTGCCACATGAGCTCTGCTAGACGGTTTCCAGGATGAGTGCAGAACCCACTGCCCTGACACAATGCAGCCATCCTTTTTGACAGCTGACTCCTAAGCTGCAGGAAAGTGTCAAGCACCTGCTGTTGGGGGCAGATGTTCCTAAGATTACGAAACATAAGGCTAAAGTACAAACTGACTGGTCCTTCCTTTTTTTGGAGGAAGTGCATTTCTTATTTTATTTTCAGAAGGAGAACAAATCCACTGAATATATAAAAAGCAATCTCGTCTATAGGTATGGTAACACAAGGAGTGCTTTTTTTTTTTTGTAAGATAATGTCATCAGTTGATTTCATTGGAATATGTGTAAAAATTTTTCTCAATGATTATTTTGTGTGTTTCTGCATGATTTTAAATATTTAGAAGTGACTTTTCAGTTCAATATTCAGATATTTCTATCACCATACCTTAGATCTTAGCTTTTTAAAGGAAAAGCATACACAGTAGGCAATAGCAGCACAATATCACCTTTACTAATAAATCTGTTCACATATTATCAGCTTCAAACTTTACATCCATTTACCTGTTGAACATGGAAAAGCAGTCCTTTAAAAACTCAATATTTTAATGACTCACAAGAAAATAGGAAGATAAACACTGCACTGATATTAACAGAAAGAAAACATTGAAATTGCCCTTCTTCTGGCTTTACTCTTACGCATGCTCTTTCAAATAGTGAAGTGATTAATAATGAGAAATGTACATGATAAAAATGATCATAATGAGTACACAGTTCCCATTCCTCTTGAGGAAACTGTAACTGCCAAAGCAAAAGCTGCATCCAGGAAATCTGAAAGACAGTTTACCTTGCTCTCTAACACGGTTGGTGCTAAAACCACTGAAATAAATATTGAAGACATTAATTAATCTATAAACACTAAAATTGATGTGAAACATATGTATAATTTAACACTTTGACTGTTATCCTAAAACCACATCAGAGATAGACTTTGGTTTACCTAACAAGACATGTACATCAGACCTTAGAGACAAGTAAGTCCTCCTATGCCATTAGCTACACCAACAAGCCACATACACTTTATTTTAATAGACTAATTCAAATATATTTTACAAATGCCAGGTTCAAAATACAAACAAATAGTACTTAGATTTGAAGAATGCAGCTATTATTACAGATGAATATTTTTGCCAGAAAACATGAAATTAAATTTGAACAGAAGTCCAAAATCATAAGCATTACTCAAATAATAAAAAATGTACATTATCTAATTTAAGTATCGTTTTAAATTTTTATAGTTATTTCTCCTCTTTCTTGTGTTTTGAAACCACAGCTTTTACATGAATATTCTCTAAGAACTTTTCTGAAATCTTATTTGCCCTCTTAATCTTATCAATAAAAAAACACAGGTTTTTAATTTAAGTAACTTATAGACAGGTTCAAAAAATGTGATCGTCATTTATAGGCCAGACCTCATCTAAGATTGTGGATCAAATTCTGATCTACAAACCTAAATTCTGTTCCACCAATACTCATTTATTTACCAAACATTAATAAAGTACTTACTGTGTATCAGGTTGCATAGCTATGGACTCATGACACAAAAATAAACACTGTGTTTGTTATTCTCAAGGAAATTCAGACTAGTGGAGTCAACAAGCATGCAGAGATAGCTGTAACATGTCATAGTACTGCTACATAAAGAGGTACTTGTTTGCAAAGCTGGCTCAAGGAGGTGCACTTTACCTGTGGAGAAGATCATGAAACTGGACATTGAATAATCAAAAGATCACAAAGCAGATAAAGTGTTCTAGGTGTAGAGATCAACAAATATAGAAGATGTGGAACATCTCAACGTGTTAGGGTACTGCCAGAGATTTGGAATGTCAGAAATGTAGTAAGTGAAGTGAGCAGATAAAGGCAGTGTGGTTTGGAAAAATCAAAGAAGAAAAGGGCTAGATTATGGAGATTCTAGGGGAAAAAAATTAAAAGATATTGTGCAGAGCATCAACATAATTAGATAATTAGTAACTATGATTACTTGATTTCAGATTGGTATTTTAAAGATATTTCAGACTAAAAATTTGCAAAAGAGTGAAGAGGACAGGGAGACCAGTTGGAAAGTCATTGTGATAATTCATGTGAAAGATGTTTAAAGCTTCAAGTAGGAAAGTTAGTTCTGATATCAAAGTAGGCAACAGATTCAAAAGACATCAGTCTGGCCTAAAGTTGGCCTTATTTATAAAACCTGGTCTCTAATTATTCAGAATGAAATTTTAGGATATCGTAAAAATTTTAGATGGGTAGCCAAGAGGAATACACCAACAAAAAATAAAAAAAAAACAAATGAATAAACACTTCCCTGATAATTCAAAGTCAGTATGAGTTTGGTAATTAAAATATAAAATGATCTATCATCTCATTAAGTTGGTGAAAGCCAATAACGCAAGTTAGTCCTAATCCTATGACAATTATTTGATAAGGGTCAGTCACTTCCCCTCTTGGTGCTTCCATTATTCTGTTCAAATTAGAGTTGAATTATTAGGAAATGAGCAAAACAAATTAATGAAAAAATATATAAACATTATTGCCATCATTCTATGATTACTTGATTTCTAAAATCATCTATATACTTTAAAACAGGTATTCCCACACATTTGTTAAGTTCCTTGAATAGTAATAATAGAATTATGAATAAAAATTCCTCTTGTGTAATTATGTGATCTCAATTGAGTTAGCTGTTTCTTGTGAATGTGTCAGTTAGAGAAGCGAATAATATAATGCAGATGTAAAGAGCTATTAACTTTTTGAAGCCATTTAAAATAATAATTTGATTTCTTCAAGAGTCTCTTTTCTTTCATCATATGGAAATAATTTAAGAAACTATACCAATAATGGCAATTACCAATCACAGTTAAAAGAATTAAAGCAATAGGTAACAGAAATTTAAAATCTTTGGAACATGATAAATAGAAGTATTCAAGTCTTGTCATACAAAAATTGAGAGTTTATGAGGATTATTGGGAAATGATAAGTGAATGCTTCATGAATTATGATTATTAATATGAGCTATATGATTAACTTACATTTCTGAAATTGAAAGTGCCACTCTTTGTGACAGTGTTTTGATAGAGAGCAACATCAGTACTATAGATACCTAATGTGTGTATTGTGTGAGATATACATGTTGGATATCAATTTAAATGTCATCTTATATTTGAAAAGAATGTCATCCTAGAAATGTTTATCCTTTGATAATTGTTCTTAGTGGCTGAGCTGCTTTAAGGTCTTATATTCATAGCCATTTTGAAATGTTCCATTACATTAAAACTTTCATTTTTAACTTTCAAATAATCAAAAGATTCTTATATATTTCTCTTGCCATTCATTTCATATTTTTGCATAGACATAGATATTTTTGTATCAGGCCAGGTATCTTCTACTTATGTTAACATCATATAATTTATTACTCAATAATTATATAAATTTTACATTTTAAAGACATACATTGATATGAGAAAAACAAAACTCTGATGAATGAAATCAAATAAGAACTAAATAAATGAAGATATATTCCATGTTCATGGATAAGAAGACTCAATATTGTCAAGACATCAGTTCTTTCAACTTGATATAGTTTTAATGCAATCTCAATAAAAAAAAAAAAACTAAGTATTTTATGAGTAGCCATGTGGATATAGATATTTTATGGATATCAATTTATGTTAAAGTTGATTCTAAAGTTTATATGAATAGGCAAAAGACCCAAATAGCCAACATAATATTGAAGAAGAGCAAACTTGAAGGACTGATGCTACCCAACCTCAAGAGTTACTATGTAGCTACAATAATCAAGACAGTGTGATTCTGGCAAAAGACTAGACAAGTAGATCAATGGACAATAATTGAGAGCCCGGAAATAGCCTCATATAGATATAATCAATTGATCTTTGACAAAGGAGCAAAGGTAATAAAATGGAGCAAAGATAGTCACTTCAACAAGTAGTACAGGAGCATTTGAACATCCACATGAAAAAAATTAATCTAGACACAAATGTTACACCTGTCACAAAAATTAACTCAAAATGGATCATAGACTTAAATGTTAAATTCAGAATTACAAAACTCCTAGAAGGTAACATAGGAGAAAATCTTGACGACTTTGAATATGATGTAAACATTTTAGATACGAAACTAAAGACATGATCCATGAAAGAAATAATTGATAGTCTGGACTTTATTAAAATTTGAAACTTCTGCTCTGAAAGACAATGTTAAGAGAATGAGGAGATATAATTTATGAGTATAAACTATAAGATGTTCATTAATAATATATTAATATATTACATAATGTTAATATATTATATATAATTATATGTAATATTTCTTATCAAATTGAATGTTCTAATTGATAACATCCATGTTGGTTTTCAATTAGTAAATTTAATTCCTATCTTGCCTAATTTTAATATCTTCTTTGTAGACTGTCAAAGTAAAAAAAAAAAAAAAAAAAAAAAAAAGAAATAATTCTGCCCACTGTGAGGTCTTTTATATCCTAAGCCACAAAACTCAGGATTGTTGGAAAGACTGAACACTAACAAGAAATACTTTCTACTATTCTGAGGACCCATAGTGTTGGTGATGATGAAATAAAATATTTCTAAAACCTTAGAAAGCAGATGCTTTTTTTTCCATTTCAATATCTAATGTGAAATATTAATACCTGTTGGATAATTTATCTGTATAAATACTGCTTTATTTTTTCCTGTTTATTTTAAAATTATTTTGGGGACCTTTTGAAGTGCATGGGGTCTGAGTTGATGTCAAATAACAACACTATATAGTATTCAAAACTAGAAAGTTAACTTGCTTCCCAAAATGATGGAATTTCACAGAATTTCATGTCTTATTTAGTTGACATATAGCTGCTACATGATACATGGAGACATTTGATGTATTCTTGAACATTTGTTTTTAGTTTTACATTGACTTTATAATCAAGGCAGTTGTTTGATATAAAACTTAAAGCCTACATTTAATTTAGCAAAAGTGAGTTGTTATATTTCATCTTTATAGAATCCATACTGTGGTATATGCTATAATAGAGTTTAAGAGAATCTGTTCAAAAGCTTTGCTACAAATTTTAGAAATGGATGTTGCAATTATTTTCTGTTAGGTTTTGTGAGCTTGTTCACAGCCCTTGGGTTTATTCATTCCTGATTGCTGCTCCACTGTTGCAAGTCTCTTGAAAGAGAAAATCGTGAGTTGTTACTTAAGAGCAATTACCGGTCACATATGAAAAAGCAAATCTGAGAAATCAAATTCATTTGTAACATATTTCTTTATTACAAATTTCTTTGCGTTAATGTGGGTTTGTTTTCACAAATAACCTATCAATTATGTTGTTTTCCAAATCCACAGAATTATAGCAAATCTTTCAAAACATCAAAGATGTACATAAGAAAAGGAAACAGGAAATTGAAAGGATATAATTTAAGAAAAATTCAATGACTGAACCACAAGGAATGTCTATTTCCCTGATCCGTGCCTAAGCCTTTGATTCTTAACTTCTATTGATGGGACTCTATGATAAAATCCTTCTTTTCTAATTTTAGAAATTTTGTTTTGTTTATACATATTTCCATTTATATTTTCAGAATTGAATTAGTCCTTTTAAAAGAAAAAGCAGATATGAGAGGGAACAATATACATGACAAAACCACTGTCAAAGTTTTGTAATAATGAAATTCAAAACAAATTTATCTTTGTCTTGGTAAGATGTTGAAAGGAGGACCTTAGCAACATCGGAAGCTGAGTGTGGTGGGGTAAAAGGAAGTATTGAGTGGAATGGAGATGAATGGGGGTGGTACACAGAGTGGACAGTGGAAAGGAAAGCCCCCTCTTCCCTTATGAGAAGAATTGAGGCTCAGTCAGAGATCTCGTTCTCTCTTCCTTGTCCTAGCTGTGCCACTAATAGTCTGGGTAACTGCTCGCCATGGCTGAAGCTGCGCGCGCGTACACACACACACACACACACACACACACACACACACACACACATCTTTTTGCTTGACAAGTAATGCATTAGCGGGGTCCTTCTGAGAGTATATTTTTCAAACTTTCAGAAAAGGGCATGCCTATAAACAGAGGTACTGAGATTAATTAAATGACCCTGAGATCATTCCAGTTCTACATATCTAAGTTTAGAGTATACACAGGGTGGATATAATGGGCTTTGTAACAGCAATTTGAAGAGCATCAAAATCAGTTACTAAGTATGGGTTTTAGTTTCAGCTTTACCACTCACCTATCTTGACCTCAGCCTCCCCTTCTACATACAATGTAAACATGCTAACACCAAATGAAGTGGTATGATCACTCATAAGCTGGAAAGTATCAGAAACATGTGAGCAAATATCGATGGTTGTTAACATAGCACTGGAGAGAATAGTGAACTTGAAAGGGTAAATACAGCTTTTTTTTTTTTTTGACAATACATTTAGCTCAAGAGAAAAAAAAAGGAAGAATGAAATGGAAGAAAAGCAAAAGTTTTTGACTCAGACATCTTTCAAGCTTCAGAGAGTCAATTTTGTAAATATGCCTAAAGAATTTTTGATGCTGAAGAAGGTTTAGGCTAAGCGAAGTTTGTATAATTTTTAAGATTTAGCATCCATCCATTCAATTTACATATTCAGTAGTTAGAGAAAGGCAGAAGGAGAAAATGACAGAGAACAATTTAAGCCAAATGTGAATCTTGGCCAACTGAGGAATATAAAAAGTTTGTTCTGAAGAAATCATCTCTACTCCAATCCCTAAAGTATTTGATAACCTCAAGATACTGATATCTCACACCATCTTATTTCATAATTCTTACCGGGAGAAATTCTGTAAATAGTCCAACCCTAATTTAAACATACCTACAATACACATCTAAAGTCATTATGTCAGTGAAGCAATTTTTTCCCTAATTAACTGTTCAAATGCCTGTTTTGATTTAGGTGTGTGAGACCAGGTTTAACTGTGATGTTTTTGATCCAGTAGCCACCCATGAAATGATGTCACTGGAATTTTATTGGGGATATACTCATGAATTCTATTACATGGGAGAAGTACCAAAATATACTATAGTAAGGAATATAAAGTTACTAAAACTATTATATTAATAAACTGTTAAATACAGTTATTCAATAGCAGTAACATTAAACATGTGTCAGTATTGCAGTATTGTGCCCCTGAGTTAGTATAAGCTAGACAGTCATTTGCCATTCCACATTATTTATCCTAACAAATTAAGTGTCTAGAGGTCCTGGAAGCAGAAGAGCTCAGAGTGGGTATAGTTACAAATTTATAGTAACTCTTCTAACCTTTAAGTCAGTACTTTATTACAAAAAGCTCTGTAGGACATGCTTATAGATTATTCAAAAAGCATTTAGGATCTTTTTATAGCAAAAAAAGCATACATGTTGTCAAGGCATAAACAATATTCAAGCAACCTAATTTTAAATGAGAACATGACTATGCATAACATAGCTATAGAAATATATCATAAAAATTATTTATGTGACAAATTATTTTGTTCCAACTCTTCCCCATTTAAATGTTGGTTGTTCCCTAAATCACAGCTTTTAGCACCAAGTATAGAAACCACTATAAGCATGTTCACTGCCTTTATGATCTTATAAGAAAAATGTAAATACTCAGAGGTTTGGAAATTTTGTGTAGGAACAAATAGAATCGGTAACAAAACTACTAAATTAATCACCTGGCATGGCAACATGACTGGGATTACTTATCTTTTTTTCACATTCCATTATTACTTCCCAGTGGAACACTTGACATTCCAACAAGGGGTCTGCTGTCTTTCAAACTCCTCCATTGTACACCAGATCATGAATAAGTACATAAGTAAAGTCTAAGCACAAACATGGATGGTGTGTTAAGTTTCCATGAAATTCTAGATCATATGTAACTTATTATTTCTTACAGAAGACACTGAAAAGTTTTAGGCACTTTTCTCAAGTCTCTCACATAAGTGGATCAATAGTAGTTTTCAGTCATGATTCTGATATGGTTCTTATGTTTAGGGATTTCCACATTACTGATTCAACCATCAAAGCAGTTTGGAATTTCAAATAGTCTATCTTTAGGTCTTTCATAAAGAGGTAAGCCATATTCCATGGAGACATTACCTTTGATACATCTTTACCTGCAACTCTCCCTAATAAAGTAAAGATAGCAAGATTTTAATCATTTGATAAGGGCCATAAGTACAGGATTTAAATAAGTTCATACATTGTTTTCAATCTATAACCTATTACTCCAGGAAAGTTGACGAAGGCAAATTCAAACAACAATAACAAGCAAAAGTGGAAATCAAAGGGGCTTTTTGTTGGTTTGTTTTTCATTTGTTTGATTGATTGATTTTAGTTTCACGGTTGTTTTTATGAAAGAATAAGAATGTGATTTTTCTTGTCCACAGACTGGCAGGATGAAGTCAGAACAGAAATTCTCCCTACATAATGGCTGCTGGGCCTATCAGTTAAAAACAACAACAACAACAACTCTCTCAGGTTTTAGATCTACCTTGAAAGGTTATAGTCATGTCCAGGTATCAGGGATATCTGCACATACAGGTGGATTTTCATATGACCTTTTCTTCTATGAACTGATCTGGAAGAAGGGATCAAGAGTGGAATATTCTTTAGTATCTTCAGATATTTAGACTCAAAGGCATACTTTTCCCTCTTGTTGAGTGCATATATAATGCTTCAGAGTATTATCTGAATATAAGAGGGAATTGACACAGTGAATAATAATTATAACATAGAAAAAAACTTGGATTTAGCACTTATAAAACAACACATATAAATTTTCATATAGGCGATGATAAATTTAAATATAAATTTAAATCACTAACAAATGTAAGGCATACATAGTACGTGTTCTCTTTGCCATCCCACAGCTCCTTAGAATCAAGAAAAACGTCTAGAAGAATATGTATTGAAATAACACATCGAACTAGGAAAAAAGTTGATATATGTGTACTATGGTGTCATGGATAGAATTGTCTTTGCCCTAAATATTTTAAGTCAGGCATATGTTTGAAATTTCAAAACATAACATTCTTAATTCATAAAGCAATTTCTAATTCTCTTTTTCCAAAATAATCTTTCTTCCTTATTATCTGGAATATCACTTTATTAACCTGTCATAAGAGTTATTTTTGAGTACCTTATATTATGATGTACACATCTTTTTTCTATCCCCACTAAATTCAAAGTACGATAGTGGCAGGCACCACATGTTATTTCATTTTTGTATTTCTGGCATGAAGCCTGTTGCTTGGACTAGAGCAAGTATTGTATGAATATTTATTAAATAGAACAGGCCATCTTTCCTTATCTTATTATCTCTAAAGTCATGACTAAATGTAATTACATAAAATTTGTGATAATTGAGAAATGTAATATGCTCGAGGGATTAAGGACTATGGAAAAATTAGAAAGCATATATATCTGTATATTACATAAAATATTTATTTTTTAATTATATTGAAAATTAAATAGTCTGGGTGGTATTTATGTTTATTTGAATGATAGTTTTCACCTTCTCTTAATCTCACTTAAGCAGGTTTTCTTCTTTCTTTCCTGAAGTTGGGTGAAAAAAGAAAATGTGTTTATGGCCCATGGAAAAATGTTTAACATCTTTAAATACTGAAGATTTGTAAGAGATGCCTTAGAACAAATTCAAATTGCAAAATATGCAGCATTTCCTAATGACACTAATCTTTAGATATTTTTAAAAAATTACTTCTCATGCAATGAAGACTTAATAGAATCTCAGCAGACAAAGCCTCAGCTTGTTGTAAATTTGCAAGCAAGAGTTCCCAACTATAATCAAAACAGATGAGTTCTTCATGTCTTTATATTTACTAACAAAAATTGTTTACCAAAAGGAAAGGCATATAAATAATTTCTGCTGTATCTTAAAATGCTAATACTCTCAATAGAATATTGCATGAAGTATTTATATAGCACTACCGGAAACTCTGGTAAGCTGCAAATCATGACACAGTTCAATACAAGACTCTCAAAAATAAGTTCCGTGATTTCAGAAACATAACTGGTAGAAACATTTGGATTTTTCTGCCTAGAATTTGTCACTTGTTTTTTTGAACAAGTACAAGTACACAAACCACAGACCTTTTGTTCCATGTTAAACTTTCTCCATCGTGTCCAATTTTAAATCAGAGTATTATAGAACCAATAGGATCAGTAAAATGATATATTAAAGAGCTAAGGTAACTGTGCTCATTAATAGTGCATGTTCTCATGATTCTTTCTCCAGGTCAGTTTTGTAAAATTTGTAATGATTTGTGCTATGCCTCCTTGCTGGGGAGGTGAGGGTATGTGTAGAAATATTTTTGACATGTTCTCGGAAAAAGCGTAAGGTGAAAAAGAATGTGAAAGGAAGGATTAAAGGAAAGATGAAGAGAACACGTAAATGCACAGAAACTAAAAAGAGAGAGCTTGCAGTTACCTTTCTCATAGGAACTCATGATAGCTGATTACATGTATTAATCAAATCAGGAAAAGGGAATCAAAGATTCAGGTCCTTATTAAGGTCCAGCGTGAATTTGCGAATTTATTACAAGCCGAGGCTTTGTCTGCTGAGATTCTGTTAAGTCTTCATTGCAATAGAAGCAATTTTTTTTTTAATATCTAAAGATTAGTGTCATTTATTTAGGTCCTATGTAAGGAGATTTGTTAGGTGAAACATGAATGAATGAATCAGAGTAGAAAGACTAAATTTTCTGGGCACAGGCAAATTGCCACATTCTTTTATTCTAATTGACTGGATTATGAGTTCTGGTGTAAAATATAGTAGAATTTGTTGATTTGTTTTCACTTCTTAAAATATGAGAATTCTAACGTATAATCAGTTTAACATTAATAAAAATATGTTTAGCAATTAAAAGGGAGAGATTTTGTTGGGATGTTTTTCACTCCAGTTAAAATGTTTATCCTTAATACATAAACTGGTATTATACCATTAAAGTAATACTATAATGTTATCCCAACATCATTTAACTGAGGTGGAATAATTCATGCAGGATCAGATTTGAAATATAATTTATAGTTCACGTGAAGGAAACAGCAATGGAAAATGGGAAATGATAAATCTGCAACAACAAATACTTTTAGTAATTAAGTTGCAATAAATTAACAAAATCTGGAAAATACAATTTCAGGAAACTATTGTTGCCGAATAGATATTTGAACTTATTACATACAGGGCAGTCTTCAGAGCACAGGCTCAAGAATACGCTTTTCGGATCATACAACAATTTTCTGACATCTGTAAAATATAGGCTGATTCTAGAATTTGCCTCTTGTGTTGAGAGCAAAGTATTAATATATAATTTACTTTATGTAGACATTTAGAGTGATTACATAACACATACAATATATTGCTATGTCTTCTTATTTAACCAGCTAAAGGAAAGTGATGATCTTTTAGTATTGATGGGATGATAGAAATCTACTCTAAGCATTTTTTTAATTTCTATTTATTTAAATTCACGATATAGGGCATAGAGAGGAAACAAATACACACTGTATGCTTTTAGCTAAACATATCCATGCAAATAATTAACTATAGAGTTATTGGGGAATATAAAGAGTAATATTTATTTTAAAAAGAAGAAATAATTACTTGACAGATGTAGAACTAAAGATTGTTGTGAGGACAGACAATATTACAGGAGAAGGCATAATATATGAAAAACACAGTACAGATGATTGACATGAAATTAAAATGCTTACATCAGTAATTTAAAAAGTTATCACATTCTTAATATACAATAATATTTTTTAAACTCACCTACCTAGAATCAGAATATCTAGGTCAGAAGCAATGTTAAGTGTAGTCAAATCCAATTATACAATCAACAGGTTAAAAATTGGACCTACATGCACTGATGGAATAAATATTGGAAGCCTTTTTTAAGTGAACACTTGGATCATTCAATCTTGTGCAAAATTAGAACATAGGCAATGAAAAATAGCTTGATGCAATAAAATGAAGTGGGTTCATTACTAATAAAAATGATGATGAAACACAGGTATTGAAATCTGAATCAAATATGGATGGTAATAAAGAAATTTCTCATTATTCTTTTTTAAAAGATTTTGTGATAAAAAATTTACACCAGAATTATAGATATATCAATATCATATAATCCAAAAATATTAATTAAGGCTGCACCCACTTTTCTGTATTCAGTTAGCCACTGAGGGATTTGTGGTTCTAAAAGGACCTACAAAAACTGATGTGATTATAAAGAGGGCCTCAGTGTATCACTTTCTAATTATTAAAAAAAAAAAAGTTTACTTCTGTAATGATAAGGTTTTTATTAAGTTGTATTTATTAAGCAAATTAAGTAGTATTGGTGAATACTGTTCTTAATGACCCACAAAGAATTCAGGGAAATATTATTTGAAATGAGAGTTATTAAGAGAATCTAAGATACATAGTTCCCATGTACATAGGAAACATTTATATGCAAATATTACTCTGAAATAAAATATTGTTTTATTATAAAATGATACATGTACCAAAAGGATTACTTTTATAAGATCATAAAGGATTTCAATATATAAAAACATATTTAACTTATATAATAAACATAAAATTTAATTTTTTTTTACTCAAAATAGCTATAAAAATAATGTACCTGGAGAAATAATTTTATAACTTAATGTTCTAAATTTATTCACATAGGGATATGCCATCCTGTGTTTCTATTCACTTTTCAGTACTAAATTTTTTGCTGGATATTACCTTTTGTTTTTGGCCAGGAAAAATTTTCTCGGATAAAATTTAAATTATTCTAAGTTTTTTGGAGTATGCATTCATTATATTTACATTTTGTATATAAATATATGTACATATTTTATATTATATGTAAATGTATCGCATGAAATTATATTACTTGGTTTTTGATATTTGATAGGACAGAGCAATGTTTAACATGCTATTATTCAATAAGAGGTAACAAAAATCTAGTTTTGAATTTTGGGTAAGATAATAGGAACTATGCATAACTCCTTTCCCATTTTCTCAGATGCAGTCCTGTCTTCAAATGAACAACACTGCCTAGGATCAGTTATAAAAATAAATCCATCAAATTATAAAACAACAACAAGCAATCTTTCCATAGTAGGTAATACATATACAGCTCTGTGCCCCTCACTGTCCTGGCTGTTTCCCCACTCTCCAGGGCTATTAGGTCAATGGATCTGGGCACCTGCCAAACAGCTCTTTGTCTGATGAAGACATCTGCCACACTTACCATTTCCTCTAATTGCCAAGTGTCCTAATAGAGATACTCACTTTTATAATATTATGCAATGACATCTCATTAATTGGAATATCTAGTTGTGTCTTGCACTGATTCATTCAGAGACAGATTTAAATAGCAGCTATTTATATGTTAATTAATAAAGTGACACACAGAGCCTTGTGATTAAACCATGCATATAGCCTGTTGAGCATATCGCTGTTTTCCACTGCCTTGCACATGAGGATGAAGAGCTACCCTCACTAGCCCTGTTTAGTGTGCTTATGCAAATGAGCTCTATCTCTATAATCTGATTAATAAGAGGCATCTCACCGTCAACAATAACTTCTAAGAGAAAATAGCAACTGCTTATATATCATCACATTGATTTTATTTTGTGAGGATTTTGCAGGCTTTACTAGAGACTTTCTTTAACCACAACAAAGCCTCCCTTAGAATTGGATGGAAGGAAATAGATCAGATCATTTGAAATTAATAGAGGACTGATCTGAAGGTGAAATATTTTTCAGAGTCATCAAAGAAAACAATTTGGTGGCTGAAAACACTAAACTAAATAGTGGTTGATTATGATTAATTTCTCCTTACTAAATATGTATTGAGGACCTACTATGGGTGGGTTTTGCCCAAGCAATAGTAAAAGGGAAACACAGGTGGTATGGAAATCTAACATTCTTACGGTATTTTAAACATGAATTACAATTAGCAACTGATCTCTGGGAGTAATTATTTGATGATTGTTTTACAAACCATCCCACAGTTTAGTGACTTAATGCAGTGACCACTTACTTTACTTAAAATTTTGTATTTAGGTTTAATAATTTCACTTGGGCTCAGCTAGGATATGCCACTAGTCTTGGCTAGATTGACTCATTCTTATATGTTTAGCTGCTACTTCTGCTTCTGATTTGCTTCTGCTTCTGGGGGTTAACTTGTCAGCTAACATGATGAGAATGACCCTGTCATGTCTCCCTCATCCAGTAGGCTAGCCCACACATCTCTACAGGGTGGAAGTGTAGAGAATCAAAGAGCATCAAGAGGGGACAAGCCCCAGTAGTCAAGCTCTTTTCAATTATCTGTTTATATCAAGTTGATTTGCTATTGCACTGTTGACCAAAATAAGCCATGTACATAGAGGAGACCACCTGCAGGCATGAATGTGCAAGACATGAATAAATAAGGAACCATAATTGTAACAGTATCTACCACAGTGTGCCCTGAGAGCCCAATGCTTCACTTTCCTCACAATGCAAAACACATTCATTTCTTACCAGGATCCCAGAAAATCTCATTGGAGAATCATGATATCCCAACCTCAAAATCCAAGACCACAAAATCTATAATCAGATTTAATGGAAATCCTTTGATATACTTATTCATGATCCAGAAATCTATGAAATAAAAAGTCAAGTTACTTGTCCTTTTCACATCCAATACCTGATGATGAGATAGCAATAGGATAATCACAAAAGATTTTACAATTCAAAAGGGGGTAAACGAAAGGCACATACAGTCTGTTTCTTTTTTCTTTTTTTAATAGCCTATAGCACCGGGTATTCCTAGATGTTCTCCCACCCAAGTACTAACCAGGTCTAACTCTGCTTAGCTTCCGAGATCAGATGAGATCGGGCGTGTTCAGGATGGCATGGCCATAAACTTAAACAGTCTGTTTCTACAGAACTTTTCTGAAGTCCTGAAAGGTGCTTATTGTGAAGGCTCTTACATTGGCAGCAGGGAATGTTGCTTTCTGAGGGCTCACTTCTGCCCAGGGAGTTAGTCCCCAATCCATTATTTTCTGTTGTTCTTAGCTCTTCTTTCTGGACTCTTGGATTCACCAACTGACATGTTTTTTTTCTTTTATGTAAAAAATGGTCTGTACTTGCAGGGTAGTAGTTTTCTTAGTCTGCTATTTGTTCATAGAAAGGCCCAGAAGTCTTATGACAGCTTGAGCAATCTCATTCCATTTTGTTTAATTTGGTGTGGTTGCTTGTTAATACAACTCTTTAAAAAAATTTTGGAATTTATATGCATCAGATTATGGCCTACTCTATTTAACCAAAGATGTAGCAACATTTCCTATTGAGATAGGCTTCTCTCCACTATGGGCATTTTAGGCTTCTGTGGATGATGTCATAAAGATCCTTAGAATCTGTTTTGTCTGACTCATGACTCTCAACTGAGGGTGCTTTTGCTATTCAGGAGACATTTGAAAATGTCTGGAGACATTTTTTCACTGTCATAATTGGAGTGAGGGCAGTCTTCTGTCAGTGGGTAAAGGCCAGGGATATTCCTAAATATCTTTTTTTTTAATCCCCACCTCCACTCTCACTCCACTTCCAAATTCAAGCCTCAGATTAAACATCTTTTGTTGCACAAGACACTCCCCACAGTGATTACCTGGTCCTAAAGGTCAACAGTGAGAAACCCTTGTCTCGTTTGTAGTATCTACTAGACTTACATCATTTAGAAGTTTTAATAGAAATGTATGGTTCTTACAGCCATACGCTTGCCTAAAAATTTCTCCTCAGACTGTATTTTCTTTGAAAATTATTTATAAGCTAGGGAGAATGAATTGAGAGCCAGTTTTATTTCCTAACCCAGCAAGTCCTGTCCCTCTGTCTTCCCTCTAAATTCTGCTTGTACGTTAAATGGTTCCCTGTTTAGCTCAACACTCTGTAATGATGATACCTTATTTTATGTGGTTAGGAGTATCTAACAGATGTTTTCAACATCCCTTCTAATCAGACTCAAAAAGTACTTCTGTGATATTCCAAAATACCACAGTTGACAGTTTTGTCAACAACAACTTTTTGTTACAGACTCACACAAGTTGCCATTTTTTTAGTTATTGATAACAATTTCCTCACCATTTTTTTCAGCCCTCTCTAACAGTTTTCTCCTTGCTTTTCCAGATACCATTAACAACTTCTTTGTTGCCCCTACCTGCCACGTCATCCCAAAGCCAATGTCACACATTTTACGTTATTATAATAGTGCCTCATTTCTGGAACCAATTTCTGTATCGGTTAGCTTTTTTTCTATGAAATAAATCACATCAACTTTTAGTAACAGAAAAAACAAATATTTATTTGGCTCACGATTCTGTGGGTTATCCATTTGTCCTGGACTCCGCTAGGTGATCCTTCTGCTGTATTGGATGTACTTTGCAGTTAAATACTGGTCATTTGGAAAGCACTGCTTTGCAGGGATGACTGGCCGTCAGCTTTAGCAGTGGAGCTCACTGGGTCATATGTCTCTCAATATGTAGCAGACTATCCCAGGAGCAACAATAATAATAAAAGAAAAGCTCTTTTCAAGTCTCTATTCCTTTGTTATGTTTGACATTGACCCGTTATCCAAAAGGACAAAACAAATTGCATGGCTAAACGAAGATTTGGTTTAGGAAGGGGTTATCCAAGGTAATGGTCACAGGGAGACATAAGTATGCCATAATCAACAAGAGGGTATCTTTTAATCAATTTTTGAGGTATGATTAATATATAAAAAGCTGTATATATTTAATCTTTGCAACTTTATGACTCTGAAGGTAAGAATACACCATGAAACTATCACCACTATGATGAAGGCCATAAAAAGAGACATCACCTCCCAGTTTCACCTATCCCTATTTATTATTATTATTATTATTATTATTATTATTTTGTGTGTGTATGGTAAGAATATTTAACATAAGTTCTACTCTCTTAGAAAACTAAGTATACAATACAAAGTATTGTTAGTTATAAATATTATGCTATAGGATAAATCTCCAGAACTTATTTTGTGCAACTTTGCAACTCTTTAACCATCGCCTCCTCATTTTCCCCTCCTCACAAACGACTTAATGCCCATTATTGGATATGTTACTCACCATTAAAAAGGAAGAAAATCTGTCCTTTTAGATAGCATGGATGGACCTAGAGGGCATTATGCTAAATGAGATAAGCCAGACACAGAAATACAATACTGTATGATCTCACTTAAAACTGGAATATAAAATAACAGTCAAACCTTTTACAACCACAAGGTTTTAAGAGTTTTTTTGTAAATAAAAACAGGTCCTTATTAGTAATAATAAAAAACTATTACACATTAGATTAGTTCCTTTAGTAGTAAATAACTGTAAATACTGCACGAAGTGCTTTTTTGATTCAATAAGTTCTCATAACAGCTATGAAAATTGTAGGGAAATCTAATGTATACATGAATTATATATGACACCATGGCAGAATCAAGTAATAATGTGATAATGCAAAATCAAAACTTCACACGTGTGATGGTAATTTTGAAAAGAGATCTCAATCAGGATTTACTAGCTTCTTCCCTGAATTCTGGCCCCAGTCCTAAACCGTTATGCATTGTAATAGTAGCCTCTATGAAGTCGTGGAAGTCAAATTAGGATTCCTTGCTGTTAACATATTTATGAAAGAGAAGCCTAGGAAACAGCTTCATTTACATCAGTACTCAGAAGCCTCCCTTACTTCAGTTTTTTCTTTTCTTTTCTTTTTTTTAAATTCTTATCATTCTAGGAGAGAAACTTAGATTAGCATTCTCCTTATTCTCCTTTTACCTCTTAACACTTTAAGATTCACATGATAGGGTCTTTTCTAATAAACAGCCAATTTGTTTTTTAAGTGTTTTTATTACATTGATGGTGAAAAGAAGATTCAAAGAGGCTTATGTGGCAACTGGACTGGATGTCAAAACTAAAAAAAAAAAATGTAGAGCCCCAACAGCCAAAGTCTACTCTAAAGTATGAACTACTTTGCCATCTATGGAAAAAAAAAATAATAATTTTAGGCTCCATTCAATATAAAAAGCCTAATATTAAGCAAGATAAAAATATTCAAAGCCTTAATTCCTGCTTCTTTGATTTTTAGTAAAACAAATCTAACAAAGCATAGAAATAGATTTAAAAAGAAGCCATCTGACTACCACATCAAATCCTCCTGTGTCTGTTTCCAAGGTTTTTGTGGGGAGTAGAGGGTGGAGAGAGCAGGAAGAAAGGGAGGGCAGAGGGAGGGAGGGAGGCAGGGTGAGAGAAAGAGAGGGAAAGGTATGCAGGGATGGAAGAGGGAGAGAGAATTAACACTCTTGATCAAGGAAAGACGAACATAAAACTCCCTTCTGCAGGTTGCAGTTCTAGGTACAGTTATGTCTTCTACCACACACATCATCTAACTCAAATCCAACTTAATTATTAAGATTTGTGGCACAAATATTAGTTGTTAAGAAATCAGTTTTGTTTTGTTTTATGACAGTCATAACAATTAGAAAACTTTTATTTTTAGTTATTTTTCAGCTTTTGCTTTAGACTATTTCATGAAACTAAAAAAGGAGGAACAAAGTCATGTTTGCTCACTTCTATTTTATTCGATTTTATTGAATTTATTGGGGTGATGTTGGTTAATAACATTATACAGGTTACAAGTACACAATGCTATAATCCATCATCTGTATATTGCATTGTGTTTTCACCACCTAAAGTCAAATCCCTTTTGGCCACTATATATTTAACCCCCTTTAACCTTTTCTACCTCCTCCCACACCCTTTTCCTCTAGTGACCACCAAACTGTTTTCTGTGTCTATGTGTTTTTGTTCATTGTCTTGTTTTCAGTTTTATATCCCATACATGAGTGAAATCATGTGGTTCTTGACTTTTTCCATCTGACTTATTTTGTGTAGCATGATTATCTTAAGATCCATCCATATTGTCCCTAATGGCTATATTTCATCTTTTCTTATGACTGAATAGTATTCCATTGTATATATGTACCGCATCTTCTTTACCTAACCATCTATCGAAGCCCCTTATTGGAGGTGTTGTTTGAAAATACCTTCTCCCATTCAGTTGGTTATCTTTTTTGTTGATGGTTTCTTATGCCGTGTAGAAGCTTTTTAGTTTGATATAGTCCTATTCATTTATTTTTGCTTTTATTTCCCTTGCATTTGAGGTCAAATTCATAAAATCCTCTCTAAGACCAGGTCTATAAGTTCAATACCTTTGTTTTCTTCCATGTATTTTATTGTTCTGGTCTTATATTTAGGTCTTCGTTTCATTTTCAGTTAATTTTTGTGTATAGTGACTGATAGTGGTCATTTCATTCTTTTGCATGTGGTTTTCAAATTTTCCCAGCACCATTTCTTGACGAGGCTTTCTTTTCTCCATTATATGTTTTTGGCTCCTTTGTTGAAAATTAGTTCCCTGTATAAATGTGAGTTTATTTCTGAGCTCTCAAATCTGTTTCATTGGTTTGTTTTTCTGCCAATACCATGCTGTTCTGATTATTGTGTCTTCATAGTATAATTTGAAGTCAGGGGGTATGACATCTCCAACTTTTTCCTCAGAATTACTTTGGCTCTTTAGAGTCTTTAGTGGTTGCATAAAAATCTGATGAATTTTTGTTCTATTTCTTTAAAAAGAAATGCCTTGTGATTTTTATGGCGGTTGTGTTGTCTGCATATTGCTTTCGGTAACATGGCCATTTTAACTATGTTGATTCTTCCAGTCCATGAACACAGAATATCTTTCTGTTTCTTTGTGTCTTCTTCAATTTCTTTTAATGTCTTATAGTTTTCAGTGTACAGGTCCTTCACATCCTTTGTTATAAGGCATTTTGTTCTTTTTGTTGCAATTGCAAAAGAAATTTTCTTTTTCTTTTTTTTTTTGAGCTGAGTAATTAACAAGTTAAAATTGATGGATTTACATAATACTTGGTGTGAGAAAAATGGAGACTAATATGGTAAATACTTAAATGTGTCAAAAAATCTTATTACTTTAGGTTCAGATAAATGTCAAATCTCCTTTAATCCTGTCTCTTGTCATTGAAATTGGAAAAGCATCTTGACTCTTCTTCAAAAGTAGGATATTATTTTTTTTTACATTTCTTTGGCACAGCAGAAGTATTAAGATTTAGCGAAGTGATATTCTTATTAATAAAAATACGATGTTTGTAACTAAATGATTTATTATTAGAAATTAAATCTATTGCTTTAGAAATACAACAAATAAGTACCGAGTGCCTAGTGATAGCACTTATAATGACAGCACAATAGTGTAATGATCGCATAATTAAATAAGATGCAAGTAAGTAAACACAATTCTAAATATATATTGGCTTCCCTAGGGTTAGTTGGGATACGATTGTAGTAAATACATTAATTTATTCATATCTTTATGTAACAAATCTACTGGTTGGCAGCCAAACCAACCAGGTCAGAATTTTTAAATGATTCTTAGAAAGCATGATATAATGTGGCACAACAAGCTGACTATTTAGTCAACTTTCAATCTGGTCTTTAAACTATAAAATGCTCATTTGTGAAATAATGGTAAATAATATTTAAAGATAAAGAGCTTTCTCCAAAAAACCAGGCATGATACAAATGCAGATCAATAAAGTTTAAGTAAAATATACTCATAAGTCATCTTTTTTGTATGTTCTAAACCATTAAACAATTATTGAAAGTTTCTATTTTACCTTGAATACATTACTATATACTAGAATATTAAATATTCTTTTTACTTGAACATTCATCTTTAAATTTCATATGCTTTTTTCAGTTTGTTTTTTATTTAAAAAATTAGCTTTTAATAGTCTTACCTATTCACCCAGATTTACTCTACCACAGAAACTTTTGACAGTGCTTTGTACTTTTATTTATTTATTCAGTTGAGAATCTGTATATCAGTATTTTGCATAATATATTAATGACTTCCTCAGCTGTTTTGAGAGTTGTCTCTTTACTCAGAATTTATCCTCATCCAGATTAAATATGAGTCATTATTTATTGCCTTATGTGTTATTATAATTTATCACAGTTCCTCAGATTAGAGCAATAGATTTGTCATACTCAAACTGTGGCATGAGGTCAACCATGACTAATATAATATATTAGAGGTATGGTGTATATTATCACATTTAATTTTAATATATATCATTTAAAAAATTTCTGTGTCTTCTTGAGTCTTTGGAACTCACTGCCTATTACTTACTAGTTGATGAAAGAAAATAACGAATACAAAATTGGTTGCAAAGAACTGAAAGCATGAGTAACTCAGAAGAAACCAATGATGCTTATTTTCACCACTTGTGTTTCTGTGTTGTGTGTTTATGGGTATGTGGACATTAGTGCTCATGTTTGTAATGTTTATGACACATTAATATATCTTAATCTTATTTGCCAACAACCAGGTAATTCCCTGTGGGTATTAAATGAATCAGCTTTTCATGGCATTGCACATAGATCTCCTTGCCTTCAAGAACATCTCACCTAAACCAATTTTCCAGGCCTAAACTGGGTGCCTCATAATCATGCACTTGACTCTTTGTCCATTCTTCAAATAACAAGAATCACCATCAGAGTAGAATTGGAGGGCAAGGAGACAAAGCATCCATGCAAATCCAGTGCTAAATGCCAAGTTACTCCTTAAGTCACTCAAGACTGTAGTATTCAACAAGCTTGTTATGGAACAATAGATGCATTTATGCACTGATACATTTTAAGTAATTTAATTGAAAGGGAAATGTGTAATGAACAGCCGATGCAGTGACCATCTCTTGGGATTAATAAATAGGATACCAGAAGGCACTGATCATAATTTCTCATCTTATAAACATGTTTATGCCCACTCCAGATTCACTGAATTTTTAAGGAAATTTAAGTCTTTCCCAATGGTAGAACTCCTCCAGTAATGAGCATAAAAATGCAAACAGATTTTTATTATCATCAAATGCTGAAGGCTCAGGAGTGCTTCATGGAGTGCTGAGGGACTGCATAAATGATCAGAGTTCTTTTAAAGATACTGGTTTAGCAAATCTTTTTAAAGCTACTATATTTATAGTATGTGTATATTAATTTGTGTATTTATTTGAAATAGTCTTTTCTTCTGGATCTAAGACAGGCAATTTTACCTCATTATGAGCAATTCTGGTCAGGAGGGACCCTTAGAAGTTTTATACAGTGATACATTTTACCTATATAGGAAATTTGTAGTCACAACTCAATTCTTAGAGCGGCACAGAAGAGAGGAATTATATTACCACTAGCTCCTTTCAGTTTTCTCTTCATAATGTATTAAGTTCACAAAGCTTCTCAACTCCAGATTATGAGAGTCACAAAGATATTACAATAGTCATTCTTGAGAAATGACATCAGGAATAATATCACAAGTTCAATAACTTTAGAAATGAGGCTCCAAATTCCATGGGCACCATTTGGAACACACACAACAACACCCAACACAGAATCCCCAACCAAGCTACATCACACTAACATTTTGAGATAATAGAGGCCATGAAAATCTTGAACATTTTTACATAGAGGCAATGTCAGGACAGATCAGACTTGTTAGTATTGCTAAAGTTGTTGGAATCTGGAAAGGACAACATTTGCTTCACAGGGAACAATCTATCTTGGTGTTTGGACAGCAATTTTACTTTTTTTTTTTTTTTTTTTTTTTTTTTTTTACAGCATAGATATGTTGAACCCCTGCCAATGCTTTTAAAGTCATTTCATTTTAACTGTATTTTGGGTTATTATCAGAAAAGAAATTTAATAGAGTAAAATTTAAAAAAGAAGCAGCTAAAGAAATAAGTATTTTACCTTTTTAACTATGATCACATTAAAAGACTCTTGAACAAAATGAATAATTTGACTGTTATCAAATAGAAGCAGCTGGTTATTCATTTAGGCCTGAATGGATGTCAGGTACAAGTACTCTACGTCAACTTGGCCCTTCCTCTCCCTCTACTGTTCCCACTACAGTCCCATCATGTGCATACCCCATGGTAAATATTTTTGTTTCCCAAACATTTGTCTATTTTTTGCATGATTGCATGTATTCTTTTTTCATGTATTCAGAGCATAGTAAAGATTTATTTGGGCAAAGCAAAGTCCTAAGTGCTAGGGATGCCAAAGTGATAAAGCCAGAAACAGCTTCTGCCTCACTAAGCTTAAAACTTAGTTGAAATATTTTTATATCTTTGCACTTTGTTTTTCTCTTCCTGGACTATCTGCCTTTCCTCTTCTCTGCCTGATAAACTCATTCATATTTAGAGATTCAAGTCAAGAATACTTCTTTTTATAGTTTCTATATTATTTTTCTCTAAGAAAACTAAAACCTTCTATAGTTAACTTTTGCATATGCTTCTGTTGTAGTGTTTTATCCCATTATAGAGAAAATATGTGTTTACATTCACCCTCTCTCTGCACCAGACTGCAACCTGCCAAAGAAAAGAACTGTGTCTTATTCATTATGGGCTTTATATATAGTTAGTATTAAGGTAGTCAGCAATTTTGTTGGATGACTAAGTGAATGAATGAATAAGTGAATGAATGAAAAAATAAAGGGTTCTTTAATTATCTTCCCTAGTGAATTACAGGCACCTGTTCTGAACTTGAACACACCAGTAGGTGACTATTCAATGATGTTAATATGGGCAGAATATTTCTACTCAATTAAAACACACAAAAAAATCACAAAAATATATTCGATCAAATGACAACTGTATTAGTTATCTATTACTAAATAAAACATTACCCAAATTTTTGCAGTTTAATACAACATACATTTATTATCTCAGTTTTTATGGTTTAGGAATCCAGGCATAAAATAGCTTCTAAGCTCAGGGCCTCACAAAGATGCCGTCAAAGTGTCCCATTGTCTGTGTTATGGAGCTCAGCCTCTTCCACGCTCATGTAGTTGCTTCCAGATTATTACACTATTTGATGGAAGGATGTAAGGCCCCATTTTCCTTCTGGTTGTCACCTAGGGGCCACTCTCATCTCCCAGATGTCACCAATGATTCCTTTGCATGTAGCCTTCTCAGAGACCCTTTTACAACATGGTAGCTTACTTCTTAAATGCCACAGAAAAATTCACTGAAGTGTGCTAAGAGGGAATCTTATATAATGCAGGTAACCCTTGCAAAGGTAATCACCTTCTATTAGGAGGGAATTATACCGTGGCATGAGTCATTGAAGGTCATTTTAAGATGTGTTTACAACCAAAAAAAAAAAAAGTAAAAGTAAAAACCACCACAAATAAAAGTAAAAACAAATAATGATTGAAAAAATAACCAATGTTACAAACATTCAAAATATTCAACTTCACCTCATTATCAATAAATAAAGAAATGTCAACTAAATCAATTGTTCTATCTTCTGAGTTGATATATTTTCTTTCATTTTAATCCTACTATAATACCCAAAGCTAGTGAAAGGAGAATAGCAAGATGGCCACTTCATTATACTTGTTGAGAAGTACATACCTTCCTTGTAGAAAAAGAAAAAGTAGTAAAAAAAAAGTCAGAGTCATTACCTATCTTCATCCTTGCTCTGTTAGAGCGATTCCTGCAATATAACCATAAGTAGGAAGAACACATGGAAATTCTTTAGGTCTGTAAGTTGGTTTTACAGTGCATTAAGCTGTTTGAACAATCTGCCAGACTAATATAGCCAATAATTATCAAAGGGAACTTTCTATGTGTAAGAAATAGAAGGTCAATACTATTCCTGAAACTATAAATAATCTTATAGTCATAACAGAATCTGTGCTACACTTTTACTAGCCACAATAAATATTGTAGTTCAAGGCATGTCAAATATGTAGGGCTTGGTATACTCAAGTCACCTTGGGTTAGGACCCAGATTGCTATACAACAGAAGAAGAGAGAAAAAGAAATAGACCATCTCTAACAGGAACTACTGCCCAGTTAAATTGTTCAGTGCCCACATCCAAATAATCATCATATTTTTAAGATTCCATTTGCTATGTATTTCTAAAATCCTTCCATTATTTTTTACATGCTACCAGATTCCCATCATGTCAGTTCTTGATTACTGCAGCAGTTGTATGTTGGTCTGGCCTCCAATTTTACTCATTTCCAGAATGTCAGCAGAATGAGCTTTATAAGATATCTTATAAAGGGAAAATCCTGCCATCCTGTCTTTTAACCTTTTTGGTGTCCTCCATAACTGATCTCAGACCACAATCTGAAATCCTTCATGTGTCGGTAGTAATCTAGTCCTTAAAATAACTCTTCAGTTGATCTTCCACTGTTTTTTCCCCTTTCTCCATCTTCTCCTCTATTCCTTAACTTCTGGAACCATTTATTGTTCTTGGAATGGATGTGCTTTTTTGCTACTAAGCCTTTAGACATACTCTTTCATATACATGATGTCATCTATTTTCTCCACTCTTTACCTGGTTATCCCTTGCTGCTGCTTCTGATCTTAGATATGCTTTTCTTGTGACTTCCAAAAAGTCTCTCCTAACCATCCACAAATGTTTCAGACTTTATGTTCCCATCGCCATTGCCTAGATGTGTTATAAATGTCAGCTTGTTTAGTCTGTCCTGAGAGCTCTGTATGACCCAGTACTGTTTTCCCTGACTTTGTTTCTCCAACCCAGTGTTCAGCACTTAGCATATTTTTAATAAATATGAGGTAAGTGAATAAAGAATCTAAATATTCGGATACAATCCCTGAAGTCTTAGCAGTCCACAGATTACCTGGTAATTGCTCATAAAATAACAGCTGATTCTAGACCTCAGAGAACAAAGTAGCTATCCTCCTGAGCAGCTCACTGGATTTTTAGGTTGACAGATTTAAAGTGGGCACTAAAACTTCTAGAGCAGCCTCAGCTGCAGGGAAGGAGAAGAGAAACCTGGGGTATATCTCAGCTAAGATTTTATAGCTTGGTCTGGCACAGATGGCCCGTGAAGACACACCTCTGTGTGTTTCTGCTTATAGTTCTTTCCATCTATAAAATGATTGTCCTATCTTTATGGCTCTCTCCCCAGAGGAGGCCCTATAAGGATTCATGTGTTCATTTTTTAAAGTCTGTATTGGTATGACTTGACTAAAGACCCTCTATAAATACAAAGCATTTTGTCATTAGTCCAGATGGCATACCACAGTCCAACCTGTATGATTCTGTGCTACCAAACAGCTGCCAGCACCCACCAAGCATCTGGTTCCATTTCATGTCAGCAAGGGCTCCATTAGCAGTAAAACAGCTAATGCTTTTTAGATGGCCTCATGATTACAGCTTTTATTGGTTCCCCAGGTAACTGAGTTAATAAATTTAATTGCCAATGCTGACATTACTTCCCACCTGCCTCCACTATGCTAACTTCTTTCCCAGGTCCTCTTAGTCTCCTCTCTCTCTCTTAAATAAATAAATTAATTAATTAATTAAAAAAGAGAGAGAGAGGCAGAGAAACCATTAATAAGAATATGCATCTAATAGGACAGGTGACCTAACACAACATTTCCAAATAACTCCAAAGTGTCACTACGCCCATCCTAGTTTGTTTATAACAGCATTTGGTGCCATGACTCACATTTACTACCCTTTTCCTTTCAAGCTAATTTATAGAACTGTCCACACTTGTATGGAGCAGTGCACAGAGCATATTGTGTATGGCCACAAAGGTTTCCAAGGAAATATTTATAGTTGCATAGGAGGGTTTGGGCACACATTTCTGGATTTATCAACTAATAATTCATATACTACATTATAAATCATGTTGAAATATTACACAATAAAACAACAACAGAGAAGAGACTATTGAAAACTGAAATCTACTTGTGGGAGACATTTTTAAGATCTTGAGGAAAGAATAACAGATCTTGGATTGCAATATGTACTTCTCTCAGGAAGACACTCTCATGGATGGTTTTGTGTTGTTTGTTTGTTTGTTTGTTTGTCTGTTACTCTTAGAAACTCCTAGTATTATCATTGACTAATGCCACACCTGTCCTCCCAAATTAAATCATTTACCCCTTGTAAAACAAAAGGCATTACCCTTATCTTTGCCTAATTGAAAGAGTTTGGTGGAGATATCAGTAATTCAGATATACAGCCTAACACAATAATCTATGTCACCCCTTAAATACCTTATGATTGCTGGGCTCCTGATTCCTATCTCACTGATCTGTGTTGTTTTATTCTCAGTATCCATAATATTAAATCAGAGTTAGAAATGATATCCAAGAGGGTACCAGTTATGAATGAGTTATTTCTATGTACTAAGAACTTCACAAATATTATATATTTAATCTTTACATCTGTAAGGTAGTGGTCATCAGCCAGAGATAATTTCTCCCCCAGGGTAGTAGGGAGATACTACTTGTATATAGTGTGGAGGGGCTAAGGATGCTGCTAAACATCCTACAATGCAAGGGACAGCTCTTACCGCAACAAATTATTTAGCCTAAGATGCCAATAGTGATAAGGCTAAGAAACTCTATTAATCAAGTATTATTCTTTTTGTAAGGAAAAAAAAATAGAAGCTCAGAAAAGTAAAAGGGCTTGCAGAGCATCGCTCAGATTGTAAACAGTGAAGCATCAGTTCAAATCTGGATTCATCTATTTCCAAAGTTCAGTCTCTGCAGGGCAATCTAGCTCCCAGGAGCTTCTGAAAACCAGGAGGTACATGGAAACGTTCAACAGGAGGTGCTTTAAGTGCTAAGCACCCAAAATAACATTATGTTGTGAGGACTTTCTTTTAACGGTCATTATAAAAATCACGTTGCTGTGATCATAGCAGAAGTCTACCACAGTCTTCAGTGCAGGTATGCATGTGACTCTGGTGACAAAATTTTACTTGGGGATGTCATGGTGGGACATCTACAAAGTGTAGATACATCAACAGAAGTCACAGTAAACTATGCGCAAAGCAATTTTATGTTATGAAAATGGCAAAAATTTATAAAAACAAATGTTAATTACCGCTGAGAAAGTGATACAACAGGGTATAAGCTGAAAGAAACAAGACACAAAGCATAACAAGGGCCAGATGATGACAAAGTCACCTTGTTTCCAGAGAACTTTTCAGGTTTCTTACAGGAAATCCTGATGAAGAGTGATATTGTCCTTATTGTTAAGGGCTTCCCAGTAAATTGAATTTCATATATTTTATTATTTCTTAATGCTTTTCACCATTCCTAGGGAAAAAGAGTGCATTGTAAAATCTAATTTTGGAAGTGAAAATTAATAAATTAACTTTAAATTCAAACATTTGCTTCATGAATGTGTTAGAATTTCTCTTTTCAGCTAAACCCAGATGTTTCCAATTTATACCAAATACGCCATGTTTTCTTCAGCTGATTTGCATAATTATTTATAGTAAACAACAAAGATTTTCTAAGATATTTAGGCCTTTCATTTTTTCCTGTACCTTACATTCTATAATCATTTAGTGTACCTAAAGTTATTCTTTTCCCTTTCTACTGTTTTCCTTTAGAGTTAAGATATCTAAACTCAGGTAATTTGCCTTGGTTGGGAAGGTGAGAGTGGGAGTGTGTGGAGGACAAGACAAAGTCAGTCTAGAAAGAGGCCTGTGTTAGGGCACACAGGAAGAAAGAAAGTGAAGCTCACTCCAAGGGTAAGCCAGCGGTGATATAAAGCAAGGTGTGGACTAGGAAACCAGTCAGATAAAGATGTCGAATTTGAGATAAAGACTGAGAACCAAAGTGTGCAAAATGAGGTGACTCTTATACTAGAGGAGTATTCAGAAGAGGAGCAGGTATAGGTCACTGTGGCCAGGACTGGAAGAATCTTAAAATGCCCAAGCAGGGAGAAACTTTGCCTTTATTCTACATGTGTAAATTGGCTCAGAGTTCTCCCATGATGTGCTACTAATGACCGGCAGAGGTGGTGCTTGAATTCAGATCTCCTTCCTGGTCTAATGTCTCAGAGGAGGAAAAATGTTCTGAAGAGTTCAAGTCTTCTAAGCCACCCATTTGGAGACCTGTGCTGCTTCCTTACTTGTTCATAATCACCGGGAAACTCTGCAGTTCAGCCGTCGGTTCCATAACTATGTGCATGTCATTGATTTGGGGCTTAACTGAGGCCCTGCCAGATTTTAGCTTAGTGTCAACTCCTCAGAATCCTTAGTTGTCTTTTTGGCTTCCACAGATTATGGTTGACATCTGTGATTTTCTGGTCACAGGACACAGGTCCTCTACTGCTACCTACAGGCAGAAAGCAGCATCGTCTCACCTGTGCTGGAATGCTCCACTGTGCTAATTAGTGTTTAGGTATTTATGAAATCCTTTGAATTCCAACCAAATTTTCCTCACTTTAAAAGTAAATAAGTACATCACTTTTTATTATTATTATTCACAGTCATTAAGTATGGTCTTTTACCAAACTTTCACTTCTCAAGGTCCTCTGGGGTATCTGTACTAACACTAGATAGTTTTATCACCATGAAATCCCAAGGAATTTCATGTACTGTAAGTCTGAAACAGCTTGCTATGTTCTGTTCCCAGGACCATCGTTAAAACAGATCTGAAGGAAACACACCAGCAAACATCCATTTTATTTCTGCCAATAGCACCCAAAATTTATTGGAAAATAATATTCTCAAAGAACTTGGCTACTAAAGATATTTACTCTCTCTCTCACACCCACAGCTTGATGGTTGATAATAAGATAAAAGGAACAGAAAAAGCCACAAGATTTAACTAGGCAATCTTTATATTAATATAAAATATTACCTATTGGACAATTGAAGCAGGTGGTTAAAGTTCCAGGAACAAAACTACAAAAATATATGTACGTACGTATATATGTATGTATATCTCTTTCTCTATCTCTATCTCTGTTCTATATGTGTGTGTGTATATATATATATTTATATATATATATATACATACATGCAAAATATACATGAATATATAAAATATACATTACATATATAATGTATATTTTATATATTCATGTATGTGTGTGTAAATATATATGTATATATATGTATATATATATGTGTGTGTGTGTGTGTGTGTGTATATATATATAGCAGAGCATGGATGGTAGAGGGTGAAAATAATTCTGTTGGTTTGACATATATACCCACCTATCTACCTCTATTCTTTGAAATATGACAGAATCAAGAAATGGATAGGAAAAATATATTGTGGAGTTTCCAAATTATTATAAACAATGGAAAAATATTTTAAACATATATCC
Organism: Eidolon dupreanum; assembly: GCA_028627145.1. Taxonomy (NCBI): domain Eukaryota; kingdom Metazoa; phylum Chordata; class Mammalia; order Chiroptera; family Pteropodidae; genus Eidolon; species Eidolon dupreanum. The sequence continues at coordinate 45,510,081 of CM053501.1, read as the reverse complement.
TATTTGAAAATTGAATATATAAAATAGATAAAAGCATAGAGTAATTTCTAACTTTCACCCTGTGAAGACCTCTGAGGGATTCTCTGGAGTTGTGGAAATATCTCAGATTATAGATGGCAAGCCACTAGTGGGGTAAAAACTCAGGTTCTAAAGTGAGACTTACCTGGGGACAAGTTATTAGCCATGTAACCTTGAGAAGGTTGTCTCTCTTTGGGGTATTCATCTATGTAAAACAACTAAAACAGTAGAGCCATATGTTATGTTACACCCTACACTAAGCTCTCAGTGAGACATATTTCCCCAGATAAATATCCCAGGGCCTACAGGTCTCATTCCTTTGAATTTTCAAAACTCATACATTGAGAAATGGAGGGCTGGATATATATAGATCATCTCCTTGGAGTAATCCTCTCATCTGGGGCAAGTTAGAGAACACTGTAGCAAATATGGCTCAAGCAGTTTTTTGTAATTCAGCCTAGGACTTTGGTCCTGAGGACAGTTGCCTAGGCACAGCTTCTTTTGCCACTCTCATTCCAGTACAGAGTTCTCAGGAAACCCAAGAATCTCACTCACTCTTGGTTGAAGACTCCACAGATTTTTGTAAATGATAGTGGTATCAATAGCAGGCAGTCTGGAATCTATCAATCTGATGCAAACAGGAAAAAGAGCCAAAGCACCTCAAATATGCAAAGGCAGAGATTTTGCAGCAAGAAATTTAGTAGATTGTGAATTTTGCCATTCTCTAAGTGCAATACTAACAATTTATGCTAACAGTGTCTTTTCGGTTTGGATGAGAAGAAAATGTATTTTCAGATATCCACCAGTAACAGCTTTCTGTAGATGGTTAAAAAGAAAAAAATCCTTGGTTTTGATTGAAAATATATCTGTTTACTCCAAAAACAAAGTAAGCTCCAAATAAAGAGGTAGGGATTGACTATTGCAGCTTCATTATAATCTCTGGCTTCCTGGCCAGCTCTCCATTTGAATCACTGAGGTAGGAGGAAATTGGTATTTCTACTCAGAGAAAAATAAGTCCTTCTTTGGAAAGAGCATGAGTCATTTATTTGTTGATGAATCAGAACAGTCTCTCTGACTAGCTGAATTCTCACACGGCCCAACAGTTCCTCTTGATTAAAGGACATAATGTTGATAATTATAGACCTTCTTTACTTACTTTACTCTTGGTAAGGGTCTACAGTGCTTAATGAGCTCAAAGGGAAAGCTTCTAATTTAAGATCTTAAAATTGGCTCTGTATTAAAATACAGAGAGTTAGCTTACTATTAAAATATCAATTCTATGCAAATAAAATATTGAAGATTAATAATGTTTACTCTTCTGCTATTGACAATCATTGTTCAACCAAATGTAGATAGATAAATAGGTAGGTAGATAGGTAGAGAGGTAGGTAGGTAGATAAATTCATTCATATTTGGGTTGTTTTGGCTACTTTTTTGGCTCTTTTTCCTGCTTACCTATCTGTACCCATCCATCCATCCATCCATCCATCCATCCATCCATCCACCCATTTTAAACCCTTATCTCTTTGTCCTGCAGAAAGACAATTTCTGTCATCACTGACACCAAACACTAACTACACCCATCCCATGTCAAAATAGAATTTTTTTCCACACACAAAATATTAGGAGACACAGAAAACTCGATTTCATTTAAGTCTAAATATACTTTAAGACCTTGAGTATAACCTTAGTATCGGCATATGTAGCTGAAAATGCATCCGTATGACAATGTAAAATATGTCAAGAGTTGCAGAGTGGATCATCCCTTTGATGTATTTTGCCCTTTAGGTATAAAACTATCAAGAGTGACTTGATATAAGGCCCAGTGGCTACCAAAAGCTACACATACATTCTTCTTAGTTTTTAAAAATATGAAATAGCACAATATATATTAGAGCAAGTGAAATGCTCTGACACAGAGTGCAGCTTAGGTGAAGACTCCAGTAAAGCAACCAAGTTGTGAGGAATATAGGAGAGTTCCACAGTGTTTTAGTGAAACTTAGTTCTCTGAATACCTCATTTTACAGATGAATAAACTGAAACTATAAAGCTAATTAGTAGTGGGACTGAACAAGAAGGAACACCTCTTGACCCTTACCCCAAAATTTTCCCATGATCCTTCAGCCAGTTACTTCTGTCAGCAGCACTTCTTTAATGCCATGAAATTATGGATTATGAAATTATAACTACTTCTCTGTAGCTTTTTGAATTAGGAGATTTTAATTATAAAAACTGAGGAAAAAAAAGTTTCATTCTAAGCATTCAGCAATGAATTTGTGAAAGCATCAATTTCTTAATACCTTCCCCAGCCCCCAGCCACTGCCATTCTTCAACAGAGCACTTCGAACAGCAGCAGAAGAGTGGGAAAGGTATGAGTAGATTACAAAGTCTTCTTAGGCACTACACTGTCCATCCACTCCCTACGGGTCCAGAGATGGCCTGGATCCGTACACTGAATGCCAGTGCTGTGGACACAGGCATGCCAACAGAGGTAGCTTTATCAGATCAATGCTTTTTTTTTAGACGACTCTGGCCACAGCCAAGGCCATTCTACTTACCTGGTAATGTGTCTTTTCCATATGCCAGGGCCTCTGGGCTTCTGGAAGATCCTAATGGGTGTGAACAAGCACTGAAGTTCCCCAGCATGGAAATTACATCATCAATAGAATGCTTTGGGCAATGATTAAAGCATAGGGCATTAGTTGTTTTTTTCAGTTGTTTACTTAAGACATCATTGAGAGATGTGAAGTCCCAAAATATTTTTCAAGGCTCCTTTCTTCTCTGCTACTTTCATTGGTGATGAATTCTTCCTACCCTCATTATGGAAAGAGGGCTACTTCGCCACAGATATTATGACTTCACACAATAGGAACTGAAGGCATTCTCCTTAAAGATCTTTCCCTTAATAGGAAGGAAAATATTTTCAAGAAGGTTTTATGCAGACATCCTTTTGCATTTCATTAACCCTTGACCTCATGCTGGACCTATCCTGGGCAATAGTGAAAAACATTAACATTAATTACCTTGAAATATTTTGACCAATCAGGATTTACCTTTAGAAGTGGGGTGTTAGCTACCTGAAGAAAATCGGTGTTGGGTTAACAAAGAAAGGGAATGCATTGTTCCCTAAACAGGGTCACTTCTTTACTACTCCCAGCACCACGTAGTGTCTCCCAAGAAGGTTCTGGCCTTGACATGGGGGCGGGGCTGGAAGTCAATATAGATATCAGATGTTACAGTTCAAGATCAGAGTTCACTATGGATTTCTTTGGCCTAGGAGAGCCCATCACCTGAAATCATTTCAAAAGCCTCATAGAACCACCAACCTCTGAACACTATGCTTGGAGTCACTATACTCCCAGCATCCTAGGACTGCTACTCACAAAGCATCCACTAGAAAGCCTGTGACCCTACTTGCATTGTTTGTGCACATGTGGTGTCTCAGAAAGAACCTGGAATGTCATAGTCCAAATGTGTTCTAAGGAGCAGAATCAAATCTTCCCATTAATGATTTTCAGAACACTGTGAACCTAATCTTTATAGAGCTTGCCACATTGCCAATGAAAATTGGCTTTATGATGTACTTTACAAATAACAAAAGAATTGCACCAAATTAAAGGCTCTGAGAATAATGTCTTGTAATATTGAAAATGTACAGAATATTAACAACATCAGTAAAAAACACTATCAATGTAGAATTACAGGTAATCTCTACAAAATCAAAATAAAATTCTAAAATTCATTATGAAAAAAAAAGTTTTCCCATGGCATTTTATAGTCTTCTTAAACTCTCATTTAAGAAAGCAGAGACAAGTTCTCTTTCAGGTTTATTCAGTGAAGTTGGAATTTTATGGTTGTGTTGATCTTTGGCACTCAAATAATTTTCAGTATTTATATAAACAGAAACATTGCCTTCACATGGATCCATCTGATTTGACAACATAATCTTTCTCACTATAACAATCAAGCTGGAGCTTGATTTCACCACTTAAGTGAAAATTGGTTTTCTGATGGAAAAAAATATATCATAATGTGTCAATAAAACTCCTGAGCAAAGCCATTTAACAATGCAAAACTCAACATCAACTCTTTATATTGCAGAATACCTCTGCAAAGTGCTTCCTAATCCAACTGTGCTGTTATTTCCTTACTTATACTAGGTCTTTCCTTATTACTCAGTTTTAATAAACTAGCTATTTAAATCTACAACAAAAAAAAGTCACTTAATAATATAAATGATAATGCCATTAATTTATTTTTAGTGTTCCTTTTGAAAGAATAACAGCTTCTCCTTTTGATAGGGAAAAAATTACCTCTAGTTAAGACACAGATGTAGTAGCCAAATGTCAGTGCCACTGGTATTTCCAAAGAGTGCTCAGGGGAAGCATTTTTCTGTCTCTTTCTCTTTTAAACATTAACTCATTTGTTAATCTCTGTATTTCAGTTCTTTGACAGCTTGAACAGTGAATGAAAAATATTGTACAGTCAAATATATTGCATTATATATTCTCCTAATCTCAAATCACATTAGATATACATATCATGTCTCAATTGCCACCGGAAATACTGAAGATAAAAATATCTCATTAATTAACTAAGAATTATTAAGCAAGATGTTAAATTCTTTCCAGGAACAAAAAAATAATCATGATCATCACTGCAATAGTAATATAATATGAGCCATCAATGGGGCCACATGTGTAATTTTAAATTCTCTAGTAGCCACATTTAAACTGTAAAAGAAACAGTTAAAATCAATTTTAACAATATATATTTACCCAATATATCCAAAATATTAACATTTCAATGGGTAATCAATATAAAACTTATTATAAGGTATTTTATATTCTTTATTTCAAATTAATTTTTTAAAATACAGCATATATTTTACATTCTCAGCACATCTCAATTTGAACCACGGATGTTTCAAGTGCTTAATAGGCCTCATATGGCTGGTGGTGCCATATTGGGCAGTATATCTCAAGGATATTTAGTAAAAAGACTTGTCTTAACAAAGACTCATTTCCTAAGACTATTATAGATTAGCATTTCTTAATAAAGTTCCATAAAGTTAAGTATCTAAAAGCCTAAGCAGTTGAGGTAAAACTTTTTTTTTTCTTCTAAGGAACTTCTATGAGCCAAGAGAGGATTCATCTTAATGCCTGTACTGAAAAGCTTACCTTATGCCCTTAAATACTTGTTTATTTAACAGTCTATATCGAAAGGAGTTCTTCTCGATTACTTTCCATTTAAGAAACTATTATCTCAGCCACTTTTCTCTCACTTCACTTGCCTAGTTTATATCAAGCATTTGAGATTCCCTTTCTTATTGTTTCTCTTTAACCCAGATTATGATTCAGATTAAAATCTGTACTCACATATCGACTGTTTATATTTTTTAAAATGAAATTAAAAGGATGGCTGTTCAGCATTCTAAAACCTGATAAGCAATTTTATATTTTACTGAGAAAACATAGTCAGCATTTGTCCTCTTTATCTGCCATTGCTCCACACCTTAACGGATAAAATGACTCACCAGTAGAGATGAAACAATCATTTTATGGCTATGTGCATATGTTTGCCCAGTCTTCAAATTGTGTCCGTAAAGTAGTTATACTAATCATATCATAAGGAGCAGAAATTAATAATTTCTCCTATGAAGTAACAGGGACAATGGACACCTACACATGGTAAGTAAAATATTTTTCCAATGTGAAAAGGGATGTATTAAAATAAACAAAACAGTCATTTTGCATTTTGATCCTTTCATCATCCCACTTCAACATACTTTAAAAATATGATTATTTCCAAGTAATTTATTTCTGGTTGCTCTTGAAGTTGTCTTAATCTTAAAGAGTGGATCTTAGAAGAGTGGAGGTAATTGCAAATAAATGTTAAATTTCCAAATTAAAGTTTTTGAGGCTATAAGCTAGTTCTCTCTTTTTACTTACCAGTAAAATAGAGATAAGCATTCAACTTCGGGAAGGAAGCTATTTCTGGTTTTCAGGAATTTGGCACATTTCAGCAAAATATCTGCAGGAAAACAAATCAGAAAGCAAAGACTGTGGTGGCTAATAGAAGATGTGAAGCCTTAGAAATAAACTGATCTCTAAAGTTAAGGGACAAATTAATGTCATGTTTAAGGCAACACTGGCCCCGTAGAGTTGGATTCTTCAATTTTCACTGTATCTTGGTAAATTGTATGAAAAGAAAAGCCAAAGTTATTTTAGCTCTGTGATTATAACTAAGTAACAAGGCATTTCAGGGCGTTTTACTGAGCTGCCATGGAAAAACAGTGAAACTGCTAGTGACGGCCAAAATGAAAAGTTTTCGACAGTAATGTCACATTAACAGAGCAATGCAGTAGCATAGCAATAAGGTCATGGAAGAGCAGTGAATGTTTTTGACAACCCCTGAGTATGTGGGATTATCCAGACAATAGCAGAGAAAACAATTGCCCATCAAGTGACTTATATAAGGTCTGAGCAAGGATCGTGACTAAAAGAACATCAATAATCCTAAATTTTTATCTGAATAAACTATAAGATAATCTAACAAAAAGCAAAAAACAAGTTGATAAAGGGTAAAATGGAAAACAGTTAAATTAAAATTTATATAGAGAAGAGACTTGGAAGGCATCATCAATCTGTGAGCAAATCTTAATTTGCCACCTAGCGTCACTTTGCATTGGGATTATTTCTGCTATTATGATATATGAGAGCCTTAGGAGGAAAGTGTCAGACATTCTGGGACCTTTGCACCACTAACTAGAGGCTAAACACCTGGTATGTGAGTAAGAAAATGATTAATGATATGAATTAGCACAAGGAAGGGATAAAAAGATTGGATCTTTTTGGAATACAGATTTTAATTCAGAAGGTCTGGGATGGGCCTTGTAATTGTGCATTTACATCAAGCTCTCAGGTGATGTCATTGCTGCACCTTGCACAACACACTATAAGAGACAAGACTGTAGGGGATGGTGATAGCTCTATTCGTTGTCTACCATTATTCACTCTTCGCTTCCTTTGTCCCTTTTCTCTAAGGAATCCTCTCTTTGTATTTGTTGTTGTCTAACCTGCTCACCCCGCTGCACCCTTCACCCATGCAGAAGTTGAAGTATTACCCAAATCCATCAATCAGATTCCTGGTTCTCTAGACTCTGATTAGTTTAAGGATGTGCACATGACACAAGCCAGGCAAATCAGAATCCTGTTTGAATCTGCTGAAACTTTTGGAAAAGAGGCGTTCTCTTTCACTGTGTTCTGCCTTGAAAGACAAGTCAATCCATCAGGTGGTGGCTGTTTTTATTCCTATGAGAAAAAACCTACTGAGAATGTGGTCAAAATGGATGAAAGTAGAGTTAAGAGGTTGAAAAAGACAGCTTTCTAATCACATCGTTTTCCTGCCAAGATCCAGTCATATCTGAAGCCAGTTTACTCCTTTGAAGTTCCCAGTTAGCAAGCCAGTACATCTTTTTCCTGCTTAAGTTAATTGGGTCAGTTTCCTTGATGAGGAAAGAATTGACCCTCTCCCTCATGCGTCCAATATTCTCCTATCTAAAGTTTTCTTCTTGCCTTCCAAAGCCCACTTATTTCCAATATTGAAGCCTTAAATGGACAGCCTCACTCCTTTCTCAGGTGTTAGGAACAATCTTGATTCAGGCAGGTACACTGTTTGACTTGCAGTGGAATTCAGAGGACTTCTTGGTGCTTCTTGTAGAATCATAGGTCCAAAAAAAAAAAAAAATGGACTTTTTTTTAAATTGTATACTTTCATTTTACTTATTCGATGCAGAGGAGAAGAAACAGTATTCTAATATATAAGCAGAACTCCTGGATGTATGTAACAAAGCAGATGCCTGCCCCTCAGGGCGAGGCTTGATATAAGCAGGTGAGCCTCCTTCACTTCAAGTCTGGGCACAATCGGCTGCCTCTGCGCTGGATCCCGGGACGCGTGAGTACAGCGAAGGGGCCACTGGGCCATTTCTCGGGTCACAACAGTCTTGTGGGTCTCAGGACACAAGCCGTGTTGGTTTCCAAAATTAGATGTCTTGGGGGCTTGTCTCTCACATGCAGATCTTAAAAGCTGAGGTGCCTAATGTGGAGTCTGAACACTTTGCTCCTCGTGGGGAAGCTCTGGCTTTTGAGTTTTCTCCTGGCTCTGCATTGTCACACTGCGGGTGGAGTTTAATGCAAGATTGTGCTCCAGCCTCTCCTACATGTTTGGATTTGGTTTTCTTTTGCTGTTGTTGTATAGTCATCGCTCAGCCAGACTTCAGGTGTTTTATTAAGGGAACATGGTTCAAAATCTTCCTAAAATGCCATCTTGAAACAGGATATTCCATAACTGACTATTAAGACATCTATCTTTTGTGTCATAACTTCTTTCCATTTTTACATCCCTGTCTTCTTTCTAGTATATTTAATTGACTTGGTACCTGCATGTAGTTCTTACAACTTTACAGCTATTAATACTTTTAGCAATTAATTAAAATATATTAAATATTCAAACAGAATTTTAAACTTTTTCTGTTTATTTTCTGCTTCTTGATATACTTTCATTTCACTTATCTAATGAAGAAAAAGACTGGTAATATAGTACGAAGCAGAACCTTTTCAAACAAAAACTCAACAGATGTCATTTAGAGATAGCATTATTGTCATTCGGCATTTATATTACATTTCATATTCATAAAATGTCACCATTCTTTTTAATCTCCATAAGTTAGTGTTGTTTTTTTTTTTTTTATCAGATGAGGTAAGAGTTCATTCAACAAGGTGTCTTTCTAAAAAAGTAGTTTCAAAGCCAATTAGTCTCTAAAACGCTAATCTGAGAATTGAATTATACATAAGTCTGAGTTTAAAGCCTGATTTCTTCCAAAAGCAGCTCAGTTTTTTAGAGAAATGTTGGTTTCCATCCTTGGCTTTATTTAAATTTAAAACAATTATTAATATCATAATATTTTTGAATTTGAATTTCCTAAATTCACTGTAGACCTACCATAAGGAAAAGACATTGAAAAACTCTACTTTCATGATTTTTAATTCTCATCATGGGAAGATGCCAGAACACCATCCAGATTTACAGCATTCCTCTCTGGCTTCTGTTTTGCTAAGTGTTATTCATTTTCAGGACTAACTTCTCTTAAAATCCTACTCCATTTCTCCCCTCCCCTGCCCCACCCCAGTAAGTAACTTCATGCCATTTCTTCACTCTCTGGAACTCTGAGTTGAGATGCTATACTTTAACTTTTGGGTTGTGCACTCCAAATCCAAATCTGTTTTATTCTTAGGAGGAAAAAAAAATGGGTTCTCTGTAGTTTTTGATCTATAGAGCCTCAGTGAGGTCTCTGCCATCAATATTTTTCCAGTGCTGTTTCTGATGCCTAAAATTTTACCAATAGCACTGTCTTCTCATTGCTTATAATCCACTAGTGTAATTAATTGTTGCTAACACATTATTGACTTTTAGTGATTTTATATATAGCTTTGCCCTCTAACACATTATATTTTAATACAACCTTTATTAACCACAAGAAGCTTTAAAATTATCACTTAGTGATACTTTTAGGTACTGTGTAGATTTTCTACAAAACCGAAATCTCAAAACAGAGAAATCTGTAATTTTTTACAGGTAGCCTAGGTTTTTGTTGTTGTTTGTTTTCCTCTCATGAGTGCTTAATAACTAGTGCAGTCCCCAGCACCCAGTAGGAACTTTATAAGTTACTGAAGAATGTAAGCTAGAATCTGTGTTTGGACTGGGTTTCTTTTATGGGTTCACAGACACTGCTTACGTCTGGGTCCAGAGCTACCTGAATGGGATGGCTTCTGGCAGGCCATTCATTTATCAATTACATCAATCATTCTTTATTTCTTCTTTATAAAATAATCTATTGGGCACCTACTGACCCTTAAATCTTCTTGTCACAGTTGCTGAATTTTTCAGTCTCTTCTCTGGTTAAAGCCGCTAAATCATCAATTACTTTGATATCAAATTTAA
>CM053501.1:45464782-45499561 GCA_028627145.1 Eidolon dupreanum | reverse complement strand
CATTTAAGAGATTCAGTGGTATATCTTTCTATACTTGGGATTCAATCACAATGAGAATGAAATTTTGTAAGGTAATCAGGACCTACATAAGGCAGGAAAAAGGGTCATTTGTCCCTAGGCCTCATATTTCTAAAGAAATTAAAATTTTGGCTATTAACGACATAGCTAAAAGTGCTATACATGCAGTAGTTATATTTATGTGTTAAAAGTACAAATTAGTTTACATTTGAAGAACAACCAGTATTTATACAGTTTGGATTTTTTCATTATTAACATATTGGAAACCCAAAAAACTGGTAGTGTTTTAGACTTTTCTGTCTTTGTCAGTTTGGTCTGCTATACAAATTTCCATAGACTTGGGAGGCTTAAAAACATTTACTTCTCACAGTTCTGGAGGCTGGGAGGCACAAGTCCAAGGCTCTGGCAGAGCTTTCTGGTGAGAGCCCACTCCTGTTTTAAAGATAGCCAACTTCTCATTGTATCTTTACATGGTAGAAATAGAGCTAGCTAGCTCTCTGGCCTCTTCTTACAGGAGCAGTAATCTTATTTTCAAGGGCTTCACCTTCATGACCTGATTACATCCCAAAAGCGCTACTTCCAAATTATGATCACATTGGAATTAGAATTTCAACATACGAATTTTGGGGGGAAACAAATATTCAGTTCATTGTACTCTCTCAAATTCCGAAAAATGAAAATATCCTTTCTAGTTCAAATTCCTTGTACTATCAAGACTCATGTTTCTTCTCTTACTTCCTGGCTCTTTAAATCTTAAACTCTCTCCATCTCTACATGGGATTACCAAAGGAAATGTCTATTTTTTGGTCCAGAGTGATAGAAGGGAACATGCAGGTCTTGGGTTATAACAATGGCAATAGTCATAAAAGAGAGAACCTTAAACGAGCTGATCTATAACCAGTGGATATAGCTGTCCCTCTGTTTCAAGAGATTCCCTTGTAGTTCTAACTCTTGGTAACCTAGAACATAACTCAGAGATTTTGTTATCTTCTTAAGTTCTATTAAATACCTTCTCACCATAAATAATAACACATTTCTGGGATTTGGAAGTTTATCCTCAAATACTTTTATCAGACAATGTATAAAGAAGCAGCAAATCTTTAATATTTAGAATGTGATATGCTGAATTAAAATTTTGTTTTTTTACCTTTTATGAGTAACTAATGAGATATAAACAATGACTTTACTTTTAGTTAGCTGAGCTATCCATTTCCAATGGAAAACACAAATTAAAAAAATTATTTAGTCACTGCTAAGATTGCCAATTTCATGTTAAAACATTACATCAGCCTTTTATTTAATGAATGTATTTCTATCTGTGAATTCCAGAACTCTTTTTTGTTTTTATTCTAAAACTTTCTTCTTCCTACTCCCTCACTCCCCTCCATGGGGAACTTTTATTTTCTATTACAGTTGACATTCGATATTATTTGTTTCAGGTATACATTATAGTGGTTAGACATTTGTATAATTTACAAAGTGATCCTCCCACATTAGTCTGATACCCACCTGGCACTATACATAGCTATTACAATATTATTGACTATATTCTCTATGCTGTACTTTATATCTCCTTGACTATTTCATAACTACCACTTCACCTTTTTCACCAAGCCCCCCAATCCACCTCCCATTTGGCAACCATCAGTTTGTTCTTCTTATCTATGAGTCTATTTCTGTTCATTTATTTTGTCCTTTAATTCAGTCTGTCTGTTCATTTATTTTGTCCTTTAATTCTACATGTAAGTGAGATTACATGGTATTTGTATTTCTCTGTTTGACTTATTTCACTGAGCATAATACCAGAATACTTTTAGTTAAGACAAATAGTACTACAGGAAACTATTCAATCATCCAGTGTTGCTACCTGCTGAATTTGACTTTGTCAATTGATTATAACTGCTTATGAATTTAATGATCACACTTTTCTATTATAACCTTTAGGGAGACTAAAATAAAAAGCATAGTAAAGAAAATTTTAGCCACTGAGAACGGGGACTTTTTTTTGAAAACTGCTCTGATCTTTCAAAATCATGTTTGCCATATCTTTCTTGTGCATATACTGCTTTATGTTATTATTAAGGCCAAATTCTTATTTCTTATGGTATTTAGTTTGACTTAATCTTATTATTGCAATAAAGAGAATGTTTGATTATTATATGCTTAATATTCAAATTTTTGATGCATAGCAATTAAAATTCATATTAAATAGGTATATGCTCCCTTAAAATAAGAATAATTACAGATATGTTAATTACATATATTACATTGAAATTTACTAAAAATGTCAGGAAGAATCACTATGTACATGAAGACATTATTAAGCATTTAATATTATTCAAGATTTTGCTATTCTCTGGCCTCTTCAGCTTTAATAGCTCTTTCCTGCCCTGATAGGAATGTATCCAATTGTAGAGACATAGAATACCTTTCAGCTCATTAAAAGGAAAAGGCACTTACTCTAACAAATTTTAATGTGTTCTATACTCCTTTTACAAGTACAGCTAATTTTGTTCTTTACATGAGTTTTTAATAATAATTATTAAGCTCTCTAGTTGTATAAAATGGCATACTGCCCCCTTTCTTCTCTAAAAATAGTGAAAATACCAAGCAGTGGATTTTCAGTAGTTGTGTGTTGTGTATGAGATGAGTATAGATATTTATAACATCTTGAATAAAATTAAAGTCGAACCCCCATTTCTAAAATTAAAATATTAGTTTTATAAAAATAACCCTTATTTGAAAAGCATGCAATATAGGAATCATACCAGTTATCTATTTATATTTCTCTTAGTATTTGAGTCTGTATCTTGAATTAAAATCCTAAAAAGGTGTTGATTTTTTCCAAGTGTTACCTTTTATTTATAATTTTTAATTATTTTAAGATATTAGTCGAAATTATTACGACTGGGAAAATAGAAGTAATATTTAAGTTTGATCTTGAGTAAGATTTTTGCAGCCAGAAATGAAGAAAGTGGAACAAATAATTTAGGACGAAGAACTGATAGGAATTCCTGTGCACTGCTTAGACATGCTTCCAGGCCCTATGCTGTTTGCTTTTTTAAAAGACATTCTGTTAAATTTAATCCTGAGATAGCCTTCTTTCCATAGCCGTATTTCTACATACGTAGAAACCAATGCAAGATATGCTAAACAACTACACAGAATAGATTATCAACTATTTGAATTAAAAGTGATAGAAAGTTAAATTTAGTCTGGGTCTTCTAACATCAGAGCTGATGCTCTTTTAGATATAAGTATTGTTTCCCAATTGAAGCATAGATATCACTGTAATGAGATTTTGTGATGATGCAAAGAAATTATTTTAAAAAGTTAATTTTTCTGGTCCTTTTCTACTTATGGCATGGTTATTGATTTCCTAATAGTGTTGTAAAGATTCTCTCTAAAATAAATCTTTTAAAGTAAATGATGAGATATAATAGAAATCCTTCCGTGCAAATAGTTCATAGCACATGTGGAATTTTCTACAAAACATAATTTTCATAGCCTTGCTCAAGACAAATACTAAAAGGAAATGTTTCTTCCAAGAAAAATAAAATATAAAATAAAATAAAAAAAGAAAGCCATAGCAATTTTCAACATAATGGAAACTGGTATCATTAGAATAGTTCAGGGCTCTGGAGGTCCAGTAAGAAACTCAACACTATATTTTTCTAATCTGAGCTATGTACATGGAGGCTAAACTTTCTGACTGCTCCTGAAGGTTCGTAACAAACGAAAACTTCTCAAAAGCATAGATTGCTTAAAGACAGCTTGAGCTTAGCTATCTACGGTCTTAACCTGTAACTTCTAATATCTGAATTATCCATGCGTCTTTTTCAGTTGTCTATTTTTCCTCTTAGAAATGTCATCTGGAAGCTTTCTAAACAGATTAATAGAAAGTGGTATTTTATTGAAGATAACTGAACATTTCAAGAGTCAGGAAAATCCTAAACCAAGGGAAAAACAAACTTTGTATATGTATGAATAAATAAATTGTATATAAATAAATACATATGCATGCATATATAAACATACAAATAGATCACAGTGAATGTTTTCAAGAAAAAAATGTTATTTTTAAAGAGATAAAAGCCTAGGAAGAGAAATATAGTTATTAATAATAGCAATTTGGTTAGTAAAATGAGTGACATATGTTTCTATTATAAATGATAATAGTTATATAATTCAGTTATATTATTGTAAAGTTTTTAATGTTACAGTAAAACAAAAACTAAATCTGTTCTCTAATTCATAGAATGTGTTTTTATGTTTGTTTTGGTTTTTGCTTAATGTGTGTGCTAATTGAAAGATTTCCCAAAAATATTGTAGACATGAATAGCTCAGTCTCATACTAAAAACGAAGGCAGGATTTAAGCCTCATTAGCAAGAAAATAGACTCTGGTTCATAATTTGGAAATATTTCTTTTTCTTTTTTTACCTTGTATTAGCCAAGAATCATTATTGTTAGCTACTTCAGTGTGCTAAAATTAGCATCATAATATAAATAGCCTTTAGTGTATGAAATTGTAACTTGATTCAACCTTACATAAAATTTATTTACTAATAAAGCACATAGGCCTGATATTTTCACTGTAACCCAATAAGAACCTAGTCCAGGGGTATTTTCACAGGAACACTCAGGATATTTGTACCAAAAGAGGTTAAATTAGATATTGTTTCACCACTTTAACCAATTTTCTTTTAAGTTTGATCATCTTGACATTGCTGTTAGGATCACTCTTTAATTAAAGGCCCAATACATCTCTCCACTTTCATTATCTCTTTTCTTTTAAAGCTGCTACAAAGTTAACAATTCAAGATGGAACACATGTAGACCTGCAAAACCATAATTAATAGGCCATATAGAGATGAGTATAAAATCAAGTTCTCCTATGCTGAGATCTGAATGTACACTCCTTGGATAGAGTTGTTGATAATGGAGAAATAGGTTAGGGGAAGAAGAGGAGTCTCTGACGAGAGAGTAACTGCAAATACTTTTTAAAAAGCCTGCTCAGAAACATAATATTCAGACATTTTTTCCATCAGTTACAAAGTCCTTGAAGGCAGAGAAGCCAAGGTCTTATTCATCATTATTTAACTAACACCTAGCATAGCATCTCATGTATAATTAGAAAGTTAAAGTAGTATATTCAACAGCTTTTGGTTTTTATAAAACTAAACTTACAATTCTGTAGGACCCCAAATCCTGAAAGCATTGCAGTGATTTGTCAGTGAGTCAATTAGATAATTGAACAAAATAAGATTCTGATTTTGTTAATAAGGAAGAAGAGAAGAAATATTTGTTGGGTAGAAATAGAACTCAAATACTGGCTTATATACTCATTTCCATATGACTGGTGAAATAAGCACCAAAATTGCAGCTTCTATTGTTACAATTTACAGTGATTTTTTTTACATTTTATTTGTGTTTTGATACAATACAGAGGAATCTCCAGTAGATAATTATGTATTCTATTATCAACATTACTAGTTTGTACTTAGTTGTACTTAGTTGCTATTAAGAGAAATACAATTTTCAAATAACTGTAATGGAATAAAATAATACCCTATAAAAGCATTTGTTTACAAGTACGCATTTTGTAATTGCTTGATACGTAAAGAAAATATTTAACCTAAAGGCTGATTGTGGGAATAAAGTATAATTTGTTAATTGCCAAGCATAAAACCTGGCACATTACACAAGTAAAATGGCAGGCAAAGGACTTACTATTTAATCCAAAAGTGTTCTTAATGGTCACCAATTTAAGAATATATGGTAGATACAGCTCACATCTCTTTAAATCTAAAACAATTTTATTTCATGAATGTTTTATAGTTTTTAGTGTACAAATAAACATCCCAAAAGATGATGTTTATTTCTAAGTATTTTATTCTTTCTTGTAAATCGGATTTCCTTAATTTCCTTCTTGCATAGTTTATTATTGTATAGAAATGAAACTGATTCTTATATGTCGATTTTGTATCCCATAACTTTACCAAATTCGTTTATTTGTAACTTTAAAAAATATTTTTAGAGTTTTTTTTACATATAAAATCATGTAATTTGCACATGCAGATAATTTTACTTCTCCTATCTCATCTCATCTGGATGCCTTTAATTTTTTTCTTTGACTAATTGCTCTGGCTAGGACTTTTCAGTACTGTGCTGAACAGAAGTGGTGAAAATGGGTATCCTTGCCTTGTTTCTATTCTTAGGAAAAGCTTTCAGTTTTTCCCCAATGAGTATAGTGTTAGCTGCCAGCTTTTCATGTATGGTCTTTTTATGTTGAGGTAAAGTGCTTCTTTGTCAGATGCGTCTCAAAATGGACTGAGAGACACACATTAACTTTGTGTTCAACATCATGTTTGACAGATAATTTGATTTCAGTAAGTGACAGCTGGTTCTTTACTTGAAAAAAAGGTAACAGCTGCCATGCCACTGGAATCAATAATTTCCACAGAAGATGGCTAATACACCAATCTACAATTTGATGACTTTTGTGAAAATATTATGTTTGTTTTCTTCAGTCTGTCAAGTGGACAGTTTATGGAAACTGGTCTCTCATTGATTTTGTTGAATAGATAGCCATAACCCTAAATGCAAGTGGCAGAAAGCCCAGTCTTTCATAGTTTAAAATATTCATTTCTCTAATACTAGACTATTTCTTCCATTTAAATGAGCTATTTAGCCTACTATTTAAGTATGTTTCCTTCGGGGTTTTCTAGCTATTCATGTTACTTATGATGATGCAAGAGTGCTATAAAATTTATAATGAAGTTCAATGAAGTTGTCAGTGAATGCACAATAATAACCATTCATCAGTGATGCCTATACAAACTCCTTGTGATAATCAAAACACCAGTGGTCTATCTTTCACCATGACCTCCTGTGGTTAAAACATCATTATGAAATGTCTGTTTTTACACAGCCATTGGGTAAACAAATTAAGTTGCAGTTTTCTTTCTTTTTCAATTACCAGAGCAATCTAGATTTATATGAATTACTATTTTTTAAAACTACAGCCTGAAAATATGGTGAGATCAAATATTAAAAACCCTAGTACTAAATCTTCTCACTATCACCTATAACTATAACTTTTCTACACATCTCTGAGTCACAAGAATAACCAGAGTTTCAGTAGTTCTGATTTAAGATTTTGTCACAGAATTTCTCCTTTCAATTAATTCTATGGTTCACTGACAACTGGGAAATAAAGGAACAGAATATAATGTTTCTTAGAAATATCAAACTATGTTTAATTTTACTTAATTATTATAGAAAGTACCAATAGCAATAAACTTCAATGGAAATACTCTAAATTTTAATATAATACATTTTAAACGGTCTGAGATCAAAAGCCAAGAACAGTAGTTCCAGTCTATGGTCCCCCATCCAGCAATGTTAAGGGTTCCCAGCAGCTGTTAGAAATGTACATTCTGTGGCCCCACTCAGACCTACTGAATAAGAAACCTTCAGTTGATGTACAGCGACCTGTGTCGTCCTACAGCTAAATCTTTCCCATTAGCAATGTGACTTTGAATAAAATAAAGCAGCCATTACAAAACGGGTACAAATGTGAAATTGCATGGTTTGCATTCTGCTGTACTATGTCTTGCAACCCTTTGACAAATTGCTTGTTTTCTGCTACTTCAGTTATCCTATCAGTAAAATGAGAATAATAAAATGACAATATAATTGTTACAAGACCCAAATGTGGTAATATATAAAGAATTTAAAACACTGTCTGCAGCACATACTACATACTCAGTCAATATGCTATTGTAATAATCATCTTTCAAGCCTTTATATCAGCTATTGTTGCCAAACAAATTAACACAAAAAGTCAGCAGCTTCAAAGCTGATAGGTCCCCTGGGCAGTTCTTCTGCAGAAGTAACCATTCTCAGAGGGGGTCGTTCATATGTCTGTGGTCAGCTGTGGGTCATCTGATGGTAGCCTTTATGATGAGAGTCTGGACTCCCACACATACCCACAATCTCAATTGTGATGGTTCATCTCTGTTCCTCGTGGTCTCTCAACCTCCAGCAAGCTAGCCCCTGCTCGTTCACATAACTGTCAGAGTTTCAAAAGAGAGAAAAGCGTGGAAGGCCTCTTGAAGTGTGGGCCAGATCAGGCACAGCATCACTTCCACCACAGTTTATTGCCCAAAGCAAGTTACAAGGAAGCCTAGATTCAAGAGGTAGAAAAACCGACTCCACTTTTGATGTGCAGACTTATAAAAGCAAATTCCTCAGGGGCAAACACATGTGGAAGACTGAGAATTGTGTCCATATTTGCAATCTACTGCAAACTTATTTCTCAATCATATGACATTACCATTATTTTCACCTGTCATCTCTGCTGAACATGAAAACTCACTCTGGGGTCCAGGCCAACAGAGAAACTTGGATCATTTGCTGTAGGAGAAGAAAACTTGACAGGATTTTGTTCTGACTATAAATTCGCTAGCCCAGGAGTGTGACATGTATCACTTGTACCCACAACTAATTGCCCAGAATTAGTTCCAGGGCTAGCTGCATAAGTTGTGGGACTTAATGTAGACTTTAAATGTTATATCTCTTATTCGCAAAATTTTAAGACTTTAAAGATAACAACTGAAGATTAAATCAAACATGGGAATATTCAAACCAGGGCTCTGTGTCCAAACAGATAACATGCCCACAAATCAGCCCTGACTAGTTAACAGGCCTTGATCCAACAATAAATAGGTAAGAATATGAAAATGAACAGTAAATTGTGGAGGCAGAAAATTTTAAATATTTGAAGAACTGTACCAAAAATACTAACAATTTTTTTCTTTTAGTTATTATTTTGGGGGTAAACCACTTAATGTAAGGTTTGTTTTGATACCCTGTCATCACTTATTCAGCATACCCTTTACTGTGATACCTCTGTCACTCTGAGAAGCCTAGTGCCATGATCCTTGCCTGAGTTGCACAGAATCCCTCAATAAAACATATTACACAAGTCTGACTTTACTGAGCTGAATCTAGATTTTCAATCTAAATTATATTTTACTAAGTTCAACCATGATAAAACCCACAATAACTTTGTTTACACCAAGCTGTTAGTGTTTATAATTTTTCAGTATTCAGTACATGTAATGAGAGATACTATCTTGATCCCATGGAATAAATATCTAATGGACGTTTGAACATATGAAATAAACTTGAAAGTTCAGATTTTCAAATGCACTAGTCATATTTCAGTAGACAATTGTAGAGCCCTCTACACACCAATATCCTTTTCAAGTGCAAATGAAATATTTTCCAAGATAGACAATATTCTTAGCAAAAAAAAAAAAAAATTGAAAGCATTCAAATTATACAAATTAAATCTGGCTACAATGGAATCAAACCAGAATTCAATAACAGAAAGGTATCTAGAATATCCCAATGTCTTAGAAATTAAAAAAGTATGTACACATTTGAAATAACTCATGAAGAAAAGGATAAATCAGGAGAAAATTATGAAATACTTTAACCTGAAAAAAAAAGCACATAATATCAATTTGTGGGATACAGATAAGCAGTGATTACAAAGAAATTTATTACATAAAAATGGTAAAGGCCTTTATTCAATGACCTATGATATCTTAAACCATAAAAATGAGAACAAATTAAAAGAATATTATGAATAAATTTATGCTCACAAATTCTAAGATAAAAGACAAGTATCTCGATACTACTAATGTTCACTCAGGGGGAATAGATAACCTTGGAAGACCTATAACTCTTAAACAACTAAAATCCACATATAAAATTCATACCACAAAGAAAACTCTAGGTCCAAGGCTTTACTGGCAAAATCTATCAACCATTTCAGGAAAAAATATTACCACTTTTACAAAAACTCAGACAGAAAATAAAAAGGTAGGAGAACTTCCCATCTTGTTTTAAAAGTCAGCATTACCTTGATATCAAAATCACACACACACAAAATTATAAAACTACAGAACAATATTTCTAATGAAAAGAAACGCAAAGATCCTCAACAAAGTATTAGAAAATAAAATCCAGCAATATATAAAATGGATATTTTCTCATGTTCATGTAAATAGGTATTAAGATATATAAGGGTAGTTTATTTAGAAAAGCAATCAATGTAATTTACTACTTTAATAGATGAAAAGAGAAAAACGGTAAGATTCGTGTGTCTCTTATTCTCCTTGGACCAGTAAATACCTAAAATGTTCTTCTTGTGAAAAAATAGTAATGCCAGTGACCAGGTGCAACTCCAGACCATGTCTCACGTTGTTTTGCATCACAACCGTTTTGTTGCAAGCAACCAATGGTCAATGTAGATTTCTTGGTGAAACTCAATGTCAGTGAGATGAGAAAGTATGCTCCACTCACATGGGGGTGGTGGGGAGGTGCAAATTTCTGAGCAGCAATTTAAACTATATAACTTACTAAATAGTCCCCTTTATAAAACAATACCTTAGGCAGATATCATTTGCCATGAACAACCTTCCTTTTTATACTTAAACGTATCCACATTTTCAGTAAAAATTTAACAGGCATAGAACAGGTGCTCAATAAATTCTTTATGTGTAGGTTAGTTGGAGAGCACTAAATTAAAGTCTAATAGACCCTGTTTTTCATCATTTTCTGCCACTAACTAACTAGCCAAAGTGAACCTAAGCAATTTATTTTTTCATTCTGAACCTCAGTTTCCTGATTTGTGAAATGATGCTAAAATTTATAATTTTGTTGTGAGAATTATATATAGGACCAATACAGTGCCTAGAAGATAATAGATATTCCATAAATGGTAGCTACCATGAATTAACAAAATGGATTATGTAACTAGTGTGATGAAACAGTAGTGGGGTCTATATACTCAAAGAAAATGAAGTATTAAGGCAAGTAGTTCTCTGCAAAACAGAATGTTGTGGTAAGCCTAATATAGAGTCTTAATTATTTTATATTTATATTTCATCTGTAACTAACCTTCTCTTGGCTGGAATACCTGTCCTCAGAACACAAACACATGTTGGAACTGTTTGTCTTTAAACTTAGAGAGTTAAAGACAATTATACATCACAACCCTTTTATATTCCAATGTGAGACTATTACCTTTTAATAGGAAGAAAATTGGGCTGCTTACTGTCATTGCTGTAATTATTACACTAGGCTTGGCTTCAGCCTCTTTAATTAACAATTTCTATTTGTAGTGCTTTTTGTTAGTTTTTTTTTTCTATTTTGTCTTTAATGTATAGCATATCCATATTGTTTTTATTCCCATTACCATTTGCAAGGCAAATGTCTTAGTTTTAATTTTTTTAACATATCTAAATATATAAATAGACATATGTAAATTTATATATTAATATATATATTTGTGAGAATCTTACAAAAAAATATAATTTATTTTTATTAAAGGCCAGTGAAAAGAATTAAACTGTTTTGCCATATGATTCAACAGAGAAATGTCATAAGAAATATTGCATTTGAATTCAAGCCTCTCTGACTCCTCTCTGACTTTTTAAACACTCTGATATATGAGTTTATATAATTTACATAACCACTGATCTTTATCCTTAGAAAATTATCTCTATAATAGGAAAAAGTCATGAGCAAAAACCATCATCTCTACCATCTTCCTTTCCTTCTTCTACAATGCTGGTGGAAATGTGAATTTTTTCCAATCAGTTGGAAGCAATTGAGTAACATCATTAAAGTTGAACCTATGAATATTCTAAAAACCAATAATTCTGTCTTTTTAGAAAAAGACATGTGTATATAAACCCATCGGACAATAAACAGGAAATAATGGACTCAGAACGGCAGGCCCAAGTATTTTAAGATGTGAATTGATCAGTCATAGGAAACCAGCGTTCATTCTTGAGTTATAGATCATTGAAATAAAATTTTAAGAATGTTGGCCATTTAAAGGAATGGCTAAAGTCTTTGCATAGCAAAAATAGATACTGGATACTCCACCTTGTTAAAATCACAATATTTCTCTTACATTATTTTTTCATTTTATTTTTCACTTACTTGAGTTATTCATAGCCATTATGTTTTGCTTCTTGAACTTATTTGAGAAAAGAGATTTTTAAAATAGGCAAAATAGGGTTCTTAGTACTTAAATGACTGACTTTTAAAAGCCTATTTATTGACTTTTATTTACAGAAATAGAAAAAGAAAAGTGACTTATGTGAAACATAATATTCTAAAAATATTCCTAATTTATATTTGCTTATCCATAAGCCAGTTTATTCTTCTCTTTCCTACCTGTTATTAGGCCTGAAGAAAAGAGACTGAGCAAATATCATCTTAGGAGAAGGACATGATATTGGAAAGTCCTGTGATTCAAAAGAGTATAGGAGAGCAATCCATTAAGACCTCAGTGGATATTAGGAAAGAGAGTGATGTATTCAAATATGGCAGCAAAGTTTAAACATTTGTGTCCTCGTATTTTCCCTGTAGAAGTGCCCAGTTGCAAAAAGTATATCTTGAGAACATTAGAAGGGAGTGGCCAGTGATGTGATTATCAAGAAGTTTGAGAAGACTGCAAACCTTTGGGATAAGACTGGCATGTGGCCACATTCAGCATGGCATGTATGAAATCATATGGCACTAGGAAATGGGAATAATTAGAAAGATAAGCCTGTGGTAGTCCCCAGCTCCCTACTACCTTCAGAGGATATATATGGGATTCAGGAATTTACTCTTGTCCCAAAAAAGGCTTTCAGTGGACCAGCAGAGACCTGGATTGGGATAAAAGCTGGCACATGTTTGGAACCACACATTTTAGGATAGATGTCCTTACAATATATCTGGTGAGCCAAAGGACTCAGTTGTGCTTTAGTGGTCAACACTATAGGGAACAGAAGAGACAAACCACTGTTTAGGAGAGACCAGAGACCAGAAATGATACATAGAAAATCATTTGGCTCCAATATCTGTTTCCTGACACTACTACAAGGGCACATAAATATTATGACCAGTACCCAAAACATATTTTAGGAAAAACAGGTGAAGAGAGAAGAAATCTGAGTAGATCAATTCATTCAAAAAATAGATGTGTATATCTAAAGAAACAGTTTAAATTTCTGGATTCAAACAAATCAACTGGATTATTCTAAATACAGTGTATGGGACTGTGGTTCCTGTTCTACCTAGCAGGTTTATGATAAAGATATTGTAGAAAAACAAAGCAAATACTACATTTTCTTTGAATATCTACATATGCATTAATAATATTACAACTCATTAGACATATTTTCACCTATTGTGGAAGAGATAATGAAAATCCAATGCGTAGCCTCTAAAGTCTACACCATTCTTATTTACCAAGAAAGAAATAATCCTCGATGCAGCTGTCACCAATATGATAGATACTTGGCATTAATGACAACAAGTAGCAATTTTCAAAAAGCAAATGAACACATCACTCAGTTCCATAAAATTCAAAAACACATTCAAATATCTGTTTTTATTGTAAGGTTAGCAAAATCACTTCCCCTTAAAACTACCTCTTTTACTTCCAAATTCCAAGTGACAATATTTATTAAGACTAGACAAGGCTCAAAGGGCTTCTTGTTTTTGTTTTCTTTTGATTTTTACACTTAACAGCTAGACAATGTGCTAAATTTGAAGGATTTGTTAAAGTTTTTATTCTAATCCATCTTGGAACTGGCTTTATATTAAGAGTATCTAATTGTTGCCATATCAATTTTACATCACAGTAACAATGTGGCATAAAATGTCAAAGAATCTATTTAAAAACAAAGTACAACAATAGTCTAACAACTCACACACAATTGAACATATTGTAATTGAAAAGTAAATTTAAGCTCTATTTTTCTAGGTGTCATTTGCAATATTCATGACAGAGGTGGTTGACAAGGATCTGCCATTATGGTGGTTTATTTAACTGCTGGAGTAGTTTTTCTGATATTCTAAAAGTTTATATTAGGATATTCATTAAAAGGTAGAATCAATGGCTTCTGAATCATTTCAGAAACTACAGTTTTCATTATTTTGTGAGTAGAGGAAAGCTTTACAAAGATTCTAAGGTTATTTTGCTTGTTTGTTTTGTTTTTCTGGCAACATCAAGAGAATCTTCATTCTAGTTGTAACAGATTTTGATGAAACATTTTTACAAGCCATTATTATGAAAATGTCAGAAACTAAAAGCTCCCTGAACCCTTAGGTTACATATAACTAAAAGTTTATATTAAGATGTTCATTAAAAGTATATATGTTAATCCAGAGTCTAGGATTCAAGACAGAAATGTGATTTATGTATCGGATTTAAATGTTTTTTAATAATATAAAACTTACGTACTGATAATGTTGCTTTAATTCAGGGTAGGGTGGGTGATATGCAAAGCATCTATGTTCTTATTTGTTGCTATTCAATTCCATTAAAGAATTCTAATCTTTGTTGATAAACATAGTAGTTATTTTTAGTAAAGAATTTTTCTTATTTAAGGGGATACTTAAAATTTTTAAATGCAGCACTCCTAATTTGAATCTACATTTCTTAATATTTCTTTCATAATTAAAAATCAAATTCTACAAAATGCCTATTGCAAGTAAGATTTGTCTATTTATGGAAAATTTTAAAAATGACAAAATTGTGAAAAATTTGATACACATAAATTTAATATATACTTTATTTTCCTTTCAGTATTAGGATTTCTAAGTTTCTTTGTTTAAGGAAAAAAAATACAAGCAGATACATTTGTTTTCCTTATAGCTGTTTTCTCCTTCTCATCTTTCTTCCTTCCCATTTCAAACAGGTAGTCAAATCCTCAGCATTTTTCTCCTTGCAAGGGAAGAAACAAGAACAAAACAAAAGAAAAAAACCTACTTGAAGCTAAACCTTATAAAAGCTTTAGAAATTTTTAAATTTATTATGTTATATCACAATATTGAGGCTAGTGAGGGGGCAGGTAGGGTAGAGATAAAATATAAATTGTACAGAGACTGAGGTGCCAGAGGAGAGAAGGAAGAGGAAGCAACAGGAAAACCACCACGCCCAAAGTATGAAACATTTTCCCCTATCTTCTTACCCTCCCCATTTACTGGCTCATCATGATGAAAACCAAGAGAAAAGACTAGGTGAGAAGGTAGAGAAAAGGAATCTAAAATTTGCATAGATGGTCAGGATATAAAATTGCATAGCCATTTCCAATTCTGAATTCCTGAGACTTATTGTTCTCTACAGAGTCAATGCTAAATGAAATCTCACTGTTTGCAGAGGACATGAAAAGGCCAGACAATTTCACCTAGCAGTTGGTGAGAGCAAAACAGCTGTTAATGAGTTTTACTGGGAGGCCTGTATGAGAAAATGCCAGGATATATTAGCATATTTATTTCTCTAGGATCATGTGCTCCTGATTATCAACCATAAACTTGAAAAACCTTTAGGGGTTATTAAGAATTGTTGGTTGTTTATTTTTTACTATAGTAACAGGACAGTGTTTGACTGTGATCAAAATGGCCAGGTAAATTCTCGCATTTTTCTATAGTATTAGACCTTTATAGCCCAACTTCTAAGATGAGTTGGTAGGTTAATACTTGTTTTCATGACTAATATGTTCAGTAGTTACACTGAATTCACCTTTGGAAACTGCAAAATATGTCTCGTTGGCATTTTTATACACTTATTTTGTATCAATACAGATTTAAAAAGATTTGATGAAGTTTGCCACATTGCTATCAAGTAGTTTTATTTTGCTAATTTTACTTTTAAAATTTTGGGAACTTGAGAAGAAAACATGTATGATTAATAAAATGAATTATTAAGAACACTGTCATTTATCAAATCCATACTGTTTACATAATAAAAAGCAGTTATTGGGACAATGAGAATTTGAAATTTTCACAATAAATTTTATGTTTGCATAGTTTTTTGGCAATATTGAAATGGATTTATGTAGGGATTATATATTACATCAATACATGGACTATGAGATGAATTACTATTTCTATGGAAAGTTTATAATTTATTTGACATATTCAGGCTTATAGATATTTACATTTAAAAGTCGCCTTTTAAAATATGCAGATTTTGAGGCTGAGTAATGCTTATATTAATCAATTATAATGATCTTATAGAAGGTTTTGTGATTTTAGGGAGTATGAAGGAGCTGCATTTTATAAATCTATTAATTTATGGAAGCATCAAAGAGAAATTTGCAAAAAGTCTGATAGAAAAATGAAAGAAATGCTAAGAGTACACTCCTAAAGTGTATTCATACGAATATATTTTCCTCATCGTATATCCTGCTTTATTAAAAGAGATGTGAAATTTCTATCTAAGTGAATCATGAAAATTACATCCCTTGTCACACAAATCAAGTAAATAGGTACCCTGTCCACTCAGTTCCTGCACCAGAATACTAGCAGTCAATCATTTTCTTCTGTGGAATATTGGCACACACTGCTACATTCTTTGCGGCTAATCTATGCCCTGTTGGTCATTTTGCTTTGTATAATACAGGAAATATCACAGCTCAGATGATGGTTGACAGCATGTGGTGGAGAGAAGGGATGACCGTGCATCTTGAGCCAGGTTGCTCAACTGATCACTACCCCAGATAAAACTGGGTCTTTACATTTTGCAGTTGGTATTGGTATTGCTGAAGGTCAATGCTGTAAAATTTCCTACCTTCTGGTGGAAAGGCTTCTGGTGGTTTAGGCATCTCCCTCAAACCATTGCCAAGAAGAGAATGCTAGGACGTAACAAATATATTGAATTATGCTTTCAGTTTTTCTGCTAATATAGTCAGGAACATATTTAGATATTTTACATGACAAGTTCTTTTAGAGTAGGGCACTATTGACGTTTTGAGCTGTTATGGGGGGCTCTCCTGTGCTTTTTATGATGTTTAGCAGCCTTCATGGCCTTCCTCCAATATGTGCTTACAGTACCTCCTGTCCCAATTGTGACAACCAGAATACTTGTAGACATTGCCAAATGTCCCTGGGTGAAAAAGTATCCTGGGTTGAGAACCACTACTTTAGAGTAAGCAGTGTATATATTTACATGAACTCAAATCATCTTTCACATAGCCTCACATAAAGAATCAATGAAGCTTATGTGTATTGGGAATCTGTCATGTGCCAGCAACTGAATTGAGTGCCTCCACATATATTAATGGATATATATTTTCCAACATGTAAGATAGAGATTATAGATAAGGAAATGGAGATACTGAAAAGTTAATCAACTTTCAGGGATTCAAAGTTGAATGTTTGTGACTCCAAACAACATGAAATTAAAAAACAAAACAAAACATTGTTTATCTGTTGTAGGTACAGTAATATCTCACAAGATGTCTAACATCAGACGGGCCTTGGATCTACTAACAGTGTTAGACACCTGAGTGCTGAGTCTAGATCAGGAGTTCAGTATTTGGAAGAAAATCATATGCAGCATAATATTTACTTTATTCTAAAGAACATTTGAGTTAAGAATAAAATCAGGAATTATCTAGATTATTATTAGGAAATATTTGATTCTCATGTTTTTATATATTATAAAACAACTCCATGAGGCACATTAATTGTAATTATCATATTCTCAAACTTCTTCTGTTCACCAAGATACATAGCCAAGCATTGCCATTGGAGGGGAAATTGCTTTGCTATAGGAGTTAGAATGGAGACTGGTAATGCACTCTTTTCTGTTGGCACTCTCTACCTTTATCTTGGGTTACTCTACCATTACGTTTTCCATATTTTCCTAATGGGGTACATGGACATAAACTTTAGAAATTTTGCATGACTAAGAACATTTGATCTTGCTATTTTATTTTTTATTATGTTTCATCAAGTCATCTGTCATTTTTAATTAAAAAATAAAACTTTAAATAAAATAACTGCAGAAGGATCATTTTTAATATAATAAAGATAATTTACCCCAAAACACTACTTAGTTAAGAAATATTAAAAAAGGCTTCAATAAAAAGAACTTTAGAAATATGCCTGGAATTACTATTATTGTTTAATATACGTAGACATTTTAACAAAAGAAACAAGATAGCTAAAAGATACAAGTTTATCAATATCCTATGAAAAGTGCTCACATTTTTAAAAAAGACAACTCAATATGGCATGATAATTCACAGAAAAGCAAATTGAAATGGACAAATTCACATAGAAATATGTTCAAATACAATATTAAGAGAATCCAAGCTAAATCAACATAGATTTTTTTTATCCATTTAATTGGCAAAATTAAAAAGTGAAAATGTGGGAGACAGTATGTTTTTATGGAAATGGAAATGTAAAATTTGCAGCCCTTGTGAACCACAATTTGACTATTAAAATGGAAATATGTACCTCTGGCTGCAATTAACAGAAAATCTAATATGGCCATAGTGGAACAAAATAGAAGTTTCTGTCTCACATGAAATAAGTCTAGAAATACACAATCTGGTTAGGATATTCCATGGTCATAAGTGTCCTGTCCACAGCTCTCATCCTTAGCCCACAGCTTATATGTTATGACTCAAGACAAATACTTGAGTTCCAGCCATCACATTTGCACTTTAATCAGTATATGAAAGAAAAGGCTTTAAAGGGCTCATTGCCTTCATTTAAGGACATTTTCTATAAATTGTGCTTATATTACTTAGTCACAAAGACATTTTAAGCTACAAGAAATAAATATGCTCAATTGAAATTTAAGGGATGTATTGCTAAGGAGAAAAGTGAAAATGGTTAAGAGATTACTAGCCTGCACCCTTTGATAGGGCAAAAGAAAAAAATAATACCATACAAAGATACGTGTTCAAGGATATTTGTTGTAGCATTGTTTATAGTGAAAGATAAAAGAAATTTAATAGATGTCTATAGTGGAAGATAAAGGAAACTCAATAAATGACTATTAAGTAATTCGGGGTACATTCACATCATGTAATACTATGCAGTCATAGAATTGTATTAATTAAAGGTATATAGGTACCTTAGAAGTGTTTATACAAAGAATGGCTAAGTAAGAAAACAATTGAAAATCAGATACCTGACCTATAGCCATTATTATCTCATGATGATCAAATGCATTCATGATTCAAAAGGCACTTTGAAACCTGTGGAGTACCAAAAAATTCAAGGGATCTTTATGCAATACCTATAGTATAAAATACAGATACTGTATTGACACCACTCAACAGATATTGTAATTTCTTTAGTATGTCTCCTATATTGCACAGAATGGTAATTTAAATATTACATTTCCTAGACTTTGTTATATCTGGAATTCCGAATGTGATTTAGAGTCACCTATCAGATGTATTCCTAGAAAACTAGAATTCAGACATGAGATCAGTGGGAAGTGAAACAGAGCATGAGGTGCCATCTTCCTGGTGTAGATCATGACAGGGTCATCAATGTCTTAGAACAGGAAGGTGAGCATCAGGGTCAACAGGGAGCATTCTCTGTCACAAGGA
Organism: Eidolon dupreanum; assembly: GCA_028627145.1. NCBI lineage: Eukaryota > Metazoa > Chordata > Mammalia > Chiroptera > Pteropodidae > Eidolon > Eidolon dupreanum. The sequence continues at coordinate 45,480,106 of CM053501.1, read as the reverse complement.
GGGCAGCTGTAATATATCTTTCTACTTAAATCAACAAGAATAGATTTTGTTCTTGGGATGTGAACCCTATCTGATGTTGTACTTTTCCAATTTTTAATCTGAAAAGATTGGAAAACACTTCTGTATTCCTGTAATAGTCCTTAAAATATAAAATATGCCAGCTAAATATACATCTTTAAGATTTTTAATTTTGCTAAAATGACTGAATAAAATAATGGCATGACATTTAAAATTATGCAACAAGAATCTAATCTCTATAAAACTACAATGCTTTGTTATCTACTGGACTAATTTCCTAGTCTCTCCCTCTTTTTTTCTTACCTTTAGCAATAAAAAAGTTATTAGATTTTATCCCTCCTCCATTTGCCTTTATTAGTCAAGTAAATATTCATTAAAATCTTGTGGAGTCTAGCAAAATCTTCTTATCTAGGGGGAATATACACAGATCCGAAATGCTTCCTGGCTTATGTTCCATTTCTCGACCCGCCAATTGGCCCATTGTAAATTTGTCACATGAATAATACACATAATTCATATATATTAGTATATGATAATGAGCTTTTGAAAAAATGACTTTCCACCAAAATGGAGACAACCAGCCAACTGAGGGCCAGACCTTTAGGAACTAGCAGTTCAATTAAAGCTGGAAAAAACTGTTTTGATAGCACATACTTTCATCAACTGAAGAATTATTAATGTATAAGCAAGCAGGTTTGTAACTAATGAATAATATGACATCGGAAAAATTCTTCCTTCAGCTAGATAATCATAGCCCACAGCATCTATGCTTAGGAATTGTAATATGCCTATAATTTTCTGTTATGTATCTAATTATTTACACCATGAAGAGAAGAAATAAGGAAAGAAGACAGGACTGAGAAGACAAAAAAGAGTTAACCAGTATGCAATCAACCACTGGCCGAGTCTGTGTTCTCTTACAAATACTAGATTCAAAATCATTATCAGTGAAGGTTGTTCACTTTAACTAGAATAAAACACAATAGCAATGTAATTTTCTTAATCTCCCATATGACTTTCCTTCCATGCATTACATTTCTATTCCTCTTTTCTTTTTGTCTCATTTCATGTCTTCTATTACAGTGGTTTTAAGATGCTTACTCCTCAGTCTCTTATTGGCCTTGTTTGAAATCACTTAGTGTATGTAGGTAATTAGCTTTAGTGTATCTGAGTCTGTGTTATCTCAATTCTGTTCACAGCAGTCTTATGCATTCTCTTCTTCATTGAGAATGTAAAAGAGTCAGGGCAGAATCAATGTCCGTTGAGAACTGTGTGTTTTAGTTTGTTCATAATTTCAAGCAGCTAATTGCTCTGCTTCATTTTCTTGATTAAAAACACAAATCCAAAGGCAGAAACTCTGTTTAATTAAAAAATAATGAGTGAAGTCAATGCAACGTTAAAGAGAGGAAGGGGCTGACATGTAACTGAATCAAATACAAACCAAATGGGAAGCAGCCACAAGAATATGCACTAAAAATATTCTTAGCCTTTAGGGCAGATTTAATCCAGAACACTGATTTTTGTCTCTACCAATAGCAAACAAAATAATAGTAATATTAATAATATCAACAAAACATGCAGTAGCCTTTTTTTTTCCTCACCAGGAACAATCCATCAAGAAAAGAGATACAACATTTTGCCATAAAATCTGAAAGTAGACAAGAAATCACAAAAATTCTGGCATGTTTGTTCACTGATTCAATTCCATCCCCCAGAAAATATACAGGGGATAGAAAATGTGGTTAGAAAATCCTGAGGCTAGTCCCTAGCATTCACAGTGTACAATGTGGCCCAGTGAGGGATGAAGCCTGTGTACAGTTATGAAAGAAACCATCAAAATGGGCTTTCAGTCGAAACCATCAAAATGGGATTTCAGTTGAAGCAGGAAAATTTCCAGAAGAAAGTACTGTCCATATTGTCTCTTCAGACTGAAATAAAAGTAGAGGGAATAAGTCTAGATAATTCTAAGCAATACACAGAAAACACAGACTTTGTAAGGGAGCAGAGTGCTGGAGTGAGGGTGAAGTACATTGAGAGTTTAGGATCACTTGTCCTTCAGCCACCACTCCACAGAAATCCTCCTTGCTTTCTGCCCCCTACTGGTTAGGGGAGTGTTATTGGCTTTAGGGAGCTACCATCTGATTAAGTACACTGGATCATCAGAGCTTCAGGCTTTTAAGTTAAATTGCAGAATTCCCACACCAAGGGACTAAAATATGTTTTAAGTTTGGTGCAGTGAACTCTTTAACACAGCTCAGAGAGTCAAACCAGGCCTGTAACAAAGGGTATACATACACTCTCTGCTGAATTCTCCCAACCCTATGCCCAAACCTGATATATCATAAAAGTGGATATAAAGTAATTCTCACCCCCACACTCCAACTCAGAGGAAGAAGAAATCACATACATATAAAAAGTATCCACCCTCTATGAAATCCTATCATGGCTTCTCATGACACATAATGAAATTCAACTCCTTAATCCTGGTTATTATGGACTGAATTGTGTTCTCTCAAAATGCATATGTTGGAGCCCTAACTCCTAGTACTTTAGAGTGTGACTCCATTTGGATATAGGGCTTTAATTAATTAAGGTTAGATGAGGTCATAGGAATAGGGACCTAATGAAATATGACAGGTGTCCTGACAAGAAGAAACACTTAGATGTGTGTGCACAGAGAAAAGGCCATGTGAAGACACAGCAAAAAGATGGCCACCTGCAGGCCAAGGAGAGAGGCCTCAGGAGAAATCACACCTTCCAACACCTTGATCTTAGACCTCTGGCCTCCAAAACTATGAGAAATAAATTTGTTATTTAAGCCAAACAGTCTGTGGTATTTCGTTATAGCAGACCTAGCAGATTCATACACTGGTGCATAAAAATTTACACTATCTGTACCTGATTAATTTCCCAGCCCCTTTTAATCACTGTGGCCCAGTTCTAATTTTTTTTTTTTGCCTGAAACACTTCAGTCACACTCTTGGCCCAAGATTAAGTCCTTACTTTCATTCTCAAGATCATCATGTGGGCAGATCATTCTTGTCATTTTGGTCCTTGCTCAAGTGATGTATAATAAAACAGACCTTCTCTGATTACCTAATATAACCTACATCATCTGTGTTTAGAATGCTGCCTTAAATACAGCCAGCACTTGAGAAATAGTTTTAGAAGTAGTGAAAGAGAACAAGGCAGTTGAAAAGCATTTACTGAAAATGTAAAACAAATAATCAATCTGGATTGAAATCCTCAAGCATGAGAAACATGGAGAGAAATGGTATAACATCTCTGTAATCATTATGTTAGTGTAAGTAAGAAAGGGATGGAGCAAGTGAGGGATGGATGAAACATGAAAAAGAGGGATGAAAAACTCAGCTTGGAAGAAGATAACCAAAACATGGGAAAAAATATCCCGAGTCTCTATCCCTAGCAAAGCATTTTATGAACCTGAAATTAATAAAGTATGAGCAAAAAGATAAGAAGTTAAACCAACAAATGAGGTAAAAAGAGAAATACTGATCCAAGAAAACAAATGAGCAACAACACTAACAGACATAACACATAAGTTAGAAACAACATTAGAAATGATAGAGCAAAAAAAAAAAAAAAAACCAAAATCTACTAACATGGCATAAGGGTTGAGATAGCCACTGCATGCTGCATGCCAAGGTAAACCAGCCAAAGAGATAAGAATTTCAAATTCCACAAAGGGAAAAATATCCAGGAAGCTTATCGAACAAAAAATATCTTTCATGAATTTAAATACATTATAAATAGTTGAATACTTAAGGATAATTTTTTATTAAGTTTATTAGGGTAACATTGGTTAATACAATTATATAATTTTCAGGTGTACATTATCATTTGACATCTGTATATTCTATTGTGTGTTGACCACCCAAAGTCCAGTTTCCTTCAGCTACCATATATTTGATCCCCTTTAACCACTTCACCCTCCCCCTAAACCCTATATTTGACCCCCTTTATCACATCTACCTCCCCCCTCCTCCCCACTCCACTAGTAGCCACTACTTTATAGTCCTCTGGTAACCACTAATCTATAGTCCATGTCCATGAGTCTCTGTTTGTTTATCCTGTTCATTTGTTGCTTTTAAGTTTATATCCCAGATATAAGTGATATCATGTGGTTTTCAACTTTTTCTGTCTGGCTTATTTCATTTAGCATGATTATCTCGAGGTCCATCCATGCTGTCGCAAATGGTAGTATTTCATCTCTTCTTATGGCTGAGTAATAGTCCATTGTATATATGTACCGCAGCTTCTTTAGCCAATCATCTATCATAGGACATTTTGATTGCTTCCATGTCCTGTCCACTGTGAATAATGCTGCTATGAACATCGGTGTGCAAATATCTTTTCAGATATGATTTTTCAAGTATTTGGGGTAAATACCCAGTAGAGGGATTGTTGGATCATGGTAGATCAATTCTTAGTTTTTTGAAGACCCCCCATACTGGTTTTCATAGTGGCTGTACCAATTTGCTATCCCCCCACCAGTGTATGAGGATTCCTTTTTTTCTCCTCATTAAGGATAATTTGAAAATAATATTCTGTGATTAAAAACTAATAATTTTAGTAACACAAATATCTGTTAAATATATGCTATATGTATGCCTAGATTATTCATTTTTAAATATTTATTACAATCTGTCTTATAATGAAGAGACATTTTATTTATGTTTTAATAAGCTGATGACATAAAAACAAATTACAATAAATAATGAATTTCTGAATCTAAGAGGGCAAATATTTGGAGGTAATAATTTTTAAGAAAAATTTGGTTTAACTAAATTTTTTAATTAAATGTATTGGGGTAACTGGTTAATAACATTATAGAACTTTCAGATGTACAGTTCTATAATACCTCATATGTATATTGCATTGTGTGCTCACCACCCAAAGTCTAGTCCCCTTCTGTTATTATGTATTTGACCCCCTTTATCCTCTTCCACCTCCCTCTACACCTCCCCTTCGGGTAACCACCATACTGTTGTCTCTGAGTTTGTTTGCTTTTGTTCGTTTGATGCTTTCTATTTCATAATCCACATGTGAGTGAAATCATATGGTTCTTGTCCTTTTCCATCTGTCTTATTTCACTTAACATGATACTCTCAAGATTAATCCATGTTGTCACAACTAGCATCATTTCATCATTTTTTATAGCTGAGTGGTATTCCATTGTATATATGTACCACTTCTTTACCCAATCATCCATCTAACATTTGGATTGTTTCCATGTCTTGGCTATTATGAGTAATACTAATGAACACAGGGGTACCTATATCTTTACAGATAAATGTTTCCAAATTTTCAGAAAGATCCCCAGAAGAGGTATCAGTGGGTCATATGGTAGCTCAATTAATTTTTTGGAAAGCCTTCATACTGTTTTCTATAGTGGCTGCACCGATTTATATCCCCATCAGCAGTGTATGGAGGATTTTCTTTTCTCCACATCTTCTCTAACATTTGTTATTTCTTGTCTCATTGATAATAGGCATTCTAACAGGTGTGAGATGGAATCTCATTGTGGTTTTGATTTGCATTTTCCTTATAGCTAGTGAAGTTGAGTATTTTTATATATCTGCTGTTAGCCACCTGTATGTCTCCTTGGAAAAGTGTCTGTTCAGGTCCTCTGCTCATTTTTTAATGCGATTGTCTCTTTTTGTTTTTGAATTGTATGAATTCTTTACATATTTTGGATATTAGCCTTTTTTTGGAGATGTTGTTTGCAAATATTTTCTCCCATTCGTTGGTTGCCTTTTTGTTTCGATGATTTCTTTTGCTATGCAGAATCTTTTTAGTTTGATGTAGTCCTGTTCACTTGTTAAACTAAATAAATTTTTGCTGTAGTGTTAAAATATATTTTGATTGTTAGTAATGACATTATTTCCTCTAGCATTTGTTTTCAATAACTCATATTTAAAATATAATTTTTCGCATCCAATATGGGAAATCATTTGTCCATTTAGTCCCTCAACTTTTTTATTTAGAAAATGAGGATGTCTAAATAGTTCAATTCTAATGCCCATTCTAGGTTTTTATTTTAATATACTATGATGGTACTATTTTAAGTACAGTTAAGTTTTAATATAAAAAGGCAAATGTTCATGTATTGAGATGAAAAGCAAAGAGGCATTATACCTCAAAACTAGCCCAAAATAATTCCTTTAAAATTATCACAGTGAAAATTTTGATGAAGAAAGCTGAATTAAATAAATCCATCTCATGAAGCATTACCTTTTTAAGGTGGGAAGGAAGGAAGAAAGGTGGGAAGGAAGGACTTTTTTTTTTTATCTATTGCAATAAATAGCAAATATATGGTTCTAGAAATTATTTCTGTATTTCTTGAAAAAGTATGTGATGCATTAGGAGAACAATTACAGTTTCTAAGTACACTTTTTTATACTTGTGGATTTATATAAATAAAAATAAACAAGAATCATCCCAACTGCAAATTTAAAAACTAGGAGACAAAAATCAATAAAGGGATATATATGTGTATAGAAAAAACATTCCATCATAATAATCATGTGTAATTTAATTCAAGCAATTATAATAATCTACAGAAAGCATTGTTACAGAGTTGAATACACTGTTTTCCTAATTAAATGAATGTGCCTTTTACAATAGCTTTAGTTCTTTTAAATACCAAAACAAATTATTCTTTATACACAACTGAGAGTATATTAATTTGTCTACTGTATTATCAGCTCAACATGGACACTAAACTTTCAAATTAAGGAGCCTCAAGTACTTACAAATCAAATACATGAGTTGAGGGGTTATTCTTTGCAAAAATTTCAGTACATATAGCCTATCCTCACTCTACCTTTAGCATGGTATAATGAAAAGAATTCTGGACTGAGAGTCAGGACATCTTCACTGGCTTGTGGCTATAGGTAAATCATTTGTCCTCTTAGGGCATCGACTTCCATATTCTTTTATACTACCAATAAAAGAATCTTGAAAAGAAAACAAAACAAAACAAAAATGGGATGTTGAACTACTCAATTCTAATGACCATTACAGGTTTCTGTTTTAATAAATTGTGGTGGTACTGTGTTTCCTCTCTTATTATTATTTCTTTTACATCTGGAACTTTAAAATATTGTATAATACAATTCTCTCTTCATTCAAAAATTGCCCATCATCAGTCTCTATGCTATCTTCAGTTTACACCAAAACATTTAAGTCATTACTTTTGATTGCTAATAATGGCATAAATGAAAATAAAATGAGAAAAATATATTACATCTGATGTCTTTGATAGCTGAAATATATTTATTCTAATTTTTTGTTTTGGGTTATGCAACATAGTATACTTATCTATTTATTTATAGTTATGTAAATAAAACTTTCCCTTATGATTCATGTCCTTGTTATCCTCCTCTTGTGATCAGAGTTAATTGACTATATATCGATCAAAGGTTTATATATCAAACAGCTTAAGTTGTTGATCCAGCCCTCAAAGGAAGAGTACCTAGCAAAGTGGCTGTGATCCTATTGTATAATTAGTTACGGAATTTATTTCCCTTTAACTGACACAAAAATCTAATTTCCTAAAGTTATTTTGAAACCAAGACATTCACAGAAACCTGTACTATAAGTCTTGGCTTCTAAGATATTAAAATCTTCCTGCTGTTTTTAATACTTTCATTAGTTTGTTGTGGTGGTGAACTAATTAGTTTTATTCCCAAGACCAAAACTGTATATAGATGATACTAGTCTATAAAGTTTATTATGACTCATCACTATCATTACTATGATTTTTTTCTGACAAAATTTTAAATATCCTTAGGAAATCATTACAATTGTTGAATTTCTTTAAGCTAGGCAGTATAAAAACTTGAATTGCTTCTCAGATTCTGGTTTATTCCAATATGTAGATCAACACCTAGGCTACCAAAATTTATAAGTCTATATTATATATATAATTTAAAAGTATATGTGTATGTGTGTGCGTGTGTGTGTGTATATATATATATATCTATATATATATATATACTCAAATGCATATATATATATACACTACTTATGTGTATATGCATTTAGTATATATGCACATGCATTTCTATAACATATATATATATACATATATGTGTGTGTGTGTGTGTGTGTGTGTGTGTATGTTGGTGGGTAAAGATACTTGAGGTAATTGAATAGGAGATTTCATCTAATGTGGATTTACCCATGTAAGAATATTTGTTACCTTTAAATAGAAAAAGGAATGCTATTTTATCATATAATTCTTGTATGTTGTGTTTATTATGTTCTCTTATGTTGTAGTTTATATTTCTCTTAGGTTCTTTCACTGGTTATGGTAACACATTATTTACCAAGAAGGTTTGGTAATTTGAAGAGCATTTGTTACAGAGCTCTTAAATTAAGAAAAAAAAATCTTTCAGGTGTAATGAAGGTATAATAAAATTCTAATGAGTTCACTTTTGCTACTTAACTGTACTGAAAGAAATAGCATCTGAGTAAAGCTGACATACACTTTAATCTACATTTAAAGGCAAAGTCATAATTGAGATTGAATCAATAATTTGGATAATAAATGCTGTATGCCATGGTGTATCAGACGAGATAAACAAACACGTATCAAGTGCCTATTATATAAGCTGTGCTAAGAATAAGAAATAGCCACAACCTTCAAGGAGTTTAAAATGTAATTGAGGAAAACAACAAAATAAAAATTAAATAACATTTTACAACTATAACAAAAGTGGTCTCACAGGAAGTACATGAGTAACTGCCAAATAAGTTATTCAAGAGTAACTGCATGTAGAGTGTGAGGTGAAGAGTGCTCTGTAGAGGGGCACGGTCTGGGGCTGCTTCCTGGGCAAGGCAGGGCACGGAGGAAAGACGAGGCACTGCATAGCTCCACTAGAAGGTTCAAGAAGGCCATTCATAAATACATGAACTTTGTTCTTCCCCAGAGTTAACACCGTAAAGACAAGTCACCTTTGCATTTCTTTTTTGGAACTGAATTTATGAAACCAGCAAAGCAGATAGTAAATCATTGAATTCTGTTTCAACCAAACAAAGGGTAATAATATGCTCGCAAGTAATTGCAATTAGCATTAAAAGTTACTGCCAAGTGTCACAGTTCTCCTGCAAAGGTGACAAATGGAATATGAACAAACTATGTATAATATGTAATGAACAGTTCAGAAGTATCATCATATTTTAGTATTCATTTTTTAATTTACTCAATATTTATTGAAATAATAATCAAATCAAAACAAAAATTCTTCCATTGTGGACTTACCATCTAAGGAGGGAAAATGCACTGAAAAGAAGTTTATAATATCTGGAAAAATATATAATAACTATCAGTGATAACAAAAATGAGTCTGAGCAAAGCAATAGAGGACGAGGGTGAGGGAGGCTATTGTAGACGTTGTAGACACGGTCTCTGTGAGAATGCAACACTGAAGCGACACTCAAATCTCAGCTCTCGGTAAGTTTAGATAATAAAATCCTTGGTTAAAATTCTCTTTAGACCATATAATTTGCGCAAGGGAGTTCATCATTAAATTTATAATAATCTAGTCAAAGGGTGCTCGTGAATGTGCTTCAGTAGAGCTCTGTTTCAGCATGTTTAAATGTGACAGAGATTTATGTCCCTAACATAACAACCAATAGAGAGTATGTCACCACAATGTCATATTCCCTGACGCCAGTGTTAGAAAGGATGTTCCCTGTATAAATATAACAGAAAAGATAAAGTTGGAATAAAAAGGGGAAAGAAAGTGGAAATGATTGATAAGACAGATAAAAGACAAGAAAAAATAAAGCAAAAAGAGAAAAGTATGAGAAGAGGAATACAAAGTGAAAGAAGATATTCACTTTTATGAACTCCAACTTTGTACAAGTTACTATTGCAATACTCGTCATATTTCATGTCAATCATTTCTATATGCATCACTGTAGGACATCACTCACAGGTACAGAAAGTATAATCAGTGTTAAGCCTTCTGGCCTGGAGTTCTGGTCTCTGCTACAGCATGTTTTCTTAACTCTCATTACAAAATGAATAAGAGAGGAGGGTTACCCTTCCTCTCACTCCCTCCCTCCCTCTTTCTTTCAGTCTGTCCTTCCTTCTTTCCTTCATTCCTTTCATCCTTCCTTTCATCCTTCTTTTGTTCTTTTATTTTTTTTATTCCTTTTAATAATGGAAGAATATAATTCTCCTGACTTTCAGACCCTGCGTTTTTCCACATTGCCTCTTAACAAGGAATAGTATCACCTATCACATAAATCCTAAGCAAAACTACTTATTTCCTCATTTATTATTAATTTAACCGATACATATTTACTGGGTATTAGGCACTGTTTTGGTATAAGGAATACAGAGATATTCAAAGTATTTTATACTCTCAAGGAATTCATAGTCCAGGAATAGAGACAGACAGTGACAAATATTTGCAAAGTGCATTTTGGAAGCACTGGGAAGCCACACCTAAAACAAGCCAAAGTTTAGGGAACAGTGACTGGAGGAAATGGTGCCTGAGACGAGTCATAATGGATGACTAAGGAAGGGAAATGGAACTTCAGATAAAGTATAGGAGTGAGAAATTACATTCTATGTGAAGAAATATGCATTAAAAGGTGATAAGAATTGATGTTGGAAAGGAGTAAAACTTTTTTTTTAAAGAAATATTCAGAGTAGCTGTACAGAATTGAGGATGAGTTGTACAAACAAGAGGATTGATTACAGTGTCCCAGAAAGTGGATGATGACAGTATAAATTAGAACTAAAGTACAATGCACAGATTATAGAGAATAGATTTGAGAAATGTGTTGAGTATAGAATCATCAGGGTGTCATGTCTGATCAACTGAGACGGAGACTGGTTTGAAGATTTAGAGTGACTAAGAAATGTCTTAGTTTGGTTTTTAAGAATCGAGATTAGAACCACTTACAGAAAAAAATGTTTTTGTTTTTGTTTTTGTTTTTGCTTTTGAGATCATGAGCCTCAAATTCAGAGAAGAAATCTGGCCTGGAGCTAGAGAACTTAATATCATTAGCATATAAGCAGCACCTGAAATCTTGCAAATGGGTAAGACGAACCACATAAAGGATGTTCAGAGAGTAGACAAGCCATGGGAGTTTGTTCATTCACAAGTACACTGTGCTAGATGATAAGAATATTTTTTTTGAGTGAGTGAAATTTTATAAAACTCCATTGAAAAAAAGTGAATCCTTCAAATGTTAGAAGATAGGTGATATGTTGAAGAATGACAATATTCAAGGAATAAGTGGAGGAAAAAGGGCTCATGAAAAATACATTGGAGAAAAGGGACAGTCACAGAAACCAAATGAGTGACAACTTTGCAGATGAGAGTGATCAGACATGGAAAGATTTCAGTCAATTTCCAGTAAGATAAAATCTGACATCACAGAATTATCAGCCAAATGCTGCGAGCAGAGCTACAGAATTTCAGATTAAAAACAAAAAGAAAAAGAAATGACAGTGCTTGCACACTAGTTTAATGAGAAGAATGTTACAGGATCAAGGAAAGAATGTGTGTTTTAAATGGGAGGAAACTTTTCTAATTACTAAATGGCAATGAATTTTCTAAATTGCTTCCATTTCCATTTTGTCCTTGGATAGCTTATAATATATGCAGCAATAAGACAAATACGAACAGTCTTAAGAAATCTATAGGTATTATCAATTGTTAAAGTAAAATGGATCTATGTATAATTATATAAATTATATGAATTGATAAATGATTACTGAGTGTATACTAAGTGCAAGACAATATGCTAGGTCCTGGGGAGAAATAAAGACATCCAACACGTATTTCCTATTCTCAAGGGATTGTCAATTTAGCTTGTATCTTTTATGAAGGTTTTTCATTAATTTTGAAGGAAACTACATTTTTAGAAAAATGATAAATATATGTATAGTTTAAATTGTTTCCCATTAATAGTAGAAACAAAACATTAATTAATCTTTTCTAAACTGTTATTCTACAATAATGCTTATGTTATAATAAAAAATACCCCTAAACTAGAATAGCATTTTAATAGATATGTCAATTAATCTTTATGCCAGTGACAGAAAAAATATTATGCAGGAATATTATGATATTTCATATTGATTATGAGGTTCTAACTGTTGTTAAAGAACAGCATTCAACTGAATAAACTTAAGGTCTAATTGGTTTTATTAAGTGATTCGTGTATCCAGCAGCATCCCCTCTAGCAAGTAGACTGGGCTTGGAGGGGTTTTACAGAATGGAAGGTTTTTATAGGAAGAAAGTTGGGGTAGGAGAGCTGTTAAGAAAAGAAAAGAAAGGATTATGTTTAGACCAGGACATCTTCTTTTAGGGTGAAAGGAACTGGCAAGGGTTTTTACCATGCCAATTTCCTCTTTCCTCTCTTGGGAGGGGTGGGCTGGAGTTGGGGGTTGGAGAGGCCCCACCTGATAGATTACCTCATTGGTGTTGGTGTTGACCAGAAAATTCCAGAGTGGTTGATTAAGATTATATTTCTAGGAGAGGTTGAAACAGCAATTAAGTCAGGTATTATTAAATTTAGGTTTAGTATCATGGGCTTTGGCCATTTGGGGCCTGTGGTTTCTCTTTAACACTACAAAGCAAACAAATGACATTAATAGTACCAACTATTAAAATAAAACCCAAAGAAATACTAATAACTAATAATGCATTTCTAAAAGTATATTTTTAAAATGCTCTGTTAATTCAAAACAGCATCATGCCTATAGTAAACAAGTAATAAAACATGAATTAATATAGATATTAATATATAAGATCTAATGTGACCTGTGCCGGAATGCATTAATCTTAAGGTTTTAGGCTATATTGATAAACAGAGCATAAAAATGATTATTTCATCAGTAAGGCCACTTTATTAATTCATAACCACAAAACTCTTTTTATCTATCTGTGTTTAAATAGCTTTGTACTGAGAACAGCAGAACTTTCAGAGCATTGAAATTTCTCAGGAAGGCACTTTAGAAAGGGCTGGGATCATCTAGGTCCATGGCCTTACGCTGATAGAAGCATACTAGACTTTGATCAACCCTCTAAGTGTGAGGGTTCGGAAGGACTCCCAGCCCCGATAGGAAGATAAGGGCCTCTCTTAAGTGGGCGCCTTATTTCAATTTGTACCATGCCTCCTGTCATAAAAATATGAGTATGTTTTTCCTCAGGATGAGCACCAATTAACAAATCTAGATGGTCTAGTCATATGAACCAGTCCCCGCTGACAACCCCTCAATGCCTTTCTTATAGCACCCCCAGCCTTTCAAAAGTCTCCTGCCTTTTGTTTTAAGGATTTGAATTCAGTGCATGCTGGGTTCTTTTCCCTGTTGCAAAAGTTACTGACTGAAACCTGTCATTATTATTTGAGTATCTGGCTTTATCTTTGACAGTACACCTCTAGAAATCATATGTCTTCACAACATCCTCCTCTTTTACTCACTCCCTAAAGAGGTCTCCTGAGGTCTTCAGCCTTTTCCCCTTTCTACACAGCATTTCCCATATATAGCTTATTTTGACTATACTGTCGATTCTACGAGCATTTTAATATACCAAGCAAGAAAGCTAAAATTAGAATTTTTGTCCATGAAGGTGGGGTGTGTGAGTAATGCAACAATTTAATTCTTTCTTCCTGACATTTAAAAGAAAAAGAAAAAAAAAATACGGACTTTTAGCTTTTATTCATTATTGAGTAATATTGAGGAAAGCGCTAAGCATTTTCTCCCTGACCCTTACATCCCTTAGTGATCAACACCCTTTTCATCACAGATGTTCTGCAAAATGATTCCAACACACTTTCGTCTCTCCTGAGGGCAAAGGGCAACTTACTACCAAGTGGTTCTCCATCTACTCTATTTGCTTCCAGGACCACGTACTATTCAATACTTTTGATATTATTGATACTTTATGCTCTTTTCTGAAGAGCATGCAAAGGAAGTGCTTCTTGGGAAGGGATTTGGTAAAGTTATGGGAGTGAAAGCCAGGTCTCCCTAATTTATCTCTACCTATTTTCAATGCATCTATATGTTTTCCTTCTATTTCCTGACACTTAAAGTTCCTTCCAAACTGATTCCTGAATGCCTTTGCTTTCTTTGCATATCTTCTCTGCCTTTTGCTTTTTCCTAATTTTTAAGTCAAAATTCTGTTAATACTGAGTCATTTAAATTTCATTTTCTTTTTTAGACTAGGAAAACTTACAGCAGAATAAAATAGGTTAACTTTTGTTCCTTTTAACCTTATTACATTTTTATTTCTCCTAGTAACTAATTTCATTCTGTTTTATTTTCTAATCTCTCCCTTTTAAGATAAGTTGAGATTTTGTCAAAGAGATCTGTACATAGACAATAGTAAATATTGTATCAATGTAAAAGAGTGACAGGAACATGAGTACCAATTAATCTTTATATTAAAAGTAAACAAATTAATGTTTTTCAAATATATCCTAAGATTAGCTTTATTTTAATTCCAGTTTAGTTGCCCATATAGCTAATATGGGAAAAAATCAAAGGTATATCTAACTTTTAATTTAAAACAAATGGAACATATAATTTAAATTATCTCTGGGAGACCATTAATTACAGAAAAGAATAAGATGTTAAATATAAGTATGTCACTGACTATGTTAATCTATCAGTGTGAAGACAGTGTATTCAGAACTCACATGTTGATCCCTGGACATGCCAATCATGTAATGGTTTTTTTTATAGAATCACATCATTCACTGAGCAGCATTAAATTGAGCTCATATTAAAATATATATATTTAAAGTATAAATCAGTGCTTAATATGTTGATCAAGCACGGGATATCCATGACATAATGTGAAATTCATAATGTAATATTAAATAAACTCACTTTATGTTCAAAAACAAAAAGGAACTGATTTTGCAAACTTCTAGAAAGTGTTAAAGATGGAGGAACTCTTAATGAGGGATCAATTCAAACAGAGTTCATGGTCTCTGAAATGAAACACAAAAAATGCCAGCTCCCAGATAGTAAGAAGAATTTTAAGTGGCATGATGCATAGTTTATTTTGATTAATGGTTAAGAGAAGTTATAAATGCTATTTATTCTATATATTTTAAGAATAGATGAGCAGTATAAAGAAAGTCTGAAGAATAAAGGAAATATGTTTACTTTAATATAAATACCTATACCTGTACTTTTCAGTAAACCTTCACATATAAAGAGAAGTAAGATTTCCAGGAATGGACAATTAAATGAGTTTACAACCAGGTTCACAACCTTAGAAATAGTTCCAAGCTACGTCAGCA
>CM053501.1:45430503-45464282 GCA_028627145.1 Eidolon dupreanum | reverse complement strand
ATCAAGATTTAGGAAGTTAAGAACCCCTGGATCTGGAGCCCATCTTCACTGGAGAGTGAGCTAGGGAACTGGATCAGAATTGCTCTAAGAATCTAGTAATTATGAACCTTCATTTACACTTCTAGTGGATCATTGGGAACATTTTCCAATTATTGATACATCTGTAAATCCTCTTGCAGTAATGCATTCTGTCTCTGAGACTATTTCTCAATGAACAAAAACTGTAAAAATTAAATGGGTGGAAATTGGCATTTGTTATGGTGATGTTGATTAGGATTTCAAATCTCATAAGTTTCTTGATTTTTAAAATGGTAACTGAATAATTTTGCATTAAAAATGAAGAACTAGTCAACACTTAAAGTCATCCAGCCTTACTTGACCAACTGTCAATGGAGCAGGCTCTATGTTAGTGTGGGAACATAGACATGAATAAAATACAGCCAGCCCTTAATCAGACAAGGAGCTTGTTATCTCAGAGGGATATCAGACCTCAAAATAAATTGCAGTGTTATATAGTTCACTAACAACAGCATTGAAGTATGCATCTATTACTTGGGAAGCTCTTAGAGTGGTTAGTTTTGAGTTGAGAGAAAGAAGGACAGCTTCTTGGAGAAGGAAACTTTTAGCCTGTATTTTCAAAGAAGTCATCCTAGTCAGGGAGTTAGGCAAGCAGACAAAAGACAGAACATCCCAAGCTGAGCAGAACATGTACAAAGTCAGAGGCATAAAAAGAATGATGCTTCAGGGAATGTCATCTGTTCAGCACAGTTGCAGCACTAAGTGGGAGGAGTGACTCTCAAGAGATAAGGTTAAACATTCAAGTAGAAATATTTCCTTGGCAAAATATCTGCAGATGGAATTATAATGGGAACTCGTTCACTAGAACAGTTGGTTGGTTAATAAATTTTAGATAAAAATCAAACCAAACAAAACATAGACTCCTCATCAGGATAAACAAATATACCAAGGAAGAAGTTGTTGTAAGAAATTCTTAGACAAATTAGTTATAAAGAGGAAAAGTAAAATTTTGAAATTTTATAATGTTCCTTCTGAAAATTATATAGAATATCATGTTTTGTATGTATGTTATTAATGCTTGATCAATGAGAGTTCAGGAATTCTGCATCTCATATTAGCATAATTTGGTGATTAGTGTTTGTTATATTTGCTCAATACAATATATAATAGGTCTATGAAATACACATCCTCCTTAATTTGCATGAATGAATGAATGAATGAATGAAAGGTCTAACAGGCCACATTGAAGACAGGTTGGTCCTACTGGACATGTTATCCAAGAACTACACACTTTGGGTAAGCAGTATTGTTTATAAAATTTACTTTTTTTATCTCTTCCAATTAGAATGATTTAAATAAAATTGTGGGTGGCAGATGATATTTTAAAAATATTCATTGAGAGCTTGTTATTCAGATAATTTATAATGCAGAGGTCTTCATTAACCCATACCATGGGGGTAGATATAACCCAAGAAGTGCTGTGTTTTCCCATATAATACATTACAGATTTTAAAATGAGATGCAAAGATTTTAAAACCATGAAATTTCACATACAACAGTTAAGATTTCAAGGTTCTCTCCAAAAAGAAAAGCAGACCCAATAAATTTGTACTAACCTTCCCACATGATAGCGATAGTTTGTAGTTGAATAGAAACTATTGCTCTTAATGGAAGTACTTTGTCCCTTTTACATTCTTAGTACTAAATCTTGAAATATTTTTAGTTTCTGTGTTATTTTTCTTATGTGTACTCTTTATTCATATATTTTAGCTACTGGGGGGGTCTCTCTTTGCATTTGAATGCAAAACATTCTCAATCAGGGTGCTGGGAGAATAGGGTAAAGGGTTAAAGAAGTACAAATTAGTAGTCAATAGATGGTCACAGGGATGGGGTGCATAGCATATGGAATGTAGTTGTCATTAATATATTGGCTAGGTGGAAAACCAGAGGAGAGAAGAAGCAATGAGGGGGTCATTTTATACACTATATAAATGTCTAACCAATGCACTGTATACTTGAAACTAATTTAAAAAATAATCAGGTTTTCTCATCTGAACCTGAATATAAGAAAATAGTGTAAATGGTGACTATCTCAATTATACTAAGGGTATTTTATAACTAGGACCACTTCAGGTGCATAAGAGAGAAGTTAATTCATTACATACAGTGATGAATTAGCACACTAGGGCTTAATTCTTTAATGGACCTTAGTTTAGAAAGTCTTGGAATAAACATTCTTTGATTTACTTGTTTTGTAGTTATACTTTTTTAATAAACTGAATTTAAGGTGAATAGTTGAGCAAATGACTAAAGGAAGTATTTGTGACTTGAAAATGTGTATGCAGAGTTTAGAGGAAACCACACATGCTGAGAATGAATCAGTGAGTACCTAAATAGCTGGTGGGGGCCTGTGAGAATAAGAAAAAATGGAATCTAATTCACATCTGACCTGCTTCTGCCCACAGTAATATAAATAATTGATCTCTACTCGGTTCTTCCACAATTTTCTTTCTTCACATTCCTCTCAAAAGCTTTATGTTAATACATACGGATAACTTAGAGAAAATTGTGCTCCCATGATAAGACAGATTAGCCAAATTGCATGTCAGTTACAGCTGTGGTCTATAATTAAAAGAGTAAAATTCATTCTAAAAATCTTTCAGGAAAATTCAAAATGTATCTGTTCATGGTGTTCAGTGAAACCTAAAGTATAAACTACTCAACTTTTGGCTGTATGCCTGGATAACTAACTACAAAGGACATTGCAGTGGAGACCTGGGTTTGGAAGTAGAGTAAATCCATTTATTTGCAAGATAAATATAGATATGGATATGGACATGGAATGCACAGAGAAAGGTGTTCTCAGGAGTGAATGAATTAGTGAAACATATACAAGGAGTAGAATTCCTGTGGGGAGTTAGAATCCATGGGAGACTTGGTTGCTTGTTTAGAATACTACAGATAGCCATCACATTTCTAGTGAGGTGACATTCTACACAATGGGGATGCTTGGACTGCTGATTGCTTTTTGCCTCTTGATGGATAGGCTTCTTTTTAGGCGTAAAAGCAAATAATCAGTAAAGAAGGATAGCAGTATTAAGATCCAGCTGCATAGCTTCTATTCTCTGAGGAAACATAGCAAAGCAAGGTTAAGTAGACTTAGCATCAACAAATTGAACTAACTCAAATTGTAGTCAAGGGGTTAGAGATGTGATTAGAGTTATAGAAGAGACTTTGTATATCATGTAGTCCAGCTATCTCATTTTACCGTTGCGACGTCTAAAGCAAAGTGGTTTCAAGTAATTTGCCTAATGTATCATTCATTCATTCATTTGCTCATTCATCCATTTATCAAATATTTATTGTATGCTTCTTGTATGCCTGTCATAGGATAAAGCAGAGAAAAAAAAGTCATATTTCCTCCCTTTCCTACTATCTAAAATGGAGATAAAAATACAAATAAAAGTACTTGAGATCATTATTTTAATAAGCACAGAAAATAAAACATATGAGGATAGTGTAATAGGGAGTCATCTTTAAATAGAGTGGTAGAGAAGTCCTCTCTGAGAGGATGACATTGATTTAATGCCTAAAGAGTAAGAATGAGCTAGTTCTACAAATGGGCAGTGAGAACAGAAAATTTAAGGATAGAAAGCATAAAATGGCTTGGCTAAAATGGATGAAAAAGAACATAAAAGAGACCATTATGGCTAGAACAGTAAATTGGATGGCAGTGAGAGAAAGGTTTTGGGATATCTGAAAACTAAACGTTTCACATAGTTATATTAGAATCTGGAAAACTGGATTACTAAAGAAATTATTTCTAAACAGTTTTAGTTTGAAGGGATGGATTTAAAGAAACATCTTTCATATCATATATTTCATCTTTAAGTGTAGGTATAGAGAATCAGTATTTTTAAATGCGTATGTTAAGTATATATATGTGATTAAAGTCTGCAAAAGTTGGATTTTTACCAGGCAATATGACAGGGAAAGAGAAGAACAAATGTTAAAAGTGATTTACATACCATGATTATAATAATAAACAATGGTCAAAGTTGGGTAAAAAGAGGAGTGAAAGTAGAAGAAACAGAAAAGTAGTGAAAGAAGAGTCAAGAGCTCAATTAAATGAAAAATAATCAAAATAATTATAATGGAGTTACCAGAAAAAGTTAGCTGAAAATCCTCGGAGGTCAGAGAATGGCATTTTGAAATTGGAATTTCAGAGGTAGTATAATAATGCAAGATTCAGGGTGTGTCCATGGGAGGGTGTTAGACATGATGAATGTAAGGAAAGTGTTTGTTATAACTAACAAAGTCTGGAGGAAGAAAGTGAGTGAAGTCACTGAGATGATGAGGAAAAAGCATAGAGTGAGTGTTAAAAGGTAAACTGAGTTAAACAGTCCTTCAGTGACTAGGAGTGGATGGATAGATGGCAGGAATTTGGCAGCATGAGGAGAAGCAGAGGAAGACAACATCGATTACACTGATTTCAGAGGGGCCAGGGTCTCCTGAAAGAAAAAGGCTGGCAGAGGGAGGTTTTGGAATATGTAATGAGAAACAAAGAGGATATCTCCCTTATCTTCTGGCCCTATCAGTGACTTGTAAGAGAAAATATAGTCTCAGTTTGAGAGGGCTGCCATGAAAGGAGATAAGCTCACCTTGGATACTCAGGACTAATCATTCAATAATCAGAAGGTTTATAACTTCATCTTAAGCTGCCACAACTAAAAAGCAAAGAAGACATTTTTTTCTTAGCAATTGTAGATTACCTAGTAGTAACTTCCTGGTTTGTTTCAATATAAATTATTTAATAAATTTAATAATATTTCTAATATTTTAAGCAGCATTTTCCCCAGTCTTCATTGATATATCACCTAAAATGGATTCAACTTCACCATCACAATTCAACTGCTAAAATATTTCCTATTAATCAGTATTTTAAAATGAGCATATTAAGTTGATTAGTTAGCTTGTTTAGAAACAAAATCTCAGTAGCTTACAATTTGAATTTATTTCCTACTTGTGTTACTTGTCCATGACTGTGGGTCAACTGCTGTGGTTCTGCTCCATATCTCTCAATCTGTTGTCTAAGCTGAAAGAGTAGGCCTTGTTTGGAATACGAAGTAAATATTTGGAAGAAACTCCCAATGACTTCTAAAGTTTCTGCTCAGATATGGTTTTATATTTGCTCAAACTTCACTGGCTGAAGCTTGTCATATAGTCAGGCCCAATTACAGTTAGGGGCAGCAGTGCACTGATATCACTTCCCTCGTTGGTGCTTTGCATGTCTCATGGCAATGGGTGAGGATATGTCATAGACTTCAAAGAAGATGAATAACAGAAAAATGTAGGAAAGCAAAAATAATCTAACACAAACTCTGAAAACTTACGCTAAGTACTTCAGATGATCCCAAGAATGTATTTATTAATTAAACCCAAATTCAACTGGGAGACATGTGTCTGCTAAGGTTAAAATAATAAATCCTGGGTAATGTCTACAGCAGCCAAAGAGATAAAAAACTTAAGAAAAAAAGATGTCAAGATTTTTTTTCTTATTGTATTATAGAAAATAAATACAGGTAAAGTAATGTGATAATGTTGGTTTACTAGAAAATAAAGACTACCTAATCTGTTTGCCTAAAGTTTTCACTGAGAGGTAATCATTCCTGATAAATTTTTTATGCTTCAGTATCTGGCCACAGAATATATTCGCCCACATATATGGTTTGGTCATTACTCTGATTTAGGTTCTAGACACTGGGATATACCACATTTAATTTATAAGCTACTGTGTCAACTGACTAAACGGTCAAGGTTTTCTTTTGGGAGACAGTTGCAGATTAACCTGGTAGGTACTCCTCTCTCATTTAGCTCCCTTAATACAGATATCTTGATTATGAATAAGCATTTTAGGGCTCCATTCTTTTATTCTTAAAGTGTCTTTTATATTTATTGAGAGTATTAAGTGAGCTGATTCAAGAGTATGCTGCTCTTTATTCTCTGCTGTCAGCTGTGCTGACACAAACTCCAGCTATTCTAAATGTACCATATTATGTTGCATTCCTACGAGGATTACAAAATGTTTCTTTAAAGAAAACCTGAACTACATGATGCAAAAATCAATTCTAACTGAAGCCTTTTCAGAAGGTCACCCCACCAATTCTAATAGTTCTTAAGGCCATACAAAATGGACAACCGAATTAATTCTTAGAAACCTATAAAAACGATAGAAAGAAGCAAAGAAAAAATGTAAAATCCTACCATTTGGTTCATGTGAATTTTGTTCATCTTGCTCTTTGGAGCATGCCATTCTTAACCTTGGAATATTTTACCAATTGGCCTTTAAACTTCCAGGTCAAAGTTAATGTCACTGAGATTCACAATCTTATTGAAATAAGGATGTAGCAAGTATCTCAGCTCTGTTCTTTTTTTTTGTAGTGAGACATTAGTGCTCAGAACCATTGAGCCAAGCACCACAGTGTAATAGTGCCCTATGGCTCATAGCATAATATCCAAAGATGAAATGTGCAAACTCAGACTCTTAATGCTGTATTAAAAACCTCACAGTAAGTTACTGCAAAATTATGGTTAAATGAAAGTGTTTCTTTGTTTGAGACATTGCACATTCACACACATGCTGAATGTTCATTGTGGCATTTACTTGGAAGGATGATGGAAGAGTTAAACAAATATTCATGAGTGATCACACAATTGCACATTAGGTTCAGAAACACTTAACTGGATGTTTTCCTATGAGCTTCAGTAATGCACAGAGCTTTAAGCACATATTAAGAAGCAGGACCAATAAAAAATCTCTGTATTATTTGAGGTATCATCTGTTTATATAACTTAATATCTTAAGGGGTCACTGGTGATTTCAAATATGAGAAAAAATATGGAAAGAATTGTATAAGAATGTTTATCAGGCTATTCCAAAGAATGCAAAAAAATAGAAATAAACCAGGTGCCATTACATTGAAACATTCACAGATTAAAGAAGCATAATGAGGAATGTTTACACAATGAGTGTTTTGGAAGCTTGCAATAAATGGGGATGGCATGATTTCTATTTAAAAGCCTGGAGGGCAGCCAATCACGTGCTGTCTTTGATCCAAAAGGGACATATTTCTATTCTGTCTGCTGTTTTTTCAAGTTAGAATGCTTGGCTGAAACAAAAAAAAAATCTCTAGTCACTAGTCAAGCCACCTTGCCGTGTATGGCAGAAGAAACCTGTGGCACACAGGAAATCGGTACCTTCTATATATCTTGCCGAAAGAGCAAGGAAAAAAATCTTGCTAGCAAGAACACCTCATGATATTGTTCAGGAACTCATTGTATGACTCTTGTCTTGACTTTTAAGGGGAAGTTCAAACAAATTTAAATGAAAATCATCTGCTTCCTTTTTTAAATTTAATTTATTAGGGTGACATTTGTTAATTAAATAATATAGATTTCAAGTATACAGTTCTATAATACATCATCTGTATATTGCATAATGTGTTCACCACCCAAAGTCAAATCTTCCTTCATCTCCATATATTTGACCCCCTTTACCTTTTTCTACCCTCCGACCCCCTTCCTTGCTGGTAACCACCATACTGTTGTCTATGTCTATGAGTTTTTGTTTGTTTTGTTTGTTCATTTGTTGCTTTCAGTTTTATATCCCACTTGTGGATTGGGATGAGAGTTAAGTGGATGAGAACAGGAAATAGTCTTTCTCCGTTCAGAAAGAGGCAGTGCAATTAGTGTCATGTGTCCTCTCTGGAAATGTGTATGACAATGGGTGAGGAATTGCCTATCCCTGATTTCATTAAAACTGTTAATTACGTACAGCATTAATTTAGTACTTTAGCATAGGATATGGTACAGATTCTAAAATAACTAGTGCATATGAATCTTCATGAGTCTCCTTTTGGTCTCCTTGAGCAATTGAGACCCTTCAATAGGAGTATATGCCTGAGGGATTTACAAAGGAATGAAAATGTGAAACTGGAGTCCCTTCTAACATTTTCCTTCAGCAGAGCAATTCGCATTTCCGTGTGTTTCCCAAAACTTCCCTTTTCCCTTTCCACAACAAACTTTTATTAAATTTACTTAACATGCGGCCATTTGAAGGAATCTTGTACAAAACTTGAAGAAGGAAGAGAACATGATTTGAGGGACACAAAATAATTTTAAGTTAAAGTGAATGCAGTCAGTTTTTAGGAAAAAGGAGAGGATGTCAAGTAGGTGCCTTAGTTGAACTAAGATATTGTTACAATGTTAAAAACAAGAAAAATGTAAAAAATGAACAATCAAAATGACTTACGAGTACTGACAAGAATAAAGCAATCTTGTAATTACTTTAAAAACAGTGTCTTGAGGTAATTCTGCCTAATAGATGGAATAATTAATTCATTTCCTGGTCCAAAATATATTGGAAAAATCTCTTGATGGGCAAAAGAGGTATTTTAAAAAAAATATTTTTGGTTTAGAAAATTTGACATAGCTTTTATTAAGGAGACAAAGAGTGATGATGAAATGTGTCCAATGCAAACTTCAAATAAATTTTATGATTAATATAAAGCAATTTAAAATCATTGTTATTTAATCAGATTTATGCTTTAGAGATATACAAGTACATATTTGGGTTTTTAGCCTGTATTGTAAGTGTTTATTAGTTTACTAATGTAAATACTGGGTTTTTAGCATGTATTGTAAGTGTTTATTATTTTTCTAATGTAAATACTACTTCAGTTGAGAAGAATTTAATTAAACATATAGAGAGGCTATATAACAAAAACAACACTTAAAGATCTGGAAATATATTAAATAATTATTTAAATGTAAAATCTGAAATTATACTTTTATATATGCAAGAACGTCACTTTAAAATATGAGGTAAATTTAAAATGATTTAATATTTATAAATAATATATAAAATAATGTGTTGAATACATTTTAAATATACATGCAATACAATATTTTTAATAATCCCAAACTACATTTGTGAAGTCAGTTATCTTCAGTAATAACCTTCTTACCAACAACTTTAATTTTGGAAAATTTACAAGAGTACTTCCATGTTTCATAAGCTTGCTAAATATTTTTACCCAGATAATCATAGAAAATAATTATGTAACTAACCATTTATAACATTTATATATTTAGTTTTCTTCTCCTTGAGTAAGTCTATCTGAAAGTTTGAATCAGACAAAGGGAGCGTCATGAACAATGCATATTTTGAGCACTATAAGAAATAAAATGAAACTTGAACTTAAGAATGGCTCTGTACACATGGCTCATAAGTTTTTTTTCATCTCTAATATCAAAAACATCTGCAGTGACATACATTATTTATCTTGTATATTCACCCCATTGCAAGATGCCTGAATCAGTGAACTTAAAAAAGGTTGTTGAATGATTATATAACAAATATAATCATGAATGAACAAATAGGTTAAGACTATCCCTCTGATCAGACACGATTTCTCTTCCCTTTTCTTAAATCTCTCTTAATTCTTTCATGTTACTTCTTTTGTGAACATTGTTAACACATTTAGAAGCTCCAATTCACCTATATCTATGTGCATTTGAATTTCAGTAGTTTAAGTACCCACTTCAGGCTCAATCTCATAACTGCTCTTCTGAATCCTCAAGTTTTAGTGGAGTATTTTCTTGTTCTGCTCTGTCATTTTTGGATTCTGCCACTCTTCCCAGCCTAGTTTAATTCTTTGTTCCTGGTTATTTTATCTTATATCACTCTTGTCTCACACCCACATCTGTCTATTTCTAATGTCCTAATATTTTACACAGTTGCAAAATAAATTTTTTATATCCATACTTTTAGTTTTAAATACTTTTTATAAATTGAAATTTGATAGTGTGTTCCCCTTTTAAAAAGATCTCTGTTCAAACCAAAGAGCCTTTGTATTTGATTTTCAAGTGAAGCATTGTAACAGCATCTAGTTTCAAATTTGATAAGTAGAAAACTGCTAAATTGTTTGAATCATTTGTACAAGTGCAATTTACAACATATTATTGCATATTTCTATCTAATGTTAAAATGTATACATTTTAAAAAATATTTCCAAAAGAATAAATTTCAATTTCAAAACTTTATTCTTTTGAGTCAGTAATATATGCCATGTTGAACTAGTTGATTAAAAAATGGGCAGAGAATCTAAAAAGACACTTCTCCCAAAAAGAAACACAAATGGCCAACAGACATATGAAAAGATGCTCAACTTCACTAGCTAATTGGGAAATGCAAATCAAAACTACAGCGAGATACCACCTCACACATGGTATAATGGCTGTCATCAACAGGACAAGTAATAAGGATTGGAGAAGTTGTGGAGAGGTTGTGTTATACACTGCTGGTGGGAATGTAAATTGGTACAATCACTATGGAAAACAGTATGGATGTTCCTCAAAAAACTAAGAATAGAATTACCATATGCCCTAGCAATCCCTCTTCTGGGTATTTACCCAAAAAAACTTGAAAGCATTTATCTGCAAAGATATATTCACCCTGATGTTCATTTCATCATTATTTATGTTAGCCAAGCCATGAAAACAACTAAAGTGTCCTTCAATAGATGATTTGATAAAGAAGATATGGTACATATATACAATGGAATATTACTGAGCTGTAAAAAGAGATGAAATACATTTGTGACAGCATGGATGAGTTTTGAGATTACCATGCTAAGTAAAATAGTCAGAAAAAGTTGAGAACTATATGATTTCACTCATATGTGGCATATAAAACTGAAAGTAACAAACATGATAAACAGAGACTCATAAACATGGACAGTGAATTAGTGATTACCAGAAGGAAGGGGGAGAGGAAAGGTAGATAGAGATAAAGGGGGTCAAATATCTGGTGATGGAAGGAAGTTGAACTTTGGTGAGCACACAATGCAGTATACATATAACATATTATTGAATTGGACATTTGAAACTTATTTGATTTTATTAACTAATGTCACCTCAATAATTTTAATGAAAAAGAGACTATATGACAATTTAGTGGAAAATTTAGTAAAATTTAAAAAAATCAAACAAATTGAAATATGTTCATGAGCATGTATCTATCCTTGATCTTTGTAGAAGGCTAAGAAGACAAACCTCTCTTCTACCATCTGATTCTCTATTAGAGTGTAAAAGCCCACCTTCCTATATACCCTTACCCATGCTCAACAGTGAAGGAGTGGCCAAAATTGAAACAGTTTTTGAATGGTTACTCTCTGGAATCATTATAGTTTTCTGACATGTGTTCACACACATATTCACAAGGCTGAGTGATCCAGGCCACCTCAACCACTCTTCCCATCTATTCCCTATGTCACAAACACATATACTTAGTATACATACTGACAGTTTCCCTTGTTGAAACCTGGTATTGTCCCCATTCAAATTAATGTATGTAAACTCTCATAAGAATCGAAGTAGGAAAAGTGGGTGTGTATAAGGATAGGGTCTTCACTCAGTGTTTTGTTTTTGTTCTGGAACAAGCTAACAATTTGAATACCCTAAATAGATGGTTTCCTCAGATAAATTTTAAAGGACTTTTGTGATTTATGGTGATTAATAACAAAACAAAAACTATGGAGTTCCATATGCTGATTTCATCTTAACCTCACTTTTCTTTCAGCTTCAACTCCAATTTGATTTTCACTGTATTGTTTTTCAGGTCTCCCCCCAACCAGTGTCATGTTTGAGCACTTGAATTTTGTTTCTCTTTGTCTATATTATTCTTCATAAATATACTTCTACTTACCTAGGTGGAAATAGCAAAATGATAATGTCTTTGAATACATTAGTAAAATGAACTGCTTCAAATAGGCCATAACATCACAAACTATTTTAGTGCAATAGGTTGTACAATGGTTTTCACAGGCAGTTAAATACATCTGTGTTGAAAATGAAAAATTCTTTTAAATGAATATCTTTTAAGTTACTACCACTAAAAATAAATGTAAATCCCTGGAAAGTAAAATATTATTTCAATAATTGAAAAAAGCTTTCATCCAAGTTTTGGTGATTATTATTTTTTAAAAATCTACTAAAGGGAACTTTCTCAGTTGGATAATAAATGCAAGAGTCATAAAAGAGAATGGGGACCAAAGCTATAAACCATGTATTTGGATTTTACTTCTGCTACTGTTGTATTATGACTTTATGTAAGACATTTAATCTCCCTGAACTTGAGTGTTGCCATCTGTTGAAAGATAATAATACCTGACTTAACCCTATCATAAAGTTCCTGTAGGAAAATAGATGGATATTTCAATATGCTGAAGCCTGGTAGTTATTGGTTAAAGAAACAGCATTAGGTCTTTCAGAGTCCTGTTCGAGACCACCAATCCACCGGGCAGGCCTGGATAACAGCGTGCTTGGATGGAATAAAGTTTTTAAACTTATTCATCATTCTGTGTACCACTGCAACTGATCATCTAGAAATTGTAGCTTATGCTTACCATATTTTTAATCTATGTAAAACTGGCTTTAAGATATGTCACAGTTTCACAAACTTCCTCATGAAAAAAGTAATACTGACAAGTTAATAAAGTATGGTAAAAATCAGTCCATGGTGCCTCATGTGCCACTACAAAATCTTGACCAAGGTAATTTCCTAGTCTTCTATATTTTTGCTCTGTAACAGGGCTGCTGGAACAATGATCTATTCCAATGTTCCTGCCTGTAAACCTCAGACATACTTTGGAATAACATCACAATCTTTATTTGGAAAGGTTAAATTACAAAGCGATGTTCTAGTGCATCACAGAATTTGCCTTAAAACTTTCAATATCCCTTTGTCCCTGAAGCGTAACATATCTGGTAATTCCCTGCTCATCCTTCCCACCAGAGACTACAACACACAGAACTGCTAATAAAGAACTGAATCTTTTCTTATCAAATTGAGATACCTGATCACTTCTCTTGTCAAATTACTCATTATATGTCAATCAGTGTTTTTCAACTTTATTCAGTATTATCAGTCTTATTCTTTCTCTAAAGTATGCATACTTTGTGATTTCAATATGACATTTTCTAGCATATGGGTAATAAAATAGGACAGTCTTGAAATGCATAATATATTTAGAATATTATTCAACAACCCTTAGAAAAATGTCTGTCTCTGCTACAGAATCATTTTTATCAACATGAAAATGTCAAAGTTCTATGTTTCTTGTTCCCTGATTTTAAAAAGTGATGTGGATTTTATTTAAAGTCTCTGAACTAAAATTGTGAAAGTGAAAAAATATTTTATACAGTATTTAGAATATTAAAATGATACCTTATTCTTGATACTAAATGAGTTTTCACTGGAGGACCAGGGCACCAAAATGTTTAATTTAAAAATTTTTACCTTTATGCCACTTACTTTATAATAGCTATTTTCTGATGTCCATTTTGCCATTTGTGTTTTCTAGCTACGATCACTCAAAGTTTTGGGGTTATCATTCTACTGTTTTTATCGAGGGGGCCAGGGACAGGAAAAACAATAGGAAAAAATAAATTTGTCAATTTCTGAAAACAGATATTACCAAAAAAGTATAAGCCATCGGCATATCCATATAAGTAAAGCATTACTATGATTACCCAATGTGTATATGTATATATAGATATATTTTTTTATTTCATTCTCAAAAATATATCATTCGCTATCAAGCATCTTGAAAGAATTGAGTCTAAAATCTATACAGTTCAATTTTCACTATAAATCCTAAAGGACTTCCAATAATATGACCTCTCTCTCTCTCAAACATCCAAGGGAGAAGACCCCAATATTCTCCACTACCGTCTTAAACTAAAAAATTTGTAACTGATTTTACTGCATTTATCCTATATTATATTCCATATTCAATAAGGCTTCTTGCTGGATTTTCCATTCTGTCTCGCTGTTTCCACAAGTGCTGACAAATGCTTAGTTATGTAACCACTGCCATGATCAAGATATAAAACTTCCTTCACCTCAAACCCTTAAGCTACTTTGAAATCAAATCCTCCTTGAACCCCAGCCCCTGACAATCGTGGCATTTGCCTTTTTCAGAAGTTTATATAAATAGAATCATACAGTATGTGGTTTGTTTTCATCTGGCTTCTTTAACTTAGAGTGAAGTTTTCTTCATGCAATGGAAAATTTCTACTATTTAGTTTTTGTGCATTTATAATTTTCTTTATCTCTATTCAGAATTCCTTTATTAAAATATTAGTATTCCTGGATCTATTCATGACTTCTGTAATATGTTTTTCTTTTCTTTGTTTTATTTATTTTTACTTGAAATATTAGGTCACTAAATTATGTCCCAGGGAGCATATCTTTTATCTTTAGTATGTCCATTCAGTTTTAATATTGGGTAATCATCATGATATCTTTTTTTAAATACTTAAGCTAACTACCTTTAAGTGATCTTATTTTTATTCAAATTTCAATTATATTTTTTAGAATTTATGTTTCAGTTAGCATCTATTATTTTTTATTGTCCTAACTCTGCTCTTTCTGGTCATTGGACACTTCTAAGGGATATATTTTCATTCAAATATATATATATATATATATGTATATGTATATACATATATATTTATTATTTCAAATATATATTTTATTTCAAATAAAATATATATTTTTTATTATTTCATATATATATATATTTTTTTTGGTTGATTGTTACATGGCTCTTCGGTCTTGATGATAGAATATTATAAAAGGCAGGAATTTCACCTGGATTCAAATCCTGGCTCAGCCCATCATTGCCTGTGTAGCTAGACCTTAGCTCTTTTGCACAACCTCTCTATGTCTCACTTTGTTCTCTTTTAAAATAGAGGCTATAATTATATTTACCATATGTCTGTTTGTGTATTCACTGATCATATCACACCAGTTTTAATACACAGATTAATACACACATTAATGAAGAGTGATTGCTAAAGTACTAAAACATTATTGGTATTATTCTTTGTTAATAGGATTATAATTACTTTTTATTTCCTTATTTATGCTTTTTCAAATTTTCCAAACTTCTTATCCTGAAGATACATATTTTAGTCAACATATGCAAAATAATATAACCTTTCAAGCAACCAATCACTACTAGTCAATATCAGCCTTTATTGGCTAAGAATTTAAATGCATATAAATGAAAAATGTTTCTTTATAAACTTAAAGCAGTGATATTTATACCTTATTTCATTCAGTCTCACCTTTTTGAACATTCATCTTAAATCAGTGTAATTAGAGTCCAGGACTGATTATCTCCTCTTGGAAAAAGAGGCAGATAGGCAATTTTTGACAGTGTCATTTTTTTTGCTTGGGACTCTTGGACATTGGATGAATTTGTACAATCAGTTCAGATTGAATGATCCCAAAAGCAAAGCAAGTTGTCAATACTAAGGAGAAAACTATTACTGATTATTTGTAAAATGAAGAAAATTAAGGCAGGAAGAAGTTACATGGAGTTCCATTTCTCAGTAAGCATTGATGCCATTAAAGAGAGTAAAAACAATTTGACAGAAAGCTGGTCATTTCAGTAATATTTAGACATATAGGGAGCTAATATTGAGAATATTTTGCTTTTAAAGCTATCATCATGGAAAAGTGAGGTGACTTTTAGAAGAGTGGCTAACAATCAGAATATTAAAAATAATTAGATGATAACTTGGAAACCAATTTTCATTTTATTTTCTTTTGTTAAGACAGAATTGAATAATCAGAATAATACACATATCCTTACATTGCTTTACACACATACAACATATAGAAAAATTACCTCTAATTAGCTATTGGTGAAAACTCTTCAATACTTACAAGTTAGCTATTATAATGTCCAATCTTTTATGGTATTATGATGCTAAAGTTTAAGGTAAATTCAAGAGGAATAAGAAGTTTTTAAAATAATAAAAAATTTATACCTGTTATGCTGGAAAGAATAACAACATACCACTTCATTAAAGAAAAATGAGATTATGAATAAAAAATGTCATGAGGTATCATTTATGTCAACATTTACAAAATGAACATTCAGCACTACAGGAGGTGTGTTATTCTCTCACAAGTATGGTGTTATTCCTAGAAAATATTTTTACTTTATAAAGCAGTAGGAAGCATTTATGAATTTCATATGCTTAAAAGTTAAAAAGGGTAATTCTGATAATGAAAACAGTCTGCAGTTACAGTTTTATAATTCATTTACTGTGATTAAAGTGTCATTTTAGTACCTTCATCACCAATTATGAAAAATCAGAAGATTTTGATATACCTTGTGGAAAAAAAAAATCCCAAGTATAAACATTTATTAGCAGGGACACATTTGAAATTCATTTCTGCCACCTTCTGTTTCTTAGGTTCCTTACAATTTTCCTTCTACAATGTTAAATAAATACGATTAAATTTCTGCCTTAAACAAATTTATACAGCTAATAATTTAATTAAACACACAGCTTTATTTCTGGGTTACCATTGGCTCTCATTTACTTATAGACTTTAATTCAAGACTAGTTTTCCTTGACGTATATTTTTTTAATCTAGGCCAAAAATGTATTGTCATAGAAAATATTATTTTCATACTCAGACTTTGTATTGTCACTCATTTGCATAAGTGCACTTTGTTACAGCATGGATACCGTCCCCATGATCTGGAAGTGTCACACACACACAAAGACAGTACAAAAAAACTGGCTTCCTTTTCCTGTGTCCTTAATCTTTCCTTCCAACTTCCTAACACTTATTAATTTGTGAAATGGTTTTTCTCAGTGCAGTTTTGTTTAGTGTGTCCATTGGATTACATATATTATTAAAAAATACAAAACCTAATTTTTATTAGTCTGCTTTGCCAATTCTATACCAATTTTATCTATATACAACTTTTGACTCATATAGATATAGGTATATTGGCTTATCAAGTTCTCTAACTAAACTATTTCATTTTGTTCACAAAAATTTTGTTTAAATGTATATGATAATTATAACAACAAATGCAGTTTTTATCATATAAAAATGTTTTATTAGGAGAGTATGAGAGAAATCACATGAGGAGCTTAAAAGAAGAGAATTTGAGGCACTACACACGCCAAAGAAGTGTGTGATAAGGCATTCAGAGAATGAGATTTTATGAAGGTCTATGAAAGCAAATCTCCTTTTTCTTGTTGAAGTGCCTTGAGATTTATATATCAATATACTAAAATTTTCACATCTTTTTTTTAATATATTAACACTTCTGTTCAAAAATGGCATTTCGTGTCTATTCTCACAGGCACATTTTATGGGAGAAATGTAACATGAATTGATCTGCAGTTGCTCTACAGAAAACCCTGCAATATTCAAACCTCCTAGCAAGGGCATTTTTAGTCCTGTATTACATTAATGCCATGTAAAATATTTGGAAATTATATAAAGATAAATGCGAACATGTGTATTAGAGATCCTATCATTCTTACCACTGCCATTCAACTGAAATGAAATGTCTTCCAGTTGAAAACTAGCTTTAGGATAACAATTGTTTGAACATATTTCTATGACAAATTTTAGGTAAGAAGCAAAAAATGAATTTTATTAGTTGTGATAATCTGTCTAAAATATATTTTCTAATAATGCCTCCCATCAATGTGATTTTATATAATAGTTCACATAAGCATTACCTGAAAATAAATTTATATAGATTGGGACCATACTTTTCTAGAAAAAGGAAAGTCATTAAAATGTCTGAATATAAGAATAATAACATAAATAAAAGAGCTTTTAAGTCTAGAGTTGCTTACAAGACAAGCTGAAGGAAAGATAGATGGGAGCAGAAGATATTTAAGAAGGCATGGCCAGCTTCCTGCTTATTTACAAATGCTGTTTGGTAAATAAAACCAGGCTGTTTTGTGAATAAAATGAATGCATGTTTGTGTCATGAAAAAAAAGGCATCAAAATTTTACAGAAACAATCATAATGAAATAAACTTGGTTTGATAGTGATAACTAAAAAAAACAGAAATAATAAATTTAAGGGATACCAAAAGTGTTGTCAACGAAATCTGATGACTTATTTGATGTAAGATTAACTAAAGAAATGAGAATCTAAAATTATTATAGATTTTTAACCTCAATGATCCAGAGAATGGTGATTTAAAGAGTGAGAAGATAAGTTTTATATTCAAAATGTTGGTTTTAATGCGCTAGTGGTATTTATTTTGTACAAATGGTAAAAAATGTCTAGCAAGCAGTTGAAAATTAAGGGCATTGAGGAAATTTATATGAAGTACAGGTATAAAATATTCACCTCATTCAAAATAGTATTAGTATCGCTGTGACAAAAGATAGAAGATGAAAGCTGACAGCAAGTCCATTTTAAAACAAATTAAGTCAAGCAAAATATAAAGGATCTTTTGACATACAATTTCCTGGAAAAAATAGCAAATATACTCATAAGATATCCGCAATTGAGTAACTAAGAGAATCCTGAAAGTAAGTGAAATTTGGAAGGACTTATTAAGATAAATCAAGAATGAACTAGTTTTGTCTCATTTGGGGGGCAGTGGGATTTAGTACTAGCAATGCCATACATAGAAAAGCTCTTTCACCACCAAGGCAATTTCCTTCATGATGGACTCATTTGGTTCCTTGCTAAATTATATAGAATTAAGATTACGGTTAGCTTATATCTTGTTGTTGAGCTGTAAGAAAAAAAGTGTAGACAGGAACATTCCTGGTCAAACTAGGCCACGTGACTACCTAACCTATAGTTTTTATTCTCTCAGTACAAATATTAGTCACTACAAATAATTTTCTAATAAATATGAGCCATTCACTTTGGTTAAGGGTGAGTTCAAATTGATAAATCATGACATTTGTATTTTTTTAACATTTTTATGAATAAATTTAAGGTAGTGAAAGATCTATACCTTGAAAACCATAGAACATTGATATACTTTATATTTAAAATATTTCCTCTGAGAAAAAATGTAACTGTCTTAAACTTATAGATCATTTGTAAAATCCTTTTAATTCTTCCTTATTACTTTACAAATATTTGTTCCGTCTCATGTCATCTCATCATCCTGAGCCACTCTGTCCTGCT
This sequence comes from Eidolon dupreanum, assembly GCA_028627145.1. Classification (NCBI taxonomy): domain Eukaryota; kingdom Metazoa; phylum Chordata; class Mammalia; order Chiroptera; family Pteropodidae; genus Eidolon; species Eidolon dupreanum. Next base: position 45,445,212 of record CM053501.1, on the reverse strand, counting down.
AAATAAATAGTTCATATCCATGTAAATATCCACATTACAGAGTTTGTTATGGGCCAGATCTGTTTACTGTGTCCTACTTTAAGAATGCCACTGCCTTTAAGCAAAGAATCAGAACATTTACCTGTGACTGGAAAACACTCAAACCTAAATATTTCTACAGGAATACCTATCTGATTTTGCAAGGAAGTATTCAAAAATAAAGAAGACTGAAAATATCCTTCAAAATTGTATGTCAAAAGATCCTTTCTAAATCTAGTACCTGTAAATATATCTTGACCTTGGTTATGGAGTCTAAAATTAGGTGCTAATTAATAATATGGCATATTCAATATGAAATATCTTCCATAATTTATATATGTAGTGGCTATAGTTTTGAAAAGATTCTAATAGTAGATGTTTTATCCATTAAAAATTTACCTCTCAGGGGCAAATTTACATAAAAGGAAAAGATACAAAATTTTACTTAAATATACATAATCATCTTCACTTATGCTCATTTTTCTAAATATCTTAATTTATAAGTAGGACAAGTCCTTCAATTCTTATTAACTATCCACATGGAGACCATTAACTATGCTATTCTAATTCATTTTCCCTTCTACAAAGCTAATTATAACTAATCATAAAGGTTTCAGATTTGGTCAGCATCACTTCTAAGTGGAAATTGACAAGGTTCTTTGTTCGGAGAATATGCAAGCAGAAGAGATAGGGCAAAGGACAGTGAAAACAACCTGACTATATTGTTCTGATAAACCCAAACTGTCTGTGAATATATCACTTTTAAATCCCTTTTCCAGTTGCTTGAAAATTATCCGTTAAAAATCACTGCAAATGATAAATTGGCACAAAATTCTAGGGGGAGCAGCAATTAGTTCTAATTAAAAGTTTCAGAACAAATTCATTTAGTTGATTTTTAGTAACAGATTTATTAAGAAATAAATGACATAAATGAATCCAGTTAAGTAGCAGAAAAATCATTCTTAATTTTAATGGCATACCAATGACTGATCTTTACACTATGGACAGAAGGCATATCATTTTTTTTTTAAACTTAAATCTTATCAACAGCATTCCAGAGCTTTTATGTTATTATGAATGAAATCAATGTGTCTTATTAATATAAGCCATTCAGTTTGGTTCAGACTGAATTCAAAGTTGAAGTCATTTATTATTTTAATAAAAATTATTTCATTTATTGAATTGTAAAATGAATTTCATATTAGACATTACAGTATATCATAGTGTTATGAAATATCTAAGAATAATTATAAATATAATCTATACTGTCCTTTTTGACACATGAGATTTTTCAAGAATAATTAGAATTAACATAATCCTGAATTTTATTTTATATTGTGCAATAGTAAAGTCATATATCTTATGTATATTATAGGGAAATTAATACATATAATCAATTCATTTCAAATTTAGATTTTTAAAATATTTCTACAGTCATTTATCTAAAAGATAATATATCTACAAAGAATCAGTTAAAGTAGAAATCTGGTGATTATTCCATGCATTTATTTAAAACTTGTAACCTCCAAATCATTAACCAGTGCATCCAAAAATCTGTTTTATATTCTCTTACATTCATCAAATATAGCAGTTGGCAGCAAATATCTTCTTTAAAATCTCTAAAATCTCATCACCGACAGAATAAATGCCAAAAAAGTTAACATGGAGGACAAGATCCTTTTTGCGTCCTGCACTGAAAAGTCTTTCCCTGCACCACTTCCTCAGGTCCCACTCTGGCTCTTCAAGATTACAGTACTTCCTGGTAGTTCAACCTGTTATGTACTTTCATACCACTATGCTTTTCCCTATTATCTCTCTTATCCCTTAGTCATCATCTAATGTTCAGCTCAAATATTACCTAAACTCTGTAGACAAATCAATAGTCAATCACTTTAGTATTCAGAACACTTTCTATAAAATTTCTTTTGGTACTTAGTACCTTCTACTTAAATATTTGTTTATTTTACACCTCCTCTACTAAAATAAAATGTTCTCAAAAGCTGCAATTATACTTATTTCATCTTTGTGTAACAAAATTTGGCTTGACTATAGCTAGAGTTGGGGATGAGAAGTAAAGCCAGAATAAAGGGTAGAAAATGGAAAAAAAAAAATAAGGAAATCCTTTAAGATAAATATCAGAAAAGAGAAAGTCAATTAATCGGCTCGCTTGACTTAAAATAAAACCGAATAGATATACTAAATATGGATATTCAAACATTCTTCAAAGAAAAGCAGATAGTATTTTGACACTAAGCGTAACTCAAATAACAATAAATAAATAAATTTTGACAGTTCACAGAATTTCTAACACAATACAAGTATAAACACAAGAGTTCTCAGAGACTGATTATCCTGGATCCTGGAAATGGATCTTCTTTCCACAGATACCCCTTGAAGGGAGCAGTGAAATCCATGCTAAAATACTTAAACTGTGTCACCACTGCTTGTGGTGTCTGCATTATAGCAAAAATGTCCTAGATTTACTGTGTTCTCATTTAGTATTAAAACAATATGTGTGCATTCTCAGGAATGGCAATTATGAGGACTTAAGAGTCCTATACAAACTGATTTAAATCTCCATACTGCAAAGCCAGATGGAAAAAGTGAATTTCTCAAGTAATTTTACAAGGTAGAGGTTCATAGATGGACAGCATTATACAGAAATGGAATATTAGATGTGGAATTGGCTGTGTGATTTTGGGCAGGCAATTTAAGTTCTCTGTACTTCATTTTTCTCAAATGGACATTGAAGAGATTAGCCTGTATGATATCTGAGGTCCTTGCCAGCACCGTAATGTCAGTTAATTGCCTCAGACTAGCTGTGTTTTAAGCCTCTATAGTTTGACCTTTTAAAAATACATATCGTAAAGTTATGCCACCCATTGTGTTTAATGGATCTCCTTTGTCCTACCTATCAAGCACACTACTTTCCACTTCTCTTTAAAGTGCAAAGAACTTACACATCTGTCTTCAGTCTTAGGCTCTGGGCATGTGAGCATGCCTTAATTTCCATACCTGTTTTTTTATTCTAAAAATTCTCAGATATTTTACTCTGACAGTGTCTTTTGAATCTCTGATTTAGGAGTGTAGAATGCCACATCTCCTTTTTTTTTGCAGGATGTCTAACAACATATTTCAAATTGCAAATTTCTGATTCGTTTTCTGGCTATCAATATTTAAAGGGTCTTTCCTTCAATTGGAATTAAATTATTAACCAGTCACAAAGCTTTAGTGTTCAGATGAATTTTCATTGTATACCACATGTTCTGCTATGGAATTATTCTCAAAATTATAAAATATATTTTAGAAAGCTTATGAAAATGTTCACTTTTTAAAAATGTTTATGTTTCATTTGTTCTCTTAACTACAGTTTTGTGGGTTGGCTAATTACAAATATTAAGGTAATTAAAATAAATACAAATTTCTCATATGTTTAAAACTGATACTTAGGTTTAAAGAGAATACTCAAGTGCAGATGTTTTCAGGTGTCTGGCTACTGTTCCCTTGTGGATCATAAATCACAGATCCAAAGCTTGAGAGCTAAAATGATTAATTGACTAGCTAACTGATCAGAAGTAGCAAAACGAAAGTGTGGAGTCCAAAGTTAGACAAAAGGAATCTTTCTTTCTCTTTCTTCCTTCCTTTCTCCCTTCCTCTCTCTCTCCCTCTCCCCCTTCTTTCCCTATCTTTTCTTTCCTTCCTTCCTTCCATCTGTCTGTTCATCCTTCTTTCTTTCGACTCCATTATAAAAACCTCAGTTGGAAAAATTTTGCATAAAATTATATTAAACTGTGATTTATTTAGAGAAATCGTGAGATCTAGCAAAATGGTTGAGTTCCTGCATGCCTAGCACAGAGTAATAGTTTCCTCTTAAGATAAGCACGATTCTACCATCAACCACAGTCCTCATTTTATTATACTAAAACTGACTAAACAAGCAGCCATTTAAGTGAACTGGTTGTCTGACATAGGATTCTGAGGATAGTGACAAATTTTATTTATATTCTTATTTTAGACTCAATTTCACCTTAATGGCCTATCTCCTTATTTGTGACCAAATATATTTAAGATTCTCATTATAAATTCACTTTTTCTGTCCCACCTCCACAACTACTACCCTGTATGCCACTGGTCTATAAAAGACAATGCTACTGAAGTCCCTAAGCTGCTTCAGAAGATAAAGGACATCTTCAGAATCATACAATTGAGCAACCCTCATCTCCTAACACTAGTAATTTTAAATTACTACTTCTGTTTCCTCATTCATATCACCAACAACTTCTGTTAAAGAGTTAGAGTTGACAGAATAATTTCCGAGTATCATGGTAATAGGTTATTTAGCATTTATTTTGCGTTAGCTAATAAAAATCCTTGTGTTTTCAACAGCAAGATACCTCCACATGAAGATATGGTTTCAATGATATTGGGGATGTTAAAAGGAAGAAACGGGAAAGTGGTATCTAGCTGAGTAGACTGGTCTCTAACATTAACCTTATGATGATGCCCAAATATGATTTGTCTGTGGCAGAAGAGAAGTTGCTTATTATCAACACAATAGGCTAGAAGAAACCCCATTGTGTTAATTGTCCTCATAAATGAAAACCAATGCCTTGTTAGTCTCCACCATATCATTGTACCCAGGCACTTCATGTCTGATAGAATAATAAGTGATTTCACATGCAGCGCCATACACCCCACACAAAGCAACACTTTCGTCTCATTGCCTCAGACAACACAGAAATCTTCCTGCGCTGCAGAACTTTAGTCATTTTTCTGAAAAACAAAATCAAAATACGCAACATTTAAAACAGAAATGGAGTAGACCACATATGTCAAACATTTTGAGTAAGAAGTCATTGGTTCCTTCTTTTTTTATATCTATCTTTCTACAGCCTCTAATGAAATTTGACTGTTAGCCTACCATTTCCAATTTATACTTACATCCTGATTTTACTATCTACTTTTATTTTACTATCTCATACCATTCTGTTACAGAAAAAGGAGCAGTAAAGTAAAATGCTGAAAATTGTACTTTTCTAAATAAAATTGATGTATGTCTTCTACATCACACATAACACATGAACAAAATGTTTAAGGAGATTTATTCCCCCCTCAGGAGGACAGAACAACTGAAAGGAAGGGTAACCACTTCTTGAGTCAGAAGACCCAGCTCTGTTTTTCACTAGGAAATTTTATCTTGTATCATATAACCTCTCTGAGCTTCATTCAGCTTTTCAGTAAACAGAAGATAATGATAGTAATGATAACAATAATAATATTAAAATATTTCACAGAATTATAAGAAACAAATGTATAAATATAAATAAAGGCTACAAACATCTATTTAAATTACAGTATAGGTGATAAAATTACGATCCTGTTATTACCCTTCCTTATTCTGAGCCCCTTAGATTTTTCACAACATTCCATCCCCACTCCCACCTAAGATAGAAAGTACTGTCATGTTTAATTCATGCTGACTGACCCTGTCCACAAGGGAAGAAATCTAAATTGAGAGCTTCCTCTTCCTCAACTCACTAGACCTTAGATAAAGCCACATTGCATTCAATTAAGGTCTTTCTAGGAGATTATCTGGTTTATCAAATAGATCCTTTATTGGTAAGATATTATTAGATTAAGTATTAATTAGAAACAAGGAATAATAACAATGATAGTAACAATAATAATGAGGAGAGATACAATGTCAAAGATCTTGAAATGGGCAGCAGCCACTTCATATATATATTTATACAGAATCCTGTATGTATAAACATATGATTTATACCTATTATCTAATATGTCTTATAAATATAATCTATATTATTTCATATATAGATATTTAATCTGTATTATCACCTTTATTTAAGGTTACACCAAAACTAAGTATTGGATCTGTGCTACCAGATATAATTTTTCACATCCCAAAGCTATGGGATGGCTTCTTTAATTCTGAAACAAAAAGAACACAATGCAGGGAAATTTACACACAATGGCTATTGGCAGAAAACCTTTACGAAGTTTCTTCTGCATAGCAGCAAATCAACTATCTGCTCAGACTACACAGAGGGCTGGAATAACATTCAAGCTAGTCTAAACATGCAGTAAAAAGAGAATATGTGAAATGATCATCTAGATGAATCTAGAGGTCAACAAACACTATCACCTTGAGATTTAGAGTAATTTACGCTAGTTGCCCTAACAGACAAATCTTTGTGACCTAACTTTATATCTCACTCTTTACAGTCTGATGAAAATCAGTTGTCTTTCCTAATTCTTATATCTGGTTAATCTAACTAAAACACAGACCCATGGTTGTGTAACAGGGAAAAGTGAGATATTGGAAAAGACAGTCCAGCAACTAGCTGTTTAGACCTCAAAGTTATACAAGTGACTTCATTTCAAGGGTAGCCATATAGGGGAATCTTATTGCAAGGTAGGCTGAAAATTGTAAGCTACAGTGTAGGTCACTCCACAAAGGGGAGATGGACCACCTGACCTTAAACTTGATCCAAATCTCCAGACTGATGATAACACACATGAACCAAGAGGGTACGAAATAGTTTATTATTCATATAATGAAGCTTTTGGGGGAGAGTGCAGGGAAAGCTCACAAGCAGGTCCAAAAATATACAGATAGGGCCAGTTGGTGCATACCCTCCATAGTATGCAGGAAAGGTAACTGGCTTGGGGTTTTATGGTGGTTAGGGACTGGGGTGAGATTTCCCTCACAAGGGCTAGGGCTTGCATGGTTTCGAGTTCCCACTTTCACCAAAGGAGGGAGAATCTGGGCTTCTTCATGCCTAGATGTGGGATGGAGGGGGAAGGAGAAGAGATGTGGCTTGAAAGTTATCAGCAGGCAGTCATCATAATTGGAGTCAAGCTCTTTATTATATTTCACCTCTGAGGGTTGACTGATGACTAAAATGTACATGTTTCATTGATTTTCATTCAGATTTGTCTAGGTAAGCCATTGTGATGCTGTATGAGGTCTGTAGCTTCGGGCTACTAAGGGAGGCAAAAGTTCTACCAAATGGCTTTTTCAAAAGCCTATCATTATGGATTTTGAGAAGTGAAATGAGTGCTCTGGTCACTGTCAGCAGTACTAAATTCTGAAAGGAATAAGGAGCATCTTGGCAAGGACTTGTGGATTTAGTATGTGTAGAGACACATGTGCTTTTGATTTATATTTTCAAATTCTGTGAGGCAAGAGACTCCAGGGTTCTTTTCTCTCAACAAAGAAAGCTTGGATATGAAATTGTTGTTTCTCCCATTGGCCAGATAAGATGCCCAGCCCAATGATAATAGCCCAAAGTCTAAAAATGTTTAGAGAGGGCCTATTGTTTACTAGGGCATCCTGTGCTAAGATAATTGATTAAAGTTGAGACAACTGGGCTAACCCTTCAGTCCTATCCTTTACCAGGGGCATCTCAGTTAAGGGATGAAAAGCAGAGCTCTCAAGAAAGCTCTATCACATGTAATGGCGGCACTGCTATTCATACTTTACAGTTTCCCTTTGTTGTTCACAAGGGGCTCCCCAGATAGCCAAGGGGTCCAAGAGAGGGGTAATCTCCAGCACTGTTGTATTTGTCAAGGGACAAATGAGGACAGGAAATGTATGATACATGAGAGGACCCAGGTTTGACTCTATCCTGTAGGCATAATTTTCATTTCGGCAAGGAGTCCACCGTGGTTAACCCAGCTTGCAAGGGGCTTCTTCCATGAACCAAGACATAATGGACATATGGGTATGAGGGTTGTAGGGCCTATAAGAGACTCTTTCCAGGAAATGAGAGCATTTTTGTGACCAATAATTGCCACTGTAATGGCATATAGTATCAGGTTGAGGAAAGCAATTACTTGTATCAGAAGTCAATGGACCACTTATGGTCATCAGGGTGATCCAGAGACTCCAAGAGACATGAGAGGATGTTGCTAAATCCTCTATAATGAAGGAGTTTCTTGTGAACACTAATGAGAGTGTCTGTTGTATTGCAGTTTGGATAGATCTCATCACATTTTTGTTAGAGAGTCCCAATGAACATGGGCATATTTGTCAGTAACAGCACAAGCGGGCTTAAATAAAATTTGTTGTAAATGAGAAATTTGTTGCCTCCAGAACACAAAAAGGACTAAAAGACGTTGGGGTTATTTTAATGATGTGGGTTTTGAGAGAGTAAATAGATGTATTGATAGGGTCAGGGATGGAGCAGTCCTCAGTTTATTCCCAAATTATTAGGTATTAACTGAGATTTCATAATATGTGTGGGGCAATGGCCCATCCCCTTTGTGTTTGTGCCTTTGTGATGATTTGTATATTCTTAGTATGTCAAATGAATCTCTGAGGAGATCATCATTAGTGTGATGTCATACTTGTGCTGAAAATGTTGGATATGATTAAGACATATTCATGTAATTTTATTATTCACAGTAATCACACCTAAAATCTAGTAGCTGAAAAAATACTAGTTGTTCATCAGTTCATGTAACTTTTAATATCCAATTATCTTTGCTTCTAAATAATCTCTCCTGACTGCCCCATATGACTTTCAAAATACTCTGTCTTCTGTGTAATGCTATTACCCCCACCTTACCTCCCACTACTTCCTGTATGTTCTACTGCTCAGTATAGGAGGTGTTCATTTTTCTTTAAACTCCTCCCAACTCATCTTTTTTCAGCTGTTGCTATACCTATGACAGAATCTGTCAGATTCCTCTGTGATCTACTAGGTTATAACCATCCCATTATTCAAAGCATACTTCTTTCAGGAAGAATTCTTGGATTGAGGGAAAGGCACAATAGCTTATCAGCAATAGTTCTTTGTGCAACTTTTTTTAAATTATTAGATGTATTTGTGTGTTGTTACCTGGAAAAAAATGGTTATATTTATATTTTTCTTCAGACTCTATAATAGAACTGAAATAGTTATTTCACTTTCTATAAGTAGAAACAGAATGTGGAAGGTAAAGTGGACAGCTTAAAGCCTGTCTTAGCCATTTCAGGCTGTTGTAACAAAGTACAGTAGATTGGGTATTAATTTCTCTTAACAAGAGAAATTTATTTCTCATGTCCTGGAAGCTTAAATTCTGTGATTAGGGTGCCAGCATGCTTAGGTTCTGGTATGAACCCTTTTTTGGGTTGTAGACCATTGACTTATTGTGTCCTCACATGGCAGACAGCGAGCCAGCTAGCTCTCTGACTGCTTGTAAGAGCACTGATCCCATTCATGAAGGATCCACCTTTATAACCTTATCTCTCATAATGCCCCACATCCAAAAATCAGTGGGATTAATTAAGGTTTCAACACATGAATTTTCAGAGGACACAAACATTCAGTCCATTGCAGGGACACATGCTGTTAAATATGAGAGTAAACATGAACCCATAATTCTGATTATTTGGCCTATTCTAATCTTTTATTACATTTGAACTCAGACCCCATAGAATTATGCCTGCACCTTTTTGATGTTTAGAATATCAGGGCTTAAATGTGGATAAATAGGAAGATGTTTTTATAACATGTTTACTGGGAGCCATTAAAAGCCTCCAACATTTTATTTTATTTTAGATTTTTAAAATTTATTTTAATTAGTTTCAAGTATACAGTACATTGGTTAGACATCTATATAGTTCATAAAATGGCCCCCTCCCAATTGTTCCCTCCCTCCCTTGACTCTCCACCTAGCCAACATATACATTCTAATTGTATTCCCCATGCTGTGCTCCCCATCCACATGTCCATCTATCTAATTTGTACTTTAACCCTTTACCCCTTTCTACCAGCCCCCCAAACTCCTCTCCTCTCTGTACATCACCAAATTGTCCACTATATTTGTGAGTCTGTTTTTGATTAGTTTGTTCTTTTTATTCCTTAGATTCCACATACAAGTGAAATCATATAGTGTATATCTTTCTCTGTCTGATTTAAATACCTTCTAGGTCCATCAAAGCAATATGTTTTTCCATCCGCTTCCTTGTAGTCTGTATCTTTTAATCTAAAGTGAGTCTCTTATAAGCAACATGTAGGGATCCTGTTTTCTTTTCCATTCATCCACTCTTTTGGTTGAAGCACTTAATTCTTTTCCATTTAAGGTACTTATTAATAGGGATATAGTTGTTACCATTCTTTATTCCTGTTTTCGATATATGTTTTTCTTAAAGAAGTTCCTCCAACATTTCTTGTAATACTGGCTTGATGGTGATAAATTCCTCCAGCTTATTTTTGTCTGGAAAGCTCTTTATCTGTCCTTCAACTCTAAATAATAGCTTTGTTGGATAAATTATTCTTGCTTGTAGATCCTGGGTCTTAATCCTGTCGAATATTTTTTGCCAAGTCCTTCTGTCCTACATAGTTTTTTTTTGAGACATCAGCTGCCAGTCTTATGGATTTTCCCTTATAAGTAACTATCTGTTTTTCTCTTGCTGCTTTAAATATTTTTTTCTTTGTATTTAACCTTTGGCATTTTAATTATGATGTGTCTTGATGTGGGCCTCTTTAGATTCTTGATTTTTGGAATTCTCTGAGCTTCTTGAGATTTTATATCCATTTCCTTCACCAGGTTAGGGAAGTTTGCCATCATTATTTCTTCAAACAGCTGTTCAACATCTTGATTCTTCATTTATGCCAATCAGATGGATATTTGGACCCTTAATAGTGTCCCATATGCCCCTTAAATTATTTTTATAGTCTTGGCATCTTATCTTTTGCCATTCTGATTGAGTGTCCTTGGCTTTATCATCCTCTAGATAGGGCATTTGATCTTTTTCTTTATTCACTCTGTTTATTCCTTTGTTTATTTCATTTAATATACTTCTCATCTCAAATAATGTGTTCTTCATTTCATACTGGTTCCCTTTTTTAATTTCAATGTCCATTTTTGTGTTTTTTATCTCTTTGTTGAAATTCTCACTGAATTTATTTACCCTTCCCAAAAGTTCATTGAGCATCTTTATAACCACTGTTTTGAACTCTGCATCTGTTAGATTACTTGACTCCATTATATCGGGATCTCTGTTCTGTTCTCTCATATGGTTTCTGTTTCTTTGTCTTCCCATTTTGCCTGCCTTTCTGTGTCTGTTTCTGCATCCTATGCAAAGTTCTAAGTCTCCCAGTCTTATTACTGTGGATTTGTGAAGTAGGTGCCCAGTGGCACAGTCCTGAGAGGGGTTCAGCTACAGGCCAAATTTAGCTCAAGCCTCTGCCCCTTCAGGGCCACCTGTTAAGATTCAGCAAGCAATCCACAGATGCTGTGCTTATAGTTGCCTCAAAAGGCCACAACCGAAACTGAGGCCAGCCGCCTCCACCAGTGTGAGTCTCAGCAAGGAGCACCTGACTCACTGAGGATACACCTGGATGTGGCTTGGGTGGGGCTGCAAGTTGGGGGAGGTGGGATTTCAGGGAATCCTCTGGGCGGAGAGACCTCTGTTACCCAATTTGATGATGCCAGGGCTGTGTCTTGCGCACTGGAAGGGGGAGGACTCAACAGGTAACAATGGATAACGCAGGCACTTCTATATAGAGCAAGTCTCGCCTTGGCCCTCACTCCAACAATGTCTCCCTGTAAGTCCCTGGTGCCCCCTATGTGCAGCCATATCGGCCCTGGTGCTCAGAGCGAGCAGGTCCGTCACCGCGAAAATCCACTCGCAGAGGAGACTCCTTTAAGAGATGTCTGCCACTGCCACTGCCTCTGTCTCACTCAGCTGCTTGAGACCAAGTCACCCTGTGTCCTCACCCCATCCTACCTTCTGCCATTGCAGGGTGCTTTCTAGGATTTCTCTCTAGTTGTATGGCTTGTTCATCAAGATCCCGGGCGATTTTTCCTTGCTGCTGTTCCTTGCTTCCGTCACGACTTTGATTTGGTCACCAGAGGGATGAACAGAGAGAGCTTCTATCATCTACAGCATTTTGGTTGCCCCCCTCACGGCTCCACCACCTATTATTGTGACCTCACTCCACCACTGGCAATATATCGATCTGGGTTAACCATAGTTCATTCCAAAAAATCCCTTGCAAAACACAGTTGGAAAGAGTCCTTTTTAATATAATTTATATAATTAATTGTTGATTATGAATTAATTTGTTATACTACTTAGTATACATGTGGGAGTATGGGCAATATATCAGAGTCCTTTTGGTGGGCAGGAGAGAATAAAAGAGTTAGAATTGGAAGGTGCCACTTTTGATGGGTATATCCAAATGAGGTTCATAAAATGGTGCCTAGATAAAACAAGGTCCTAGCTTCCGGGAGAAAATCAAGTGGCTATATAGGAAAGCTGATAAGATTATCTATGCCAGCCTTAAAATTTTATACAGGCTTATTCAAAGATAACACTAAAATATTAACAGCATTTTAGGGACAGACTTCGGAACATAGTAGAATTTCAAGCAAACTTTTTTTAAATATGTAGAATCACAAATAATTGGAGTAGGAAAAAAAGGTTAAAGAACTCATTTACTCATTTTTCAGATAAGTACTGGGGATATCAGATAAAGCTGAGTAAACTTACTCAAGATCAGAGGCATTACTCTGTAGTGTAGTCACGATGAACTATTTGCAGATTTTTGTTTAATTGATGTTTTTGCTCATTTGCCACGGCTCTCTACTGTACTGTACTCATATGGGCTCTACTTACTCTTGAGGCTTAGTTCAGAAGATCCCTGTTACCTCAGTCTGGGTCAGGGCCTCCTTCAGTATTGCTCCTTAGAAATATAAACTTAATGTTATATAGTACTTATCACATAGAGGATACTTATCACATAGAGGATAACTTACCTATCCTTCAGACACTCCTTATATCCTTACATTCTATTCTTCTTTGTATCCTTAATGCTAACAACTATTTCTAATCACTATCTCTAATCCCTAATCCCTCAGTGGCTGACACAAAGTAGGTGCTACATAAATGTTGATTTTAAAGATGAATGGATATTTGCTAGAATTCTCATTTACACAACATAAGTTTTCTTTATTTCTACTTAACTGTAAGGCTAAATCCCCTCCTATGCAACATGAAATTCAAAAGATACCGATAAATTTTTCCTCTACCAGCCATAATTTACAATATCTTAATGAATAATAGTATTTATCTTTTCAAGTTTAAAATATTTTTCTTCACCATGTTATTGAATTCACTTTAGAGCTTTAATTTACTGTCATTTCCCAAACTCATTGTAGCTCTGCCATTTCCATTCCCCACTAAGTTCTCCAAAACAGAACAAATCTGTTTAGACTGATACATTATAATTTTCAATTGTCATAGTTCCATTCATTTATTCTAAATATCTGACAGGCATTTCCCCCTATGTTTTGACAGCTTGAGTTCCACTGCAATATTCATAATGTTCCCAGCCTCAAGCAGTGTTTTCTTTAGATGCTTCTGTAAATTCAGAACACATCAGAAGGATAAAGAATTTCAGGTTATTTTAACTATTTTGCATTGAAAAAAACACATTTATCAAATTAAAGAAACATTGTCAGAGGCATGATAGAGTAATGGGACTCTGCAGAGAAAAGTAACTAATGCTCATATGTGGAGGAACATTTCATGCAAGTTTCTCCTGATCATTTCCCAACTATGAAAGAAAAAAATAGTCATTTTATCCAAGTGCATATTTCCTTCTAAAGTGTTCAGCTTCTGTTATGGTAAAAAATCCTTTGGCTTCTCTAATAATATTTTATTTGTGATATCTGAATACATTTAACAAGTGTGGTATAAAAAATTATGCATCGCACATTTCCTCAATAGTGCATTCTATGACACCATTTATCTAATTCAAATTAGATAGATGTCTTCATCATTTTCAAAGAACATGATATTAAGTTTCTATTTATTGTTAGTTTAGGAATTTAGCTGAACTGTATCTCCAATATTATAAAGTGATGTTCTGTGTTCAGTTATAAAAACTGTAAAGCATAGGTTATATCAAGAATGATGAAGCTCTTGAGATTTTTACACTACTTTCAATTAATAAGTTAGCCTTCCACAATGTTATAGATCTGAAAGAATGTAAGAGATTCCCTGAGTCAGAGACAAAGGACAGTTTATTACTTATAGAAATAGCAGTAGTCAGAGTACCATCATCTTCTTACACTGTTTGGCTGAGCCTTCGTTCCCATCATATGAAACGAAAATCCTGTGATCCTTATGTAAGTACTGTGCATGTAGCAGATTGTGTTACAACAGAGGAAACCTGAGTTTAGGGAACCTGAATCTTTTATACAGATCTGCAAACAAACATACCCTTTACCTTGTACCTGGGCAAGCTATCTTTATTATACTGGAGCTGTTATATTTATCATACTAAACAGAAAACAAAACTCTCTCCTGTCATCCCAGACAGAGGCATTCTATCTGTATCTGTTTGCAGAGAGCTCAGAAAAAAAGCAGTCAGTGCCTTCTGCTTGCTTAGAAGATATGCAGAAATGCAAGAGACCCATTGTATAGTCAAGATTTGCCACAGAAAGAAAACCAATAGGAGATACTTATATATTCATATATCTATATATCAGATATCTATATATCTATATTTGTGATTTATTATAAGGAATTGGCTAATGTGATTATGGAGCCTAAGAAGTCCCAATGTGCAGTCAGCAAGCTAGAGACACAGAATAGCAGGTATAGTTCTAGTTAGAGTCCACAGGCTTGAGATACAGGAAAGCTAATGGCGTAAGTTTCAGTTTAAGAGCAGA